>JBCNJP010000007.1:97674253-97705673 GCA_039602395.1 Deinandra increscens subsp. villosa | reverse complement strand
AACAACAAATAAAGAGGGGAAGAGAAAAGTGTTGAAGAAGACTGTAAACGAAGATATGTCAGGTATAAAAAATACTCAAATACTAATTATTTATAATTTTGCATATATGCACTAATGGTTTGAATGACAACAATTACAGAAAGAAGAAGGTCCGGTAGGAAAATAACACAAAAAGATGAGCACAAAACTGATAAAGAGGTCGGAAAAGGGAAAGACATAATCAAGGATATGAATGAGGATGCATCAGGTATGAATAATATATATATATATATATATATATATATATATATATATATATATATATCTAGCCGTGTGCCCGCGCGTTGCTGACGGCAACAGTTTATAGCGTGTTATTTATCTTCTGTTTGCGTGTTCGCACCGTTCGCACGCTAAGGGCTGTTCGCATTTGACAGCACGTTATTCGTCTTTTGTCCGCGCGTTGCGACGACGCGACAATTTACAACGCGGTATTCATTTCTATTAGTGCGATGTGATGCGCCAACAACTTACAAAGCGGTATTCGTTTTCTGTGTGCGCGATGCGACAATGGTGACAATCAACCAACGTCATATTTCTTTCTTTATTAGTTTATTATGAATATTTAACTGCTCAAAGTATTGAAAACGTCTATAGAACTGACATAGTTTAGCATGCAAATTTGAAAATTTAGTCTCAGTAAGTAATTAAAACAACAAAAATAACAATTAGGTTGGCATAAGTAGAAAAAAGAAACAGCCCACAACTCTCGTACCAATAAAATGAAAATGCAACTAAAAGATGCAACGTTTTTCAGATAGAAGAGAGGCAATATATAATTAACCAAATTTGTAGAACATAAAGAAAGATACCACACATGAGCTAAAAGTGTAATTAAAAGTCTTGCCCCTTTAAACAGACCATTGTTATTACAAATTGAATGGACCGAGTTGTTCGGATGAGCGAAAAGTAAAACCAAAAAAGATAACAAGAACAAATTATTACAAGTCTAATAACTAACTAAACTGTTTAGGTGATTGTATTGTACCCAATACTCAGGTGTCATTAGCTAAGAATGGGTCGAATTATGCTAACAAAAGCTAATTTATCAGCTAAGAATGGGTCGAATTGCCTCCACTTGTCATAATTCAAGAACTAACCTGCAAATCAAGACGGGTTGAATGAGTTAAATACTAACCTAAAAAACCTAAGGAGCTAATTTTTCCCCTGCCTTGAACCTCATATGATTCTACTATTTTGAATTAAAAAAGAATACGTTGCAATTTTTGTTGAAAATCAAAACACATTTATTTGAGTAACAATTAGATTTATTTATTAGGACCACTTCCTCCATGTTAGTAACAGTTAGATTTATTTATTAAGACCACTGAATATGATTAATTAAGACCACTTCCTATATGTCTAAAGCGTTGTAATCTGAACTGTATTCTTCAGTTGCATTGATTGATGTTTGGGGAGCCATGCCTTTATGCTCCTGTAACTTCCTGTCCATGTTGCTATTGACGCAATAGGCATAGAGCTATTCTATTGCATAGATTGATGTTTCGGGAGCCATGCCGTCATACTCCTGTAACTTCCTGTCAGGGTAACAAAAGATTAAATTCTTTTCTACTAACCTTCTTATCTTTGGTATTTTATTCGAAGGAAGGAATTATGGCTGAGTACCTTAAAGCTTCTCACTTGAAGTTCTGGGATGCTTAACTAAGGTGCTCTTTTAAAACACTAACTGAGATCATAATCAAGGAGTTAGCAAAAAAAAAAACCACTACTAAGTTTAATATGTCTTCACCTCTAGAATCTTAAACGGGTCGGGTCAAGGTGGTTGGATCATATCACAACCTGTCTATATTGCCAATCTAAAAGTAGTAAACGTGTGTGATTTTTGTTTGTACGGTCCAAACAATCTACATAATTAGTCCGCACGATTCCAGTTTGTGTATTAACTTTTTCTTGTTGTTAATCAAGTAGTACCTACCAATTGGAAAACACAGTTATTAAGTATAAAAAGCCAAAGAGTTATACATTTAAGCGTCTTCGTTTATATAAACCAGATACAAAAAGTTATATACATATTAACATATTGTGTTAATTGAACATAATTGAACACCTGCGACCTTTTGCTTCCTATTTTATTATTTGGCCAATAACACTCTCAGTGTTCTTTATCTAGAGCCACAGCCCCCTTAATTTCTAAAACAAAAGAATGCACCAAAGATCAGAAGAAGAATGTAAGAATCCAAAACAAACAAACACATATACAACATCAATCATTCAAAGATCAACTGTTACTAAATGAAAGTGTGTTGTGTTGGTTTGTATAGTTTTTTTTAATGGAACACACATTGAATTAAAGGCAGAATTTTACTATGAAAATTTTATTACCTTGCAAACGGGGCTACGACAGTCAACAGCCCCTCGTCAAGTTTATCAACAACATCAAATTGTAGTGTCTAGGTTAAGGTACATATGTGTTACTGTGTGAGTAGAAACTCTAATGCGTACAGAGTACCTACAATAACCCCCCCCCCCCCCCAAAAAAAAAAAGACAGGTCAATTTTGAATACTTCATTGACAGACGGGCCAATGATGACAAAGCTTATGACCTGATCATGGCCACAGTTCCTCAAGATTGTTCTGCAAATGAGATAACATGCGACTAAGATAACAGATGATGTATGTTGTTGCAGTTCTTAAATTATTAGATAACATGACTAAGAAGCAGATTGGGCCACAGTATGTTGTCTACAAAACACAATCGGCAAGGGAAAACATACCTGATGAATTAATAGAGGCAATTCAGCTAAATAGAAGATAAGTTTTCCTACCACAACGACATAATTCACAACACAAACGTGTGATTGAAGAACCACAATTAATGTTTCAAAACATGACGAAAATCCATAGAAGTAGCAATATTGTTCTTCGCAAGAAAACACCTATAAACAGGAAAAAAAGAAACATAAATTAAGCAAAATCAAAGACCCAATCATAACACCCTTATATCTATACTATATATAGACTTTGGCATTATTTCATAAAGTAAGGCCACATCGGCAACATAGATGCAAAGATTTTTATTTCACAACAGTGAAAAATAACACAAATAATAGAAAAAAACTTAGAAGATCCTTCAGCTTTTCATTTGAGAAATGAAAGAAAAACATAGCTGATGGGTCAAATCTAACCTGGACCCATAAGCAAAACGCCTGCTTCAATTCCTGAAACAATATCTGGATCACCACCCCATCAAAAATCCATTTCTATTGTTATATGACCCTACTTTTGGCTGTGAACCCAGATACCTGCACATATAAAGTAACTCGAAAACTCAATTTTGACTATTAGTCAAATACTTTAACCAATAATTCATTAAAGAACAAAATTGCATACTTCAAAAAGAATGGTCATTAATGCTACTCCTCATGATCTCTGCAAATTGAATTCAAATTGTATAAGTTCTGAAACAGAAATTAACGTGCAATAAAAAATTTAACAAACAACCCCGATGGAATTACAAGCTAAATTTAACAAATAACCCCGAGAAATATACCTTATGAGAAACTAAATTAGCAAGCTACACCACACCTACAATTTAAAAACAACAAAAGATTGATGAGGACACAAACATGATGACTCAACGATCTACATCTGCAAATCTACATCTATAAAAATGGTTCTGTGAGAAAAATAAATTATTTAAACCAAACCTCATTGTTCATCAAATCAAGAGGTTGAGAACTCTTTAAGATCAGAAAATGATTATACTGACTCCTATAAGAACATGTATATATTCTACTAAGCCTAATTATTCACATATTCCCTCACACTCCATCAGAAAACTGATGTGACCATAATACGTTTGGTTGTTGATCTATAAAACTGTTAGTAACTTGTAAAACTGATGTGTTGTCCAACCCATTGAAAATTGCTCTCTTCTGCCTCACCAAAAAAAAAACATGAGAACTTACGCACAGGTGGTTCACCTCCATGTGTGTTGCTCCATCCCTAAACATAAATTCATTTTAGAAAACAAATACAAATAGATTATTTTGTATGAAACCAAATCTGAAAATGAAAGCAATACTAAGCAATTTTTGACTAAACATTCTCATTTGTCACTCTTTGTAGACAACTAAAACAGAATTAGAAAGAACGTATGAATATAACTAAAATGGGCCACTTTCTTGAATCTTGAGTTCTCATTTGTTAGACTTTGTAGACAACTATAAGCATACAAATTATGATACCAAACATCACAATTTAAGGGTGTGTACCAGGTTTGTGTTGATTATATTTCCACTGCATTAGTCAACAAAAATCACAGATAATTTAAACCTTTAGTCCCATAATCCGACCCAGCGAAATGAGCAAAACTAAAGACGAATTCCTTCATAAACAAACTTGAATCATAAAAAACTCCATACCTACTTATCATCAATAGACACCAGAACTTCAATTTAGTTTCTGCCCCTTCACCGGAGAAGCCCTAATGGTGTATTGCAAAAAACAAAACGATGAACAACAAACAATAATAATCAAACGAAATACCATTACGCGTTCATAGAGAGAAGGTGGATCTAGACTTCTTTTCTTCGTTTACTTGAAGCGTGAATTCGAATTTGTTGAATAAAGCGTCTGTATAAATCGTATACTCAGTGAATTTGAATTTTGAAATCTTCCTTCTGGCCGCCAATTCATGATTTGCAGATTCATGCATCAAATTGATGGTTTCTTGATAAAGCAGATGAAAAGCAAGTGGCGAAAGCTCTGAAAGGGGAGATTCTTCGATCCTCTGCAATTTTGAAGATGAAAAGCACGATTCCCTTTTGTCTGGTTTCCGATTTCGTGATACAATTTGCTGTGTTATTCCGATCGATGTGCAGTATTAGGGTAAAATTGTTGAAAGTGAACGCGTGAAGGAGTCCCGATAGAAATTTAGGGTGGAGATGCACAGATCGGTGAGCAGACGGTAGCCAAGAGAGGAAAGCGTCTTAAAATTAAGACGCCTCTAATTACCAAAATACCCTTTTAATCAATACTCATTATATAGTAGTATAGATTAGTTGAAGGGTAAATTTACAACTGGTTTAAATATTAACACTGGAATATCACAGAAAAATCTCAGTCGAGCGGGAAGAAAAGACAACCGACAAAGCAAAAAGCAAACAGATCCGATGGACAACATAAATTGATGGACGAAACCGATTCTGAATGGGATGAGGATGAAGAAGAACCATCTGCTGAAGGTTAGAATATATTTTTTTTAAATTTAATAAACATGTATGAATGGAATGGAGTGTTACAAATATAATGCATATATGCATTATATAATAGGTGCCTATATGTAACATATTAATATCTGATGCATATTGCATATATGCATTATAGAACAGGTGGATATATAGACTATAAATTATGTTGCATATGACACTGGTTCATATATGCATTATAATGTATGTTACATTTATGAATCAATAAAATGTTGCGTATACGCATCATAATAAACATAGTTGGTAAAGATGTTAGAACTTTAACACGTATAGTGTATATATGCATCACAGTGTTGGTATAGTAATACATAAATACATCACAGAAAAGATTCACATATGAATTATAGAATGTTGGAATATTATCGAAACGTGACGATAATGTTGAATAGGATTACAAATATAATGCATATATGTATTATAAATCAGATGCATATATGAACTGTAAATTATGTTGCACATGACACTGTTGTAAATATATATTATAATTATGTTACATATATGCATCATAAGTATTCATATGGTAACATTTAGTACAAATTTTTATATGCAGAAGGAAAAAAATCAGCAATGAAAAGAAAACGACCATTAAAGAAAAATAAGGATGAAAAAGGTGTAGAAGAGGGGCAAAGGGCGAGAGGTGGAAAAGGGGCAAAAGATGGAAAAGTGGTAAATGCGGGAGAAGTGTATACAGACAAAAACAATTTGCCAGAGTTAAGGCCACGTGCATGTCCAACAAAGTTAGTTGAAACAATGAAAAAATTGAGCAATAAACAAATTCAAGTGGTTAAGGCCATGGGTTTTGGAAAAGTGTTGAAATTAAAGATGAAAAAGATACCAGCAAAGCTCGGTCATTTCGTGGTCGATAAATTCGACCCAACAAATATGGTGATCGGTCTGGGAGAAGATAAGAAGATAGTGGTGAATGAAGACGCAATTCATAAGCTTCTGGGGTTGCCAAATGTTGGCCTCAAGTTTACTGACCATAAAGCAAAAATAACATGGAAAGGGTTTCAAAAGATTTGGAAGGACAGGTTCCCACAAGCGCAAGTGTTACCATCTGATGTAGCAAATAAAATAAGAAAAAACCCAGATGACGATGGTTTGATGTTCCAAATCGACTTTGCGGTTCTATTTTTAAGCACAGTGGTTGTTATCCAAGGTCAAGGAAAATGCAGACTAAAATTCGTGCATTATTTAGATGAGAACGTATCAGTCAAAGATATCAACTGGTGCAATCTAATTGTAAGTTACTTGAAGACCAGTAAGGAAGGGTGGAGAAGATGTGATACCTCAAGTTATTACAACGGAGCTGTCACAATTTTGCTGGTATTTAAGTTTTGAAAATAATAAATATTATTAATGTTGCACATATGCATTATATTTATTAATATACTTAACACTTGTGTTTTGTGATATAAAACGCAGTTGTTATATGCCAAAGCGATTGAATCACCAAGTTTTAAAATGGAAAGAAACACAGGCCCACTACAATATTGGACCTTTGATAGGTTGAAAGAGAGGCAAGAGGCAGAGATAGAAGGAGAGGGGTTCGAAAACGGGTTTTTAAGGAAGTTGGTTGACGAACATAACTTAGAAGCGGACGATGATAGGGAGAGCAACGGGGGAGAAGGGGATCATGATCAGAATCATCAAGAAAAGGTATGATGAATAAAAAATGGAAAAAAAAGTCTTGGACAACATAATATTTATGTTGCATATACACAATATTAGTATGTTATTAATATTTTTTATAGTACGTTTAATAAACTAATATGTTTATGTGGGATCATGTTTATGTATATAAGGAGGGTGGGGAAAATGAACAGCCCGATGTTGAGAGGACAGAGATCGGTAAAGCAGAAGATGATGATAAGGTATGTAAAGTAAAATATGATTAGTATTATTATTTACAGTTTTTAGACGTGATGCATATATGAAACACAAAAAATGATGCATATGTGAAATAGTACGTTACATATAAGAGAAGATATGATGTATATATGAAACACAATCATGATGCATATATGAATCAAGACCATTAAAAAAAACATTACATACAAATCAAAACAGTAAGTTATGTATTTATTTCTTGTGTGTAAATGTTTATGTTGAACACGTTATTATAAGTAGACTTGTGAAAATACTCGGAAGGTTGGGGGACAAAAAGAATGAGTTTGAAGTTGCTGTATATGAGGCAAGTTGTAAAATGCCTGGTAATGAAGCTTTGGATGCAGTGTTCAAGCAATATGTGAAACTCTTCACAACTGATGTGGAAATGAATGCAACACAAGAACAATGGACACAATTTCTCGAAAAGAATATTGAAGAAATTGGAAGGTTTGCAGATGAAGAATTAAAGAGGAGGAAGGAAAAGGTAAAAGGCAATCAAAAGAAGGATGCATCAGAGCCTAGCTTTAAACTTTTATCGGACACAGAGGAAACTGATGATGGTGAGAATATCATAAATCTGGGAGACAATGATCAGAGGGAAGCTGTAGTTGACAGAAGCCCGCATGCAGCAAAAGCAACACAGAAAAGCGATACCCCATTGAAAAGCAGACCAAAGATGTTGAAAAAGGCATTCGAGACGATGGATATGGCAGTTAGCATTAATGAATATCTAAATGAGGATGAGGAAAGGTTATGGAGGTACTTCTTAGCAGTGGTGGATGAGAAAAGACAGATAAAAAGTAAAAAATCAAGTCATGAAGAAAGGAATATGGCGTCACTTGAGAAAACTTTCATGTAAGTTTAGTCAAAATGAAATAATGATTACGGTACATATATGAAGCATAAATATGTTGCATGTATGCAACATGATCATATTACATGAACACGGACATAAACATATGACAAGTATATAGATTGATAGTTGTGTATATATTACAAATGTTGATTACTTAACACACGTATCTCATGACATGTGTAGGCGGAATTTTTACTCGAAGAAAAACGGAAAGGACGTGAAAGCACTTGCAATCCAAAGTTTGTTGCCGGAATCACAGGTGTGTTAAGAAGTTATTGACTGCTGGGCTGCAATATTAAATCATAAAGAAAGTAAGAAAGTTGCCGGTTCACCACGAAGATTGATTCTATATTCATCTACAATTGTAAGTGTTGTAATTGAAAATTTTATAATTTTATAAATATATATATATATATATATATATATATATATATTATATAATGGTGAAATGTATCTTGTTTGAATATTTATAAGTCCTACAAGGAAATGAAGAAGGGGGCAACAAAATATATTATGAAGAAATTAAAGAAAAATATGTTGCTTGTGCTTGAAGGATGTGAAGAAAATGATGGTTTTGATGCGTACGATGTGTTGGTTGCCCCGATTTTCGAAAACAACCATTTTTATATGGTTTGTTTTGATTTGAGGGATGAAACAATCTGCATGGTGGACAACATGCAGCCATCAAAGATAATAATTAATGATGATTACAAATATTACACAGCAAGTTGTTGCATACATGCAATATGTACATGATGCATATATGAACCGTATCTGGTAGATATTATAAATTCAACATATATGTGTAGTTGTAGCCCAGTTTTAGTAATTCACATACGCATCATAATTATGTTGCATATACGCATCATAATTATGTTGCATATACGCATCATAATTATGTTGCATATATGCAACATAATTATGTTGCATATAACATAATTATGTTGCATATATGCAACATGTTTTATTTATATTTATTATTTAACTATGCCATAACTGATTATTGTATATATGATTTGTAATGTAACAGAAGTCCATTATTATGAGTTACTTAAAGGATGTGAAACACCCCAAAGCAGAGGCCATGAAAAAGGTCAGCGTTGAGAGAACACGCGTACCTTGGGCAACAAGAAGTAATACCGCTGATTGCGGAGTGTTCTTGATGCCCCATATGGAGATGTATAAGGGATGGTCACAACTGTTGGGCTGTGGGTTTGTACTAAAGGAGGAACATCTAGCAACACAAGTTACAAATCCGAGGAAGAAATACTTTGTGGAAATTATGGCATCCGGAAATAATATTTACCAAGATAGGGTTATAAAGGAAGCGATGGAGTCTGAGGCAAAGATGTCACACCCCGGTCAACAGATTCGAGTGTGAACGAGAATGGAATCATAGTCGAGTATACATAGAACGACTTCTAATAATTTCAATCATAAAACATCACATCATTTCATTGCAGCGGAAAGAGTAGTGGAAACGATATGGTCTAACATTTGAAAATTCATAAGTCTTAATTTAATAATGAAAACATAAAACGGTTTATTGGGATAGTTGGGACTATGACTCCGTAAGCAGGTCCGATTGTGACGCCCACTCCCAGACTTGGCTCCAGAATGGGTCACTAATCGGATTTACTCATGAACACAAGGTAATAACAGAGATTACTAAGCAGCGGAAATTTTAAACTTTTATTTAATTGCCAAGTACTACAAAGTAAGAGATAATTTACATAAGGAAATACTAACTATCATTACGTTTTATTGCTATAACTATATCTATGCCAGCTTGCCATAACATTCCTTCCTTCCGATAGCTTGCCCGTCTAATCCCTTATCACCAGGGCCTTCTCATAACTAGTCGAATCCTCACCCTGACCTGACATACATACATTTTTGGAAAAGGTCAGCTTACGCTGGTGAGTTCTATATTTTAAAAGCTTTACCTCGGTGTGAGGTTTAAAACCCTTGGACCTGCAAGATCCCTCTTTCTCAGACAATTAACAAGTATAATATATATCACAATTATATAATACACAATATTCCTTAACAGGAAACACCCCCTATAAAACCATTTATCCTACAATCCCAACATTTATTACTAGTGTAACCCTGCTAATGTATAAGCAGAGAAACCATCTTTGCCGACTGCCGAGTTTACCCCTCTAGGGTATTCCCTATAACGGTCAGTCGCCCCGCTTTCCCTTATTTGCTAACTGCCGAGTTTACCCTTCTAGGGCATTCCCTATAACGGACAGTTGCACCGCCTTCCCCTATTTTCTTACTGCCGAGTTTACCCTTCTAGAGCATTCCCTATAACGGACAGTAGCTTTTTCCCTTTTCTATTTGTAGTGATCTCTGATCCCATTGAGCAACACTACCTCCTAACTCCCTCTGTACTACTACCCGCCCCTTAGTTAAATACCCAAGAGACTTAAGATTATTAGTAAACAGTGATAAGGTCTTCATATGCTGCAACAAGTGGACATCTCCCAATTTATCGTTAGTGTATGTATACAGGGCGTATCCTCCACACTTCTGATATTACGGGTAACTAATATTATTATGTATATATATAGGAAGTACCAGCGGCGTATCTACCACATAATAATAAAGCTAATGCATCACCCGTTCTCATATAATCATACATATTCACTATAACGTTTACTAATAATTCCTTTATCCCTTGACTATCTAATTTTTGAAGCAAATATAACACATATCATATCACAGTCATTATAATTACGTTATAACACGTACAAATGATTTAATATCATTTTCATAACATATCATATATATATATATATATTTCTATATATATTATCCCAAAAGCCTTTTAACAATTTATCAATTCAAGATATTTCACGTATATGCATTTCCACAACAGTCCACATATATATATATCAATTCAATGACAATTTAACAGTTCAATATACCCATTAACAATTAGCACCTAGCAGTTTGATATATATATATATATTCATTCAAAGGTAAATCAACAGTTTAACACTTCAATAGTTCAGATAGGCAACATTTCAGTTATAAATCATTTAAATGCATTTTATAACATTTGTATGTATATCAGCCCGAAAACATTTAAAACATTTAAAATATTTAGGATTAGGCTCATAGAACTCACCTTATTTCTTTAACCGGTTACTTGGACAGAACTCCCGCTACGATTTCCGATTTAACCTAATTTACCTATCGTATGGCGTTAACGCAAGGCTTTATACAATAAACACTTCTTATGTTTATTTTAATATCTTAATACCTTAATAATATTCAATTATTAAGTTTATCCCTATTTAAAGGTCAAAATGACCAAAATGCCCTTATAGGAAATTATTCGTTGCTTTTAACGATAATATGAAGACGCGCATTCCTATAAGTAAACGCTCACTCCGGGATCGCCCAGTGTTGGGATGCCATTGCCCAGATGGGATGACGACACCCCCGCTATGCCAGAAACCCCAGTGTACAGGCGTTTACCCTTCCGGTTCGCACGAACTTCTAATATCCGACTAACTTGGTATTTTTAATACTTCATTATTTATTCATTTTAACTTCATATATACTTATTATATGTATAAACATGTTACCATACCAAAATTCAAGTCCCCATACCCTCCGGATTATTTTATATTAAATATTTATATTCCGAAACCCTAATTTCACAAAATTCTCATTTTATTATCAAAACTCATTTTTATTCAAAACCGTCTTAGGGTATTATCCATTATAACATTTTATAATATCCTTTAAAATGGCAAAGCTTAATTCAAAACCGTTTGCTCGATTTGGGCAGAACAACGACATGAAAACCCTAATTTTTGACCCGTTTACCAAACCTTAACCAAACCTTTTTCAATTGTGAAATAAACTTAGGGCTTTCTTAAAACACATTAAATTAGGATTACCTACAAAAATTCAGACCCTAATTCCCACCCGATCACCCGATTTCATTAAAACAAGCTCAAGAACCCTAGTTTTTGCATAGTTTTAGAAAGCATACTTAGAAATCGAATTAGCAAAAACTGAGATAGGTTATTGTAGATCATACCTAGAGAAGCTTGACTGCAGAAATTCGGATCCTAACTCTTTACCGTTTGAGAGAATTGGGCAAGGGTCGTTTTTGAGTAAATTCGTGAGATTAAATGCCGAATTCGACCTTAATTTATACTCATGATCTGCGCCTTAGGTCCCTACACGTGCCTATGTGAGTGTTCAAGCCAAATTGACGCGTATTAAGTCGAAACTTGGTCTGCAAGAACCGAATTCGTGGCCAAAATCGCACCAACACATGTTTCTGTCGATGTGGCCCAGGCGTATCGCGAGAAATAGGTACGAGATCGGCGCGTATCGCGAGCCGGGTTTCAGGAAATGGCAGAAATGGTCCCTCGACCTTTTATTTACATTTTGGCCCCCTAACTTCTACCAAACTGTTATTTTATGCACCGAACTATTATAATACATGTTAAATAAAGTTTCTAAGGCTCGGGACACCCTCGATGATATACGTATACATACGTATATATTTTTATATATATATACATATATATTTTTCATTATTTACACTGTTGGCCCCTCAAACTTTACAATACACATCATTTTATGCTCCGAATCATTTTAGGACATTATTATAATATATTATAAGCCTCGGGGTACTTATAAAAGTTATAGATACGTATAATATCCGTAAGTATTCATAACTTTAAATAAATTACACTTTTAGCCCTTTAACTTTTATCTTATGCATATTAAACCCTAATCTTTTGATGTAACTATCATTTTACATCTTATAACCTTCCTAAACATGTTTCTAACATTCTTGAAGGTTCGGGTCATATATAATAATGTATATACATATATATATTTGTGTATTTCCATAATTTACACTTTCTACCCTTCTATTTTCTTGTTAATTATTAAGCATGCATTTTTCCACACGTATAACTATCCAAACACGTATTTCCACGTATATATCCATTAAATGAATATTTCACATGCATTCATACAATTAGACATATATCTATACATGATTTCAATATCATGTAATCGTGTAAACCTATTTTCTCCCGGTTATCATTTATTTCCATCATATAAACGTTTAGCTACGTTTTTTATGCTAACATCAATTATCTTTGATATAAAACACATATTATTTCATTTTCTTTCCTCATGTTATCAACTAACACATATATCATTCATGCAATACTATCTTTTATCGATTTATTACCCGGTAATGGGTAAATATGCATTTTTCAAACGTTTTAACACGTTTAGCTTTCTAACACATATCTCATGTGTATTAATCACATTAATCACGTATTTCTCAAATTTTGGGATGTTACAACTCTACCCCCCTTAAATAAGGTTTCGTTCCGAAACCTGCTCCGTTTACGAATATTTTATCAGCGAGATATCCTTAACTTACCCCTTTCTTTTCTAGGTTGATTTAAGAATCTAACCTAGGAATTCATAACACTTTACTATAGGAACTATCTTGCTCCTAATCCTTTCTTCTAATTGCGATGTAGAACCGCAATACGTATTTCTATATACGATAACCTGTCATTTAGAATGCTTCTATCGAAAGATGTTATTTCTAACTCATTTGCTTCAAAACCGCAACGATTCTTCAGATGACATTTCAGCTAACTCTTGGAAGAACGCGTCTCCGTGAGTCTTCTAATGCTCCATTCTCGCCCTTTGCATATGTTGAACGTTTTATCTATACTTGCATGACTTGATCTTCTTTATTGAATTCCAACAGTTCTTTCATTTGCTTACTAATAAGTGATCTATATCCATAGATTCTACTGATTTGCTTTCCACAGTGGCCCGTACTATCTACTTACACGAGACTAACTCTAGTCCACTTCTCATTGTATCTCCGGTGTATATATATAAGATGTACCAGCGGCGTATCTACCACACCTTTGATACAACCAGAGGTGTACTAGTCCTAGCCTAGTGTAAGATGACATTACTATTCTAACCACAACAAAGTCAGTATAATTTATGACTATTTATTACTTACTTTCAATAAACTAGTTGGACATCTTGATTACTGCTTTCATTTCCTGAGTGTAAACACTACCGCTGCAAGCTTCAAAATTCTCGGATGATTTCTAACGTTTAACGTTCATTCTTCTAAGGCAGTCATAATCTAAAGGATTCGTAATCCTAACTAACGGCCTATCAAGCAATTCGTAAAATCATTCGATAGAACTCATAATAACGTTAAAGTCATAACACGTATTCAAGCAACCTATTTATCGAGAAATGTACCTGAGGTCACATCAGGTCCTTCGATAGCAGTTAGGTTGTAAACTTTACTTTTGGCTCCTGAAGCTGGAACTGATCTTAATGGCATCGGGTTCCTTATTATCTTAGGGCAATTTGCTTTAACATGCCCCGGGCTCCGACACTCATAGCATTTCTTATCTTCCGGACAACTGTTAGCGTAGTGTCCTTCTTTTCCACACCTATAGCAACTCGTTGGTTTTACCCAACACTCTCCGTGATGATATTTGTCACACGTACGACACTTAGGCTTGTCGTTCTTGGAATCTTTCTTCAGCTTCTTGTGAAATTCTCGGTTATTCTTCTTTGAACTTTCTCCAGTCTCTAAAACTTTTCTCTTAGGTTTTCCCGGTCTCCCTTCGTCGCCATATTCTTCTTCATAAACCATAGCACTAATATCGATTGCTTCCTGGTACGTTTTCGGAACATGAGGCCTAACTATTTTTCTTACAGCAGTAGGAAGGGCCTGAACGTACCTCTTCACCTTTTCTTCCTCGGGTGTCACCAATCTTGGCACTAACCTTGCCATCTCGTCAAACTTGCTTGTGAACTCTTGATGGGTCATAGTACCTGCTTCTAACTTCATAAAGTTAACCTCGATCCTCTCCAGCTCGTGTCTCGGGCAAAACTTGTTCATTACTAGCGTCTTCTAGTCATTCCACCTCATAGCAGCAAGAGCTTGCTCGTCTCGGGATTGTAGAATCGAGTCCCACCAAAATAGTGCTTCTCCTTTGAAGGAATGGGCTGCGTACTTCACTGCTTGATCAGGACGACATTCACTAATACCTATCACAGCTTCCATCTCTCGAATCCAACGAACAGTCGAACCCGCATCTCTCTTTCCTTCAAATGACGGAGGCCTACATCCACTAAACGATTTGAAAGAACACCCGCGATCGGCATTTCCCGCATTTCCAGCAGCATCACCAGCGGCTCCTCCGGCTTCATTTGCACCTCCACCAGCAGCTCCATGAAGTTGAGCAATCAGATTAGGCAAAGCCGCCTGGAACATTTGATTCAACTCTGCCGCCATAGCTGCCCTTTGCTCGTTAGTAAAGACGTTGGCTCTTGTGTTATTATCTTGTTCGGGATTCGCACGCGTACGTCTTCCAGCACCGGTTGCTCTGCCGGCACTTCTACCTCTACCACGTCCGCCTCTTATCATCATCATCCTACATTCCAGGTGAGTGACATTTCAGAGTTTATGTGACGTAAAGTCCTTGAACTTTTGAATACATGATAACTAGATAAGTACCGGTACCAAAGCAATTATATAGTTATGATGTGTTCAAAAACCCAGTTACTTTCATCACAATCCTTCCAAGTGTCTACTCTTCTTTATCCGTCTACCGGTAACTCTAAGTTAAAACCGGTTCTTCAAGTCCGCTTCCTAATTATACCGTCTCATAATTTCTCTGCACTTGGACATACAATAGTTAGGACCTAGGGTTTGTTTATGTGGCTAATACCAAATTGCAGTAGCTAATTGCAATCCGGTCTTTTCCACACTTCACATACTCTAGATACTACTTACTATGTCCCTAATGCATTCTCGTTTCTACGGGCACAAGCTATCCTGGCTGGCATCTATATTTTCCTTATCTCATCCTACTTTGTCTTCCCAGAGTCCTAGTTTAAGTCTAGATACTGCATTATCATCTAAATCTCTTAAACCAAGGCTCTGATACCAACTTGTGACGCCCACTCCCAGACTTGGCTCCAGAAGGGGTCACTAATCGGATTTACTCATGAACACAAGGTAATAACAGAGATTACTAAGCAGCGGAAATTTTAAACTTTTATTTAATTGCCAAGTACTACAAAGTAAGAGATAATTTACATAAGGAAATACTAACTATCATTACGTTTTATTGCTATAACTATATCTATGCCAGCTTGCCATAACATTCCTTCCTTCCGATAGCTTGCCCGTCTAATCCCTTATCACCAGGGCCTTCTCATAACTAGTCGAATCCTCACCCTGACCTGACATACATACATTTTTGGAAAAGGTCAGCTTACGCTGGTGAGTTCTATATTTTAAAAGCTTTACCTCGGTGTGAGGTTTAAAACCCTTGGACCTGCAAGATCCCTTTTTCACAGACAATTAACAAGTATAATATATATCACAATTATATAATACACAATATTCCTTAACAGGAAACACCCCCTATAAAACCATTTATCCTACAATCCCAACATTTATTACTAGTGTAACCCTGCTAATGTATAAGCAGAGAAACCATCTTTGCCGACTGCCGAGTTTACCCCTCTAGGGTATTCCCTATAACGGTCAGTCGCCCCGCTTTCCCTTATTTGCTAACTGCCGAGTTTACCCTTCTAGGGCATTCCCTATAACGGACAGTTGCACCGCCTTCCCCTATTTGCTTACTGCCGAGTTTACCCTTCTAGAGCATTCCCTATAACGGACAGTAGCTTTTTCCCTTTTCTATTTGTAGTGGTCTCTGATCCCATTGAGCAACACTACCTCCTAACTCCCTCTGTACTACTACCCGCCCCTTAGTTAAATACCCAAGAGACTTAAGATTATTAGTAAACAGTGATAAGGTCTTCATATGCTGCAACAAGTGGACATCTCCCAATTTATCGTTAGTGTATGTATACAGGGCGTATCCTCCACACTTCTGATATACTGGGTAACTAATATTATTATGTATATATATAGGAAGTACCAGCGGCGTATCCACCACATAATAATAAAGCAAATGCATCACCTGTTCTCATATAATCATACATATTCACTATAACGTTTACTAATAATTCCTTTATCCCTTGACTATCTAATTTTTGAAGCAAATATAACACATATCATATCACAGTCATTATAATTACGTTATAACACGTACAAATAATTTAATATCATTTTCATAACATATCATATATATATATTTCTATATATATTATCCCAAAAGCCTTTTAACAATTTATCAATTCAAGATATTTCACGTATATGCATTTCCACAACAGTCCACATATATATATCAATTCAATAACAATTTAACAGTTCAATATACCCATTAACAATTAGCACCTAGCAGTTTGATATATATATATATATATATATATATATATATATATATATATATATATATATATATTCATTCAAAGGTAAACCAACAGTTTAACACTTCAATAGTTCAGATAGGCAACATTTCAGTTATAAATCATTTAAATGCATTTTATAACATTTGTATGTATATCAGCCCGAAAACATTTAAAACATTTAAAATATTTAGGAGTGGGCTCATAGAACTCACCTTATTTCTTTAACCGGTTACTTGGACAGAACTCCCGCTACGATTTCCGATTTAACCTAATTTACGTATCGTATGGCGTTAACGCAAGGCTTTATACAATAAACACTTCTTATGTTTATTTTAATATCTTAATACCTTAATAATATTCAATTATTAAGTTTATCCCTATTTAAAGGTCAAAATGACCAAAATGCCCTTATAGGAAATTATTCGTTTCTTTTAACGATAATATGAAGACGCGCAATCCTATAAGTAAACGCTCACTCCGGGATCGCCCAGTGTTGGGATGCCATTGCCCAGATGGGATGGCGACACCCCCGCTATGCCAGAAACCCCAGTGTACAGGCGTTTACCCTTCCGGTTCGCACGAACTTCTAATATCCGATTAACTTGGTATTTTCAATACTTCATTATTTATTCATTTTAACTTCATATATACTTATTATATGTATAAACATGTTACCATACCAAAATTCAAGTCCCCATACCCTCCGGATTATTTTATATTAAATATTTATATTCCGAAACCCTAATTTCACAAAATTCTCATTTTATTATCAAAACTCATTTTTATTCAAAACCGTCTTAGGGTATTATCCATTATAACATTTTATAATATCCTTTAAAATGGCAAAGCTTAATTCAAAACCGTTTGCTCGATTTGGGCAGAACAACGACATGAAAACCCTAATTTTTGACCCGTTTACAAAACCTTAACCAAACCTTTTTCAATTGTGAAATAAACTTAGGGCTTTCTTAAAACACATTAAGTTAGGATTACCTACAAAAATTCAGACCCTAATTCCCACCCGATCACCCGATTTCATTAAAACAAGCTCAAGAACCCTAGTTTTTGCATAGTTTTAGAAAGCATACTTAGAAATTGAAATAGCAAAAACTGAGATAGGTTATTGTAGATCATACCTAGAGAAGCTTGACTGCAGAAATTCGGATCCTAACTCTTTACCGTTTGAGAGAATTGGGCAGGCGAAGTTTCTGATTCAGAAAGTGGGTTTTTGGGTCGTTTTTGAGTAAATTCATGAGATTAAATGCCGAATTCGACCTTAATTTATACTCATGATCTGCGCCTTAGGTCCCTACACGTGCCTATGTGAGTGTTCAAGCCAAATCGACGCGTATTAAGTCGAAACTTGGTCTGCAAGAACCGAATTCGTGGCCAAAATCGCACCAGCACATGTTTCTGTCGATGTGGCCCAGGCGTATCGCGAGAATCAGGTAGGAGATCGGCGCGTATCGCGAGCCGGGTTTCAGGAAATGGCAGAAATGGTCCCTCGACCTTTTATTTACATTTTGGCCCCCTAACTTCTACCAAACTGTTATTTTATGCACCGAACTATTATAAAACATGTTAAATAAAGTTTCTAAGGCTCGGGACACCCTCGATGATATACGTATACATACGTATATATTTTTATATATATATATACATATATATTTTTCATTATTTACACTGTTGGCCCCTCAAACTTTACAATACACATCATTTTATGCTCCGAATCATTTTAGGACATTATTATAATATATTATAAGCCTCGGGGTACTTATAAAAGTTATAGATACGTATAATATCCGTAAGTATTCATAACTTTAAATAAATTACACTTTTAGCCCTTTAACTTTTATCTTATGCATATTAAACCCTAATCTTTTGATGTAACTATCATTTTACATCTTATAACCTTCCTAAACATGTTTCTAACATTCTTGAAGGTTCGGGTCATATATAATAATGTATATACATATATATATTTGTGTATTTCCATAATTTACACTTTCTACCCTTCTATTTTCTTGTTAATTATTAAGCATGCATTTTTCCACACGTATAACTATCCAAACACGTATTTCCACGTATATATCCATTAAATGAATATTTCACATGCATTCATATAATTAGACATATATCTATACATGATTTCAATATCATGTAATCGTGTAAACCTATTTTCTCCCGGTTATCATTTATTTCCATCATATAAACGTTTAACTACGTTTTTTATGCTAACATCAATTATCTTTGATATAAAACACATATTATTTCATTTTCTTTCCTCATGTTATCAACTAACACATATATCATTCATGCAAAACTATCTTTTATCGATTTATTACCCGGTAATGGGTAAATATGCATTTTTCAAACGTTTTAACACGTTTAGCTTTCTAACACATATCTCATGTGTATTAATCACATTAATCACGTATTTCTCAAATTTTGGGATGTTACACCGATAGCATGATGAAGCACCATTTGCATGTCTTCTGAAGTTTGCGTCAATTACCTAAGAAATCATGAGTTTAAAAGGTCAACATATAGTTGGTGAGGTTCACAGGTTTATGACTCTACGTTTAAAGTTGGTAAAACAGTTTCAGTATACTTAAATATTACATTGGTTTACCGTTTTGGTTGTATGAACTCACCTGAACCTTGATTTCAAATACTAACGGTTTACCCACCCATAGTATCTCGCTCGAGAGATACTAAACAGAGCAGAATAACTGACGTGTACCCCCAGACAATCCGGAGTCAGAACTGTAGCTACCAGTTAGGGCAGGGTTGTCAACCCAAATAGATCTATTCACTAGCTATCATTTCGTACAGAACTAATTGAAATCAATTAATGGTGGGATACAGTTGTACAAACGTTTATAACGATAATGTACCAAATTGGGCAATCAGTAAGAGAACAAGCAATCATACGGCTAACAGGTAAACCATAATATTAAGTAAAATGTATTTATCAGATTTCTTGATTTCTCCCCCAAGGTATAAAGCAGTTAAAAGAAAATAGGCCGTGAAATTCACTGATTCAGCAGGTAGGTGGTAATAAACTGTGTAGGCACGGTAGCACGTAACGTCCTAAATAATTAAATAGGCACATGCATAAGGTCTACAATCATTTGAGTAACATAAGTCACCCAAGTGATACCGGTCAAGTCTTGACATTTTAATCCCGTTTGTATTCGTTTAAAAACCCTTTAGCTTGTATTTATAAAATAAATACTTTCGTGATGGTTTATATTTATGTTCAATAAATATAAAAGGTTAAGCATTTAATAGTTTAATCAAGTCCTGAATATTGAGTTAAAAATAATAATGTTTATTATTATTTTCATGAGTTCGTATAATTATTTTTAAGTAAATAATTATGTGTTTGATTCGTTAACCATATCAGTTATAATTATTTTTAAATAATTATGATTAACACTTCTTGGTGGATAAAGCCTAGTTTAAATCCTTTAGTAAATAATTATTAATCAAGAATAATTATTTATTTCATTTAAGTCATAAAAAGGTTTTAAGCTTCATTTTTAAATTACAACATTTTTATAACTTTGAAATCTTTTAATATTTCATTGACATGAAATATATATTTCCTTAAACATTTTAAAAATATCATAATGGCACTTGGATTTATAAAAGTTTATCTTTATAAAACATGATGAGAAATTTTATTTTAAAAGAGAATCTCTAACATTTACGTTTTCGCGTATATCACCGTGTGGTCCCGATTTTATTACTACGCAACATATTTATGTTTTTTTATCGTTTTTTGAGTTTTCAAATGATCATAAGAATTTATTAAGTCTTCTAACATGTAAGACTAGTCTTTATTTTTATAAAAATCATTTGTTTTTATAAAAACAATCCACATTTATTCTCAAAAGACAAATGTTAGATTTCCTTGCCTTTTATAGTATTTTTAAGGAATCTTTTAAACTTATAATAATTCCAAGAATTTATGTCAAATTAATCATTTGACATGAATTTATTCCTTCCATTTTAGTAATAAAATCTAGTAATTCCTTTTGTCTCGTAAGGCTTTAATAACATATTTAACGTGTTATTTTTTGTCCATTTATTTATTATTATCTTATTATGTGCCAAGTTCCCTTGTTAGCATAACATGATTCGTAATTAAATCAACTAACACTTAGTGTTAGGACAATTAACAATCAACTAACACATTTGTGTTAGGACAAGTTTAAATAAATAACAATCAACTATCATTTTCATGTTAGGACATTTTAAATAAATTAACAATCAACTAACACATTGGTGTTAGGACAATAATTAAATAAAAATCAACTAACACATTTGTGTTAGGACAATCTAAGCATGAATATATATGACTTGTTAGTTAACACCATTTTAATCATTTTGTTAGCCATTTCTTTATAAGATTTGAATCACCAACACTTATGTGTCAATATAAGTGTAGGTTATTTTTCAAAAGGGAATCAAGAACATGGACTCATCTATGTGAGTTCTTGGATAAATATCCATTAGGGATTTGTTCTTGATTATCAAAATACAAGTAATTACATAAGTTAAACATGATAATCTTTGGTGCACTTGGATACTTTCATAAGATTTCTCCAAGTGTTTCACCCACTTCCTTGGCAAATTTTAAGTTCTAAGAACACCAAAGAAATGTTTAGATTATGAAAGAAAGAGATAGAGAAGAGAGAGATTTGATTAAACAAGAATGTAAGTGTTTATAGTTTGTTGTCAAGACTTGGGTACCACATTTGGGTATTAAAGAGTAGGAGAAATGAGTTAGGAAAACTCACAATGGGAGTGGGGAGGAGAACTGATAAGGGAGGGAAGGTGGCGTTGGTCCGGCGGTGGTCCGGCAGGGCGAAGCAGCGGCGGCAGGGGGTGGTCCGGCGGTGGCAGCAGCCGGCTGTGGAGGGGCTGTGGGGTGGTGTTCGGCCCGCTAAGGAGGAGAGGGAGGGAGTGATACTTTGGGTGTTATGGTGTGAGGGAACAAGTAGGGGTGTGGTCTCCTACTTGTACTCAAATTTCTAGTTATTAACCAATGGGTTAATCTTAAACTCATGGGGATATGTATTATGACAACTAGCAAGAGTAGGATAGGTGTGTTATCAACCCCTTAATCACCCAATTCTTCTAATTGTAGGTGATTTATTTATAAAGGTTGCTCCATGTTTTATAAAATGATGAAGGTTTTATAAAATATCAAATGGTTAGAGATTGATGAAAATCATAATTTTTATAAATTTGGTCCAAGTAAAATTAACTACAAAGATGGTGAGATTTGTAGGTTGATGGGCCAAAAACTATAAAATTTGAAAGATTGGAGAGTGGGTTATGGACGTGGGTCATAGCCCATTTAAATCGGATAGGGGATTGGGCCGGGTTCTCGGGTTGGGCCGCGAAGGGAGGACGGGCCGGGTTGGGCTTTCCGAGTGGGCCGAGAGAGAGAGGGGAACCGGGTTCGGCCCAAGGCCAATCGGGCCTCTGGGTCGGGTCGGTGTCTCGGTTAGTCGAGTCGAGTCTCCTGGTTAATTTTTGGGTTCATCCGGGTCATTTTGGGCTTATTGGGCCTAACCGGGCCCAATAGGTTTAACGGGTTCCTCGTTTGGCTAAGTCTTGACAACGTTATGTTTTTATCATATTTTGGATTCACTAAACGTTTTAATGTGAAACAGTTTATGTCAGTTTAGATTAAATATAAAATGCCAAATTTTATATTTACTTTCTTGTTATTAAAATTTCATATTTAAAACATGAAAATTTTCATATTTTACGGGTATACAAACACGGGATTAAATCGGTTATCAGTTAATTATCGAAATTAACTTAGTTAATCATATAATTAAAACGTATGAACATTTAAATTAAAAAGTCAACGGAGAGAGGTTTGATTTGTTTTGGCGAAGTGTCACAAAAGATCCGAGTGGCCAAAAAGTTTGATGATATAACAAAGGTTTTGGAGACACACAAGAAGAAGTTAGCGGAGGTTGAAGAACACGAACAGGAAATGGCAAAGTAGCATCATATATTAAGTCAGTTTATTATATTTTTGTTGTTGGCTATGGTTTCAAGGGACCAATGGTTTCAAATATGTCTATGTTGGAATGTTTTTTTTCTTTTTTGAAACAATACTTTTTAACAATGTTGCATACGTGCAACTGGATATTATGGTTTGGTTATCAAAATTGTATTATCACAACTATATAGTTTTGGCAGACAAGTTTGATGTCTCACAGTACCACATAATTCTTGTGAACAGGTTATTTACACAGTTGTGTACATGAAACAGTGTTTTGGTATATATATATATATATATATATATATATAGTGCGGTTCGCGTGCAAACATGCATTTTGCCTAAGTTCCATGCGGACAGGGGCAATCAAGTAATTGGCCATATCCTTCCACCATTTGTATCTTTGGAAGTTATTTGTTTTCCTCCACGTTTTTCAAACGGTCATAACTTTTTCATACGATATTATTTTTCAAAATAAAATTCACCATGATTTTATTCGCGTTTTATCTTTAATTTGAGACTAGGTTTGCTTGATTTGGAGGGGAAAAAATTTGAGACTAGGTCTGCTTGATATTTACAAGAGCACCAAACCAGCATAGATTTATACATGCACAACTTTAAAAACCTATAGAAAACTAAATAAAAATAGCATTTTATTTACAAACTTCGAAAACCAAACTCAAGCACAACCAGCATAAAAAAAAGATACCGGCACAGTGTATAAAAAAATTTAAAAAAAAATTGACGTTTTTCTAGCGTTTTTCTAGCGTCTTTCCAGTACACCAGCATAGCAGCATAAAAACGCAAACATATCAGCACACTAGCACAAAACTAGCACAGAAAACACAAACACACTAGCACAGAACCAGCACAGAATCATACGCACACCAGCACATAACAAAAAAATGTTGACTTTTTAGTTTTTTATAAGTTTTAAAAGTTGTGCTTGTATAAATCTATGCTAGTCTGGTGCTCTTGTAAATATCAAGCAGTACCAGCACTAAAACAATGTCTAACAGACTTCGAAAACCAAACACAAGCACAACCAGCATAAAAAAAAATACCAGCATAGTGTATAATAATAATTTAAAAAACAATAAAATAATAGTTTAGGCTTCGAATTATAGTCTGAAATTCAGCATAATCCTAAATCGCTACTATAACATCCTAAAAAAACTGGTCTGGAAACGCCGTAAAAACGTCAAAAATTATTTTTTTCTCCAAATCGAGCAAACCTAGTCTCGAATTAAAGATAAAAACGTGACTAGAATTATGGTGATTAAAAAAAAAATAACGTCGTATGAAAAAGTTATGGTTGTTTTAAAAATGGGGGGAAACTTGAAATAAAATCAACAAGAGTTCTCTCCATATTTGCCCTTCCCGGGGCTGAATTACTGCCAAAGTTTAAAGCATATGGTGGATGACAACATTCATACACGTGGGTGAGGTTCGGGTGAGATTTTGACTAGATAGCTACGTCGCGTGACGGTGGACTTAGGTTTGGTGAAAGAAGGAGACTGCGTATTGATGTACATTCTCTTAAGGAACGACTGTTTGTTAGCGTTGTGGGTTTATAGATGCTACCTTTGAGTACAGAGGATTCAAGAACAAAACTAATAATATCCAGGATGCTCACTAAGGACGTCAAAAAAGCAAAACACATTAAGAAGAAAGGAGCTTGGTTGTTTCATGTCTACTTTCATGGAATTTGAGCTCATGGAATTTGAGCATAGATAGGGTTTTCGATATTTTTTAAATAAACTATTTAAAAGTAGATTATAATCTGTACCGAATTATTATTCGAAACTTCAAAAAAATAATAATGAATTATTCAATAATATGGATTCATGCGCATATGCAAATGCTCACTTCCTACCAAATTCTAATGCTCACTTCCTACCAAATGCTCTTATGAGGTTAAGTTGAATCGGAGAAACGATAATGATAATTATCATGAGGTTTTGGAGTAATTTAGAGTGGAGGTACAAGTGCACTATTATAACATTCTAAAATTGATAAACGAAAATGGAATTATTTTTTGGTAAAATGATTTTAAATTACAATGTTAATGACATGTTACTTATTTTTTTGTATTTGTTATTATATAATTGATATTTAATATAGACTATACCAATGCTATGAACGAGAAATTAACAGACATTCAATATAATATAGCACAAGAAGATTGATAAATTAACAGAAAAAAGTATCGTATTGTTGGTTGTTGTAGCTGCTGCATCGTGCTAACAATAACGAATTTCACGTTGTAAACTGGCGTGCCGTCATAACGTGCTAACAAATGATGAATAATGAGCTATAAACTGTCGCCGCCGCAACGTGCGGGTACCATACTAGTATATATATATATATATATATATATCAAGTAATACACACCCTTCATATGAATAAATAGTGCATATATGCATTACATAACATACGTAAAGCATACAACCTATTTTAAAAGTTGTGTATACGTAACAAATGACATTTACAGGGCTACTGATATTTACAATGCACATATGCAACAAATAAAAAGTGTACATGATGCATAAATGCAACATATATAATTTAAATGTTGCGTGTATGCAACATGTATACATATTGCATTACCGTGGCACGTAACATTTATATGTAAAAATAAAATGCAGAAAATGTAAAATAATGGCAACATATAAAATTTAAAAAGTCATTACATAACATAATAATAATAATAATAATAATCAAGACATAATAAATCTAATAATCGTAAAAAACAGAAGTAGCAGCGGCGGCGACGGCAGCGGTAGCAGTATGTTTTGCACAACCACGCGAGTTGTGACCAAATTGACCACATGAATGACATTTATGCTTTCCTTTATTATGCTTTTCAATAGCTTGTTCACGGGCACCAACAATACGTGCATCGCTATGTCTGCCTTTATGTTTCCAAGCTTCTGGTGCAACAAGTACATGACCATCGGATCCAGAGTTGGTTCGTCCAAAAATATAACTGATAACAACATCTCTGCTGTTACAAAAACCCGATCCTTAATAGTGAGCAAATCATCGCGGAGCATGGTAAGTCTTCGGGGATTTGATCTTAGACGATCCTCACATTGTGTAACAACATCAATAATTTCATTCCTAAGATTGGACTCTTCACTGTTGTTAGCCGAGTATCGATGTTCAAGTCTGTAAACGTGTTTCGGTAGAGCGTCATATCTCCAATGTTTACAAATGTAACAGTCGGGGATCTTGTCAACTTGATTGAAACTGAACACAACAAAATATGTCGACACAAATACCTAATACGTGTGAAACACAAACAAGAACAAGATGCTGAATTATCTTCTGGTTTGAACTTAACCTATACATATTAAAGTACTAAAGTGTTATGATGCATATATGTAACAGTATAGTTATATATGCATTACACATACGATGCATATATGAATTATAACACTAAATCGAGATGGGTTCATAGGCGTAATCAGCAAATCGTTAAATATATTGTTATCAATAAAACAAATTTAAGGTCAATGAGAAATACCTTGTACTCAACCACACAATTACGTTTTCTGTCATAATGTGAAATGGTGTATTGTAATATACCATCAACTTAGCCATCAAAAGATGGAAGAACCCGATTTTGGGATCGGTCTATTTCTTTTTGTACTTCTAAGAACACATTGTTGGTATATAATAACGCCACATGTCTTTTGATTGGAAGATCAGTTTTAAAATAGCAATAAGTTTTCTCACTTGCGGATTCAGTGTCACGCTGATGGTATCGTTGCCAATCAATAGCCGTGTCAAAGCATAACAGAAACTGGACAAGAGTGTTCGATGCACTAGAATTTACTTTGAACATTTCATTGGAACTCTCACACCTCGAGGTCGTCTTCATTAAGCAACACATTGGCAAATCTTGGAAATATGACGGGACCTATTCATCCCTAATGGCATACATTTTATTTAACGACGTATGGTTACGCAAATTGAGTATTTATAAGCTCTTGCCATTTTTCTTCAAATGTGGAAGGTGGGATGATTAAGTTCCATATTAGCTTATGAATGGATGCACGTATAGCTGTGGTATCCAACGTGTCATCAGTTTCAACTGAAATCTGCATATAAAAAAAAGGATAAACAGAGACCGTATTAATAATGAATGATGAATAAGTGTATCAAGGATATAATGTATGTATGCATCATATTTGTGATGCATATATGTATCATATGGAAAGTAACGATGCGTATATGTATCAATTTTACAATGTTTTTATGTTTCATTTTTGTGATGAATATATGTAACAAGGTAATAATAATGCACATATACAACATTTATTACCTTCGCAGGGAGTTTATCCATGATGTGCCACATACATAGACGATGCACAGATTTTGTAAAAACATGTTTAATTGCACCCTTCATTGTAGAATCTTGGTCAGTTAATACAAGCAAAGGTTCTTTCTTGTGAGCACGAATGAAAGTCTCAAGGAGTAACACGTAGGATTCAGTCTTCTCATCACATAATAGAGCAGCACCAAAAGTAACGCATCGTTTATGATGGTCGACGCCAGAAAACGGCTCAAAGATCATACCATACCTAAACGATAAAAATATATATATATATATATATATATATATATATATATATATAATTATGATGCATAAGTTACATGATTAAAAGTAAACGGTACAATTAAAAACTTTATAAAACATAACAAACTTACTGATTGGTTTTATAGGTCGCATCAAACGCTAAAACATCTCCAAAAGCTTCATAATTAATTTTTGATATGCCGTCAGCCCAAAAAATGAATCGCAACTCGTCATCAACAGCCACATGGTAGAAGAAAAAGTTGTCCATAGTCGACATACGGCTTGACAGAGTGTCAACAACAGGTGGCGCCTCAACATTATTTAGAAACACCCTGATGTCTTTGGCAAAATTCTTAAATTCAGTCGCAGTACCTTTAACATTGTGTACCCCTCCTTTAATAGCACACCGCAATTTATACGCTTTAGTAGCACCAATTTTGTTTAATGCCATCTTGTGAACAAACTGGTACTCATCAAAACCCATTTTTTCTGCGTTTGCGTGAGAAATCTATGTTGTCTCTATCAATAAGGCAATGATTATGCGCCTCTATAAACTCATAAACTATATATTTTGTAGTGTCTGTGATAGGTTTCAGTCTAACACATGCTTCAGAATTTGTTACTTTAATCTTACTTCGACGAATACGCTTAGACATAATAGATGGTGATGTACGTGAGGTAAGTTTGTGTGATGATTGTGTACTAGCTCTATGGCACAATATGTATCTATGTGTGATAACCTTAGTCTACGGGTGAATTTTTTTGTACCAACACGTGTGCTAAAATCGGCCTCTTCCGCATATAGATCATACATTTTAACCGCATCAGACCAAATGTTATAAATAGTACCCATGATGGGTTTGAATCTATCAGAAATTTCAGGTAACCATAACATAGTTCCAGTTGAAGTCGCAAATACATGACTCGTGATATGTCCTACAAATAAAAATATGCAGCGACAGGTTGAAACGTTACATAAATGTATCAGAAAGTAAAAATTAAATTTGGAAACAATGGGTTTGGCATTTACCACGTTCTTCGACATCAATTAAACGGGCACCTGGTGTAGTGTCAAAATGACTAGTAGTGCCAGAGCTACTTTGAACATTAGAATCTGTTAATAACTAAACTTCGGTAATGTCTGGCTCTATATTTGAATCATTAGTTTCATTTCCATCCAACAAATTGGTGTGTGATAATGCAACAGATGACCGTACATCAACAATCACACAAGCTGAAATCATAACAAGAGTGACATATACAGTATTAGTAAAACGTTGGATGATAATTCAGTTTATGATTTCACTGGATGATTTCAGCCTAATAATTATGCATACATGGTACATAGTGGTGCATATGTAAATCACAGTGACATAGATTACCTTCACTCTCAATATCGTTGATATTGATTTCATCACAAGATAATCCTTGAACTGATTATCCAAAGTTGCAAACTGAATTCGTGAAATTTTTAGAACTAGCGTAAGGTACAATTACGCTTGGATGATTAATAGCAGAAGAACCCTCATTAGAAGACATCACTGTAAAAATTAAGTGGTATATAATAATGAAATCACACATATTTTTGAAGATGTATTGGATCTAAACAAAGGATTAAGGTCGGAATTGACATAATTACCTGTTTGACGAAACACAAAAAATCAATCAGGGATTGGGTATTGCTGATTGTGATACCGAGGTTTATAACAGAGTAAACAGGGATGAATGAAAACGATGGCTAACGGAGGAAGACGCCGGAGAGAACGTCGGATGGAACGAACTCTGGTACAGTAGCCGGACGAGAGGAACGCCGGTGATGGAAGGAACACATTAGGGTTTACAACGCAGGGGTTAGGCTGGTTTATGTAAAAGAGGGTAAAATGACTTATTTAACCCTATTTTTAAATGGTTTTTAAGTTCTTACAATAACTATTGGTTCTCACAAGAACTTTCCCCATACATATATACATACTTTGTTGTTCAAAGAAAAACAAAGGAGTCTAGGCTGGGTGGTTTGGTCTCCGCTACTACAAATGGTTTGTCTAGAATTCGAGACTATGCCCCAGCGACAATTTGTCTTTTTTCCTTCTTCTCTTTTTTGATTCTTTCTTTATTCTTTCCTTTTTCCTTCTATTAATACACTATATAACTTTTATTAATAATACATCTAACTTAATTTTGATTTAAAAGACATTGTTTTGATTATTTTCACACCTAACTTAGGTGTGTAAGAGTCCTGTATTAATTTTTCCCGTGAACTAATTTATAAGATTTTCAAATATTCTATTTCTATATTAATATCATCTGAATGAAAATATAAACAAAATCTAGCTCAGTTGATTGCACCATTTTATAGTTGTAGTTCATGCTCGGATTCGAATCTAGCATCAAACGGTTTTTTTTTTAAATTCGCTGTTTTCTTTAATCTATTACTAGATTGTCACTGCCTAGAGGTGCATAGACAAAAACCGCTTAACTTAACTAAACCGGTTTTTAACCGGTATAGTACAAAGTGGTTACGAACTCGTAGAAACCTTAAGTTCCAAAACGTTTAGAGGTTTCTAAGTTACAAAACAGTTATTAACCGGTTAAAATACCTCGGTTATAGGTTAACCTATTGAAAAATATAGTATAACCTTAATAACTACTTCGGTATGATCTTTTTTACAACCTGTTTCTATGCTATATCCAGGTCACCACAACAACGAATGGCTGACCTCTAGTTATATGTAAATTTGAAGGTTGTATTTAAACGGTATTTATAAAGTTTACTTGACTATAGTGAATATTAATTTAAATTTGAAGGTGTTTTATGGAAGCAGTGATATTTTTTGAACTAGGTGATAAGGGAAGGGTCCGGCTAAAGACACAGGGTTTTTTGATTTTGACACAGAAATCAAACGGTCGTTTGTACCCAAACGACCGTTTGGTTATGATGCAGAAATCTAGAAAATTTATCCTGTCAGAGAATGTTTTACAAGGGCCGTTTGTACCCACACGACCGTTTATAATTTATTTTAATTTTTTTTAATTTTAACAAATAAAATTTAATGTGATATATTGAAGTCCCTAAATTTCAAAAACACACCCATGAGGCCATGATGTTGCAACTAGAATTTATTAAAAATTTCAAATTAACTGAAGAAAGTACAACGTAATTTATTTGAAATTCAAAATGCAATCGAAGACAATACAAACGTAAACTCATCCAAATCGTTCCTGAAACTCTCTTACCCTCCTTTGTATAGACAATAACTCTTCTCGTGAACGTTCTCGATTAATCCACGATAATTCTCTACCTGGGTTGTATGTTAACTCGCTGCGTGTTTCGTACACGCGTATATTCCTGTTTCGTACACGCAGTTCTCTGCCTGTGTTGAAAAATTTGAAATATGGTTTTATTTCAAGGATTTTGA
>JBCNJP010000007.1:97654519-97673753 GCA_039602395.1 Deinandra increscens subsp. villosa | reverse complement strand
TGGTAATTCTTGATTGTCTTTGCTTCTGGTTTCCCACACTCCTTAGCCTTCTCCAAGTGATCCAATGTCACTATGAAGCTTCAACCTTCCACAAGGCTCCAATGACTTGAAAATGATGGTGACAGAGGTCTGAGACAGTGGGGAGAGAGCTCTGGCCGGAAGTGAGAAAGTTCACAAGTGCTCATGACTATAAAGGCCAAAAACCTTGTTCTTATCGATCTGACATTTTGAGGCGTACCGCCCCAAAGTACATATTCTAGGGCGTACCGCCCGGATTTTGAGATTCGTGCATACCAAGATCCGATGGGTGCTGCAACCCGACCCGTTTACCCAGCGGGTGGCATACCGCCTAGAATTTCTCAATCCTAGGCGTACCGCCTCAAATTGTTTTACAGAAATTTTTGAATATTTTTCATTTGAAAATTCCAGCTCGGATAATCGTTTTAGACACAGAGGTTACACATTTGTTTAGCGCTTTACAACGTTCTGAACAAATGGTTTGCTAAACAACAGATTTAAAACTGAAAGGATGGGATCACCAGTGAACAAGCTGTGTGAACAAGGATGGGATCACCGATAAGAGGTATCTTTATTTCCGGGTTGCCGATTTTCTTTTATTGCGTTTTCCTTTTGCCTAACATATTTTATGCAGTTATCTGATTATAATTGAATATATGTGTTGCCTAGAATCTTATTTTGTAGATGCAAGAGCAAGAAATGAACTTTAAATATACATGTAAATCGATGTTCCTGAATGTTTGATTTATTATATCCGATCGATTTTGATGTGGTGTTCGGTCTTCACGATTGCACCTTTTACGTTTCAGTTATTGTGGGGTTTTTATTTGATAGAAGCTAATACTTTCTTTCTTGGTTGCCATATTAGGTTTCATTGATTTTGGTTGCCATATTAGGTTTCTGTGATTTTGGTTGCCATATTAGGTTTCTGTGATTTTGGATGCCCAATACGTTTCAGTTATTGAACTTTTAAGATGTAACCCAAATCTTTCGTGGTTGCCATTTGCTGTGTATATGGTATTTGCAAAGGCAGGTAATGCAAACTTTTTGTTCGTTTAGTCTATGTCTTTTAAAATAATGTTCATCAGTTCTTTAAAGCCTTGAGTGGTGTATGTGATAAATCTGATTGGATACCTATTAACATTTAAGGAATTCAATTGCATTCTTTTATTCACTTCATCATGTTCTGAGGCCCATTACATATATAGTTGTAATGTTTTGTGATTCATGTAATGCTTTGTTAATGTGGAAGAATAGATTTGTGTTCCATTTATTTGTATGTTAGGTACTATGTGTTTAGTATTATGGGTGTTATGATTTATGTGCTCTGTTCATAACTATTAAGTGGATACTTTCATCTCAGTAATTGAAGGTTCATGCCGGTTAGGTAATTCGATAGGTTTTGTGGGTTTATGTGAAAGGTTTTTATTGTTTCCTTATATGTAATTTGATAGTGTCTCTCTATTGTATTGTGGTTCACCAGGCTATTTCTTTTCCACCGTTACACACCGGCATATATTTGCTACGCTTGCCGCAACGTGCTAATTGTCATCTTGTTTTTTAACAACAACGTACTCTTAGATTTTTTATGATGTTTATCATATTGTACATGCATATTTGATAACGGGTAACCTCTCTTCAATATTCTACATGCATCTTGTAGATTTTAAACTTGTATAACATACCATTCTACCATCTGAACTTTAACACTTTAAATATAACAGGCAATGTATAGGGTGAGGTTATTGTGAGAAGTTTCGTTTGAATAAGAAGGATAATAAGGAAGCATAACCATTAGATCTTCAATTAAATGAAGATCTATGTCTTAAAAATTTTCATGTGTAATTAGAGAGAAAAAATAAGGAAAACAATAGAATAGATGGAACGACATTTTTTACTTTTCATTAAAATTTCTCCTATTTTTTAAACTTTCATAACTCTTAGATACGATCACTACAAAAACAATGTCATTCAGTGGCACAAAGAAAGTGCCACTAGAAGCTTAAAAATGTCACCAAAAACCCTTTTAGGAGCAGTACAAAAATAAGTGCCAAAAAAAGTGGTGACACTAAGCCTTTTAGTGGCACTTTTTTAATGTGCCACATAAACTTTTAAGGCTTTAGCGGCATTTGTTTTTGCCACTAAAAGGTTATCCTAATTATCTATCTATAGTAGTTTTAGTGGCACTTACTTTTATGCTACTAAAAGATTATCCTAGTCACACGTATATATATACACACACTATTTTTTTAATAACACATTACAACAAAATCACATTTGGAAAATAAATAAAAAGTTCGATATCACAATTAAATTGTAAATGTAGCTCCAAAATGTTTACACAAGTAGTTTAAACATTCAAACATCTTTCAATTTTCAAGTGTTTACACTAGTTTAAACATTCAAACATAGCTACCATGTCATCATCAATCATAGAAGCAAAACGTCTCATTATATTCACTATGTCATCATCAACCATAGAAACATAGCTTTAAAACGTCTCATTATATTCACTCTGTCATCATCAACCATATAAACAAGAATTAGTACAAATTAAAATTCAACTCTTATAACCATACAAGAGTATTACAAATTAAAATTCAACTCGTACATACTATTCTTCTTGTTATGTATCATTGTATTATGTATCAGTCAACATATGTGATTCTTCCTTGTCTTAAGTCAATGACCTGGGTAATGGAAAATAAATATTTGAAATTAGATACAACCCGCGTACTTACAAATGTATATCTTTTGAGGCTACTAAACATGCTCTGATATTGTCATTAATTTGTATTTAGGATAGTTGAAATTAGATATACTTACAAATGTTTTGCTAAAATACCTACACTTTGCTAAGGATTGATTCCAACACCCTCTAAAAAGCAGATTTTTTTTAGAGTTAATGTATAATGTTATAATAATAATAAATTTGAAGTCAACACTTGTACATATTTTGAACACATCATACAACTACAATTAATTGTGTAGTGATGTGGCTAACTGGAGAATGCACCAACAACTAATTGTGTAGCTCTAATTGTGTAGCTCCTTAGATAACTGGATGGATAGCCAGCACCTTTACTAACTGAATTTTAATCTAGGCTAATGTCTACTATTTAATATTTTCTTTGTAATTGAGCACATCAACTTTTAGCCCTTACTTTACTGTTTTCCTCATTAGAAACTCCCCATGTTAAGTCTAATTCACTAACTACTAACTGTTTATGTACTTGACTTTGAATAATTTATTAGACCTACTGTAAGAAAGAATGGATAGGAACCTCATCAAATGCAAACAATACTAACAAAATATAACAAAGAGAATACACTTTCATAAAAGAATTTCAAACCATATAAGTAAGATTTACCAACCTTCAAAAACAAAGATTGAACCATTATATGTGCAGAAAATCATTTTAGAAGCTAACACATCAACTACAAAATACTTTAATGAGTAACTGGTCCTTTTTTTAATAAGCAAATAACATCATAATAGATAGAAGACCAAAATAAAACATTAACCAACTTAAATTTGATGTTGGTTGTACACCTAATACATCATTAATGATTTGGTAGAGGCATTCACTACTACAAAAACTGCCTTCCTTGACACGCGAACGATGACACTCGATAATTCTTGACGTGCAAAAACTGAAGTGTCAAAATAAAATGTCATTTATAGGTAATTCTTAAGAATTCATGACGCGCATTTTTGAGTGTCAAGAATTTCTGTCATATTTCAAAAAAAAAAAACACGGAGGACATATAAAAACGCGTGTCAAGAAGAAAGTGTCGTCTTTTAATTTTTGGCTCCAAATTTCCCCCCAATAATTTGCCCTAATTTTCAATTTTCACCTCTATTTTCCCCCCCACACCCGTCTCCTCCATTCTCCCTCACACACACTTTCACTTTCACCCCGCTGGCATTTTTGCCCTAATCTCCACAGAGCAAACTTCGTCTCTCCCCTATCTCGTCTCAACTCCGACCGGCGATCTAGAAATACCCCTTTCATTCTTCATCATCGATTTGATTTGCATCCTTGTTTAACGACTAATAAACAATTCGTGTTTGATTTTGCTCGATCTAGAATGGACGAGGATTTCGATATTCCGGCAGCTGATGAGATGAACGACGACTTTATGGACGACGTTGAAGCTCCGGTGACATTGAAGGTCGGAGAAGAGAAGGAAATCGGAAATCAAGGTCTGAAGAAGAAGCTTCTCAAGGAAGGTGAAGGTTGGGACACTCCTGAAAGTGGCGATGAGGTCGAAGGTAAAATAATCGTTAGCTGTAGATTTTTTGTATTTTAAACAGTTTTGATGTACAGATCGTATGATTGTGCTGATTATGATGATTTGGATTTGAGTTTTGAACAGTTCATTATACTGGAACTTTGCTCGATGGAACTCAGTTTGACTCGAGTTGTGATAGGGGGAGCCGTTTAAGTTCACTCTCGGTCAAGGTCAGCTTAATTTCTATAATCTGTAGTCAAACTTTCATATAATGTTTTTGTTTTCTGTGTAATGTATAAACAGGAATTGTGTTATCTTATATGTTCTACTTAATTGGCTAATTTAAGCTATGAATATGAATGATGATAATTTTTCTTATGTTATATTGATATGATGCTTTTTAAGTTTAAAAACCGATAGATTTAATATAGTTGTTGATGTTGCTTTGTGTGATATGCAAACTGTTATTTATAGGTGGTGTATTTTGTTCTGAATTTCACACGTTCCTGATTTATGTTGATTGTATTTCTGGAAATTGTTGGTTTGATTTTTGAAACTGCCTAAACCTGTCTTTTGATTTACCGTTTATACTTCAAACCAGTTGGGAAAAACTGACCGGTCTGTAGGATTTTGGGTCATGTAACTTTGTTTTATTGAATATTCACCTTTAATAATTTTAAGCTGCATTATACACATGATTTAGTTCACAACAATACAATACAGGGAATCTGCTGTTAAGTTTCAATTGTTGAGCCTTATCGGGTCTTTATGTCTTCTGGTGTTCATTTCATTCTTAGAAAGGAGGTTTGTAAATTTGTCTTGTCATTGATAGGAGCGAATTGAAGCAGCCAAGTTATTTGCATCAAAGGAGGCTGAAGAGGAGGCTAAAAAGGAGTCTGTCAGGACGTTTGTACCTTGTGAGGTCCCAACCGATGAGCCTAAGGAAGAGGAGCCGTCTAAACCAGTGGGCCCTACTCCAGAGCAAATCATAGCCATAAAGGTATTATATGCTCACATGTAGTTAAGAACTCAATTTTTAGCTTCAGAGATTATACCAACAAATCTTAAGCAGTTCGGAAACCTGAGTGATCGCAAGATGTTATGCATGAACTGTGACTATATGCTAGGACTGAGTTTGAAGTCTGATATCTTTTAGTAAATGGACTAGCATGCCCCCTTGATAGAAGTGGAAAGCCCATTCATATGAAAGGGGTTTTTTTTTTCTCTGACAACGGGGAGAATAAAAAAAGCTTAGTAATCAAGGAATATATTTAGTATCAAAACATGTTCAGTTAAAATCAAACGGGTGAGTTTGGTAAGTTGGGTACTAGCATAATATATTTAGTATCAAAACATGTTCAGTTATTTTTTTACTGTTATTTCAAACTGTTTTATGTTGCTGCTGTTCTAATGGGTCAGTTAGTTAAAACACCTACAAAACAGTTTTATGTTGCAGCTATACTTAGTTTGAATTCTTTAAGGGCTCTTGGTTTATTTAGAGTTATAGGTGTTGTTGATTGCCACTTGTTCTAACTGGTAAATAATTGCAACTTCTATTCTTGTTGATAAAGGTGTATTAAAGTCCATGTTTAGGAGAAAGAGTTCAGGGTCACAATGATAAAGACTGCAAAAGACATTGTAGAAGGTGGGGACTTCTTGAGGCACTTGACAAGGTATCACCAGGAATTGTTAACTGGAAAGCTGCAAATAAGCCACCAATCAAGATGCCATTCAAAAAAGTAGAAAACTGCAACCAAGTTGTTAAAATTGGTAAACAGTTGAAGTTTTCATTGGTGAATATTGCTGGAAATGATATTGTTCAGGGAAATAAAAAGTTAATACTAGGTGAGTTTCTATCTAATAATAGTCATACATTCGCATAACAATTTGATGAAAGTATAGATATAATGTACCTTCTTTGCAGCCTTTTTATGGCAGTTGATGCGATTCAACATGCTACAGCTTCTTAAATACTTGAGATCTTATTCACTCGGGAAGGAATTCACTGATTCCGACATTTTAGACTGGGCTAATACCAAAGTCAAGAGCACAGGAAGCCAGACTTGTATGAAAACTTTCAAGGTATCAACCACGACAAACTTTCTTCTTTTCACTTTATTTGTTTTCTTATATGAATCTTAAGTTTCAAATCTTATTTGCGCGTGATAGTGATGATAAGTTATTCTGTTCTACAGGACAAGAGTTTATCAGATGGGATATTTTTCCTTGAGCTACTTAGTCCTGTACAGCCTCGGGTCGTTAATTGGCGCCTCGTTACCAAAGGCCAGACTGGTATGCTTTTCATTCTTTCCTATGAATGGAGGCACAAATATTAATGAGAAACTCTTTAACAGAAAACTGATAAGATATAAATAAATAATATCATCAAATCAAGCCTCTTTTCTAGTTGGAATTATGCATCTCCTAGTTGCAATCTGTTTCCATACTTATCCGAAAGTAATCCTAAATCTCATGTCTTGCCGTCTTGGTGTGTTTTACAAACCATATATGTGATTTAATTTCTTATTGTTATGGATTCTAACATGTATGTCAAACTTTATATTTGCAGAATGTAATAACCAGATAGAAAAGAACATGGGAAAGCAAGGTGAAAGATCTTGATGCATGCTTTCTAACCTTTCATTCTCTTCATACATCTATCACAGGTTTGTAGTTTTCTATACAATTATCCGGTATGATAAAGTGATATATTCACTTCCTCTAAACTAAATTAAGCGACTTGCACTTTCATCTTTTTGCACTTCCTCTAAACTAAATTAAGCGACCTGCACTTACTTGAATATTTGTTTTTTAAAGGCAATCACTGTGAACATCCTGGGGAGATAGATGGCGTCCGGAAAATCTCTTTACTAGTGTTTGGTCTTGCTTCATACAAGTTAAAAGCACCACTGTGGATTAGTTGTACAGTTCACTAGAAATCGTTTTGTGTGTGTTGCTTGGTTCTAATCTTGGATTTTTATTAGTTATTTGTGCATGTGTTTTTTGTTTTTATTTTAGTTTTTTGCAACTGTAAAAGTTATATTATATATGGTTATGTTTTGGATTATACAATTCTGTAGTTTGAGGCTTAATAACATTTACATGAACTGATTTTTTTGTTTCCGTGGTTGCAGCTTCATCAGGTTGGTTGTTGACCAGTTTGGGCTTCGTCACAATAGGTGTACAAATGGAGAACAAGCTAGAAGAGCCTGAAGAGTTGCATTCAGAAAACACAACTTCCGTGAGTCGACTAAATCTCAAGGTAGTAAATCAGTTGCAGTTGTATATTGAATAAGTGATGAACTAGATATATTGTCTTTGGTATCATTTACATCAACAGCTTTAAATGCCCTAACCTAAGTTCATTTCCTTGATTCACAGATGATACAGTGTCAACTTCTGTGACACACTGCTCTGAAAATAACTGATCAACACTTCCAGTTACAAACGATACAGGTAGCTCTTCATCTTTTTTTTTAGTTTACAACATTCTGAACAAACGGTTAGCTAAACAACATGTTTAAAGCTGAAAGGATGGATTCACAAGTGAACAAGATGTATGTGCGGAATGTGAGTGCTGTCGACACAGTCTCAACAACAACTATATTTTTGCTGATGTGCAACTAATGACAGCAGCAGCAACAACAACTAGTAAAGTATTGATAGTATAGTGTTTATATTATGTATTAATTAGTTCATAGTTTATTTTTTTTATGTAAACTCATGTTAAGTTTGTAATGCTTACTATATATATATATATAAAATGCATTATATTGTTGTAAGTGTATTGTATTTTGTATTGAGGTTAATTGCTATTTAATGTGGAAATTAGTGATTTACAAACAAATGTTTTTTTTTTAATTTTTTAAAAACATTCTTGACGCGCAAAAATGCGCGTCATTGTTCGCGCGTCAAGAAGCTTCTTGACACGCATTTGCGCGTCAGGAAGCTTCTTGACCCCGGCTTCCTTGACGCGCATTTGCGTGTCAAGAAGACCATTTCTTGACACGCAATGCGCGTCATAAAATGCGTGTCATCGTTCGCGCGTCAAGAGCTTCTTGACACGCAATTTGCGCGTCAAGAAGCTTCTTGACCCCCGCATCCTTGACGCGCATTTGCGTGTCAAGAAGGTCCTTTCTTGACGCGCAATGCACGTCAAGAAAGCCAGTTTTTGTAGTAGTGATTATTATGTTTAAATCCTTGTAGTTGAGTACTCTCAAACAAGTAACTACATTTAACTTTAATATATAACTCACGTTGATAACGCTACGACTCCCGCCACATAACGTGGGGTTTAAGCCTTGTAACCATAATATTTATCAACTCTAGCACAACTTGAATCATCTCTCCAAACCAGTACATTTACTTTGAAACATAACATCATGATGTGGATTATATGATATTTTACAACATACAATTCTTTAACATAAACAATTCTAACTGGTTTGTGCCATTTGGAGTAAATCACCAAGTTTAGCTTGGTTACTACCAATATACCAAACAATTATTCCATTAATATTTCTCGGTTTAAAAAAACTATTAAAACACCAACACATCATTTTACCCGAAAATGTCTCGTCTTCCCCAAATCTTTTATATGAACTCTAATTCTTAAATCATGTCAAAAGTGGCCATGGATGCAAGAACAAAGGAAAAATCGCTAATAATCAACATACTAGAGGTTAACAATCCAAAAACTACCCAAGTATTAGCCCAAATTCGTATCCTTAAAAACCCTAATCGCAACTCATCAAAAAGCGTTCAACAATGGTGACTACAAGTAAGAAAAGATGGTACCTTGTGACATCCACTCTTAAATCGCGATTAACCTTCAAAATCACACCTTAGACCCATGATTTTTGTCTTTAATTTCACCATTCTCGTTCATAGGGTTGTGTGACCACCCCAAACCTTCTACTATGCGTCGACCAAAAATCCCCCACCCATTCACGTATTATTATTTTTCTAGAAGTTATACAAGTAGCCCCTCGATTTGGAACTTTTATCAACTAACAACCAAAGGTATAATATATATTTTTGCATTCATCCTCTCATATGTTGGGGCTAAAACCAAAGGTTAAAACTTTTACAAGGTAAATGTAAGGTAGCGTTTGGTATGCAGGAATAGAGGGTGGAATGAAATGAGTCATTACATCGGAATAAAAAATGACATGTTTGATAGAGCATTAGAATGGAATGGACCATTACATAAGGAATGCAATTCCTTCCATTTTAAAAGATTTTCATTCCAAGGTGGAGGGGTGTTTTTTTCGATTCTTTCAAGGAATGGAATGAAAGTTTTTTTTTCTCAATTAAATTTCTTCATAAAACTTTATGGAAAAAAATGAAAAAATATAAAAATAAAAAAGTAAAAAAAATAAAAATTAAATAATAGATACAAATAAAAACCAAAAACAAAAAGTAATAAAGATAAAACTAAATTAGAAAATAAAAAAATAAAAACAAATAAAATAAAAAAATATAAATTAAATTATTTAATAGAAAATTAAAAATTTAAAATTTTAAAAATTTAAAAATTTAAAAATTTAAACATTTAAACATTGAAAAATATAAATATAAATATAAAACATATATATTATTTTTAAATAAAAATACTAGTAAATGATATTCGATTATTTCACTTTTACTTACCATCAAACAATACGAAACAATGATTTGTTTAATTCTCACATGGTAACCAAACACATCGATGAAATGGTAATGATCTATTTCATTCCCTCGACCATTCCATTCCCTAGCTCATTCCATTCCCTCACCCATTCCATTACCTCATACCAAACAGACCGATTTTTTAGGAATATTTATATATATAGTTTAGAGTTAATTTTAAGAAAAAGAAACAAAGTGTATATTTATCTTTAAATTTAAATGCTTAATTTTAACTTAAACAAATCTTTTATTAGAGGGAAAAGGATACTTGTTTGGAGATAATTTTTTAGTAAAAAAATAATTGATAGATTTAGTGGTATACAAGTGAAAGCCACAAAAGTGTATGTTAGGTAAGTGTGGCACACGTAAAGTGCCACTAAAACCCTATATTAAAATGCCACTAAATATGGGTCAAACAAATATAACAAATGTAATGTGCCACTAAAACCCTATATTAGTGGCATAAAAACTAAATGCCACTAAAAGTTTGTGTCACTAAAAGTTTGTGCCACTAAATGGCAATTTTTTTGTAATGGATATTATTCTTTCTTAAAAAATTACACCATGAAAATGAACGTTTTTTATCTTTAAACGCGTATAGTGTTGTTATATATAAAATTAATTTTTTTTACTCTTTCGATTGTATCAAAATGTTCAGATCATTGTGTCATTGTGTTAAAATGTTCAGATCATTGTGTCAAAAATCGAAAGAGTAATTTTTTTAGTTTTTTTATATAGCAGCACTATACGCGTTTTAAAGATTAAAAAATGCTCATTTTTATGTTGTAATTTTAAAAAAAATAATGTCGTATGTGAAAGTTATGAAGGTTTTTTTAAAAAAATGGGGGAGGTGGGTAAAAAGTCAACAAAGAGGGCTAAGACTAAAATACCCACCTTCCTTTTATATTATATTAAGATTCAATGACTAAAATCTTTCTTATCCTTCTTACCAAAAACAAACTTCTCATTTGAACCTCTTTTGGCCTCTTTTACAAACGACATTATTAAGTGAATAGGTGTATATACAACAATAAAATAAATGAATAAAAAGCATAAATAAGAGATTAAATCACACTTAAATACATAATTACCAATGATCTCTAGCTCAATTGGCTAGAGGGAGGTACTCAAGACATTGTAATGAGAAGGTCTTGGGTTCAAGTCCCACTTGTAACAAAAAAATAAAAATTTGGGGGGTTACATGTTGGGCCAGAGGGTTTTCTCATCTAAGGGTGAGTTTTCTCCTGATGAGGATTGGAGATGATCGGGTGGGTGGTGTAATATCCCGTCAGTGATCCAAATTTGCCGTTCAAAAAAAAAACTTAAATACATAATTAATAAGCTTTCCATATTTAAAGGTGTTGATATTCAATTAGTAGTTCTTCAAATCTTTTAAATATGAAACTCAACTGATTCTACACATCTTTGAGCGTGTCAGCTTGAAATTAAGTAACCAGGTGATCTTACTCGTGATTGGCGATAGACGAACATAGACCATAGAAAAAGGTAATGCGGACGCTTACAGACAAAATATTGAATTATTAGTTTGTTAAAGACAATATTAAAAGAAAAAAGTTATCTCGAATTATAAAGTTAACAGCCAAAATCTATATTTTTAATTGAATTATTAGTTAATACAAAAAAAAGTTTATTAATGAAAAAGAAAATCAAAACAATAGTTAGATATAATCGTCATATATACTTTACAATTGAAACCAACTAGCTAGTATATATGTCTTTATGACATCATAATTTTCTACTTAAACTTAGTTAGCATTTTATTATACGAATGTTGTGTATACGTAAAAAACATCATTCAATTATTAGAGAAACAAGAGATTGCCACGAGAGAGAGAGAAAGAATCAAAGAGCAAAACAAGACATATCGGTCGTTTGAAGTTGACAACAAAAGAATTGAAGAATCATCGGTATCTGCGAAAACATGTGGCTTCCAAGTCTTTGTCCCATAAAACCAACCTTAACGGCCATGAAGCTTTGACAATGATGTTCACCAGACATTATCTTGGGCCATTTCCTATTCAAAATGCCACTTATATATGATGTCTTCAAATATAAACCCTAAAATAAAGAATCTATATTATGCTCAAATATGGACACCATCTAATATGCAAGATAATGTTTGGTCACATCATGAGATGATAGTTGGTAATCAACTTTTAGTGTCCACATAATTGTCAGGAAATTTCACTTCGATCTATCAATTTATGTCGTGACCAAAATTAATGATGTGCTAGGAAATCTAACCCAAACAACGTCCACAGGTAATTAACTAAAAGACGAGTTAAAAGTTTAAAATAGTAAAACAAACACTTAGATATTCGACTTTCGAGCTATGTTACATAGGCTGAATTCGAAGATGTTTTATCATGAAAAGTGATAGTGGGAAGCGATGACAATAAGGAACCATCAACATAAGGGAGAAGCCACTGGTGTGTGAGAAGAGTGGTGACTTGATTCCGCCATATAAAGCAAATTGTAGATGAGAGTTCGATGGTTAGAAGGTGAAGGAGAGTGTGGAAGGGAAGAGTAGCGAGATTACCAGGGGTCTAGGAGAGGAGGAGTTTAGTCATTTGATGAAGAAGCTAGAAAGTGTTGATACATAATCTGTGCGTCGTGTGAAGTATCGAGACAAGACGATGTGAAGTTCAGGACAAAGTGAAGACTGCCATCCGAACCTCATCCAAACTACTAGTTCGGATCAGGGCGAACTGGCAGTTCGCCCAAGGTTCGGCAGGTCGTGTATAAATAGGACTTTGGTCTTTGTAATTCGCAACTGAGCGTATTGAGTCTGAGCTAAAGTGTGTGTTTCTGCGGTGTTACTCTATGTCTGTCTCTCTGTGTTTACTGATTGTAATTGTTCATCATGATCAATAAAACAATCGGTTTAATTACGTTTCTCATCCGATATACCTAGATTGAGTAGACGATCCGATGCTCATGAACTTTCAAGTGGTATCAGAGCTTTCTGGTTTATTCTACTGATCTGTGGTTGCTATTTTTAGAGTTTTTGAAACAAAAGTTTGGGTTTTTGAAAAGTTCTAGTGTTTTTGCGAATTTTCAAGGGTTTCAGTTGAGTATTTTGCGAAAAATGTGCTCCTCAATCATTCCTCATCACTTTTTCTGGTCAACTGCTACAAATCTCGTTCAAAACTGTCCAAATTCGAAAATTTTGAGTGAAAATGGTCAGGTTCGGCTGAAGAACTTTCTGTTCGGAATAACCATCATCCAAACTCCAAGTTCGGCTCGAGTTCGTCTGTCCGAAGTTTGTGTTCGGTTAGGGTTCGGAATAGGTTCGGCTTATCTTTTTTTCGGCAAGAGTTCGACTACTGTTTTAGGTTCGGCTATACTTCAGTTTGGCTATAGTTCGGATACTATTTTTGGTTTAGACTGAGTTCGGCTAGATTTCCAGTTCGGCTAAGAGATTTTTCTGTTCGGATCAAGTTCGGCTCAGATTGGGTTTTTGAGTTATTTTACGAAAACTGACGTAACGTGAGAACCGTTAAGAGTTACGGAACCTAATACCAGCCAAAATGATCGTCTCGAGGAGATCTACACTTTTACTGGCCTAACGACTAGTACTCTCCGTTTTGGTACCCAAAATCCACTTTTAAGACCTTCGTTTTTTAGTTCGAAGTTTTTGGATTATCGTATTTCGGAAAAGATGTCAGATTTCCAAGCTTTTGCAGCTATGCAAAGTGCGATGCAAACAATGTTAAACTTTGATAATGAAAAAGGAACAAGCCAGAAAGTTCCCAAATTGTTGAAGTTGGAGGATTATCAAAATTGGAAACAACGGTTTTCTGCATATATTAGCACAAATAATATCGTTTTGTGGATTTCAATTAAGAAGTTTTACACACATCCAACTGATCAAGGAGATTTCAAAGAAGTTTATACTTTTGACAATGCTGAGAGGAAACTTTATGAACTTGAACAAAAAGCATTTGGTTATCTTACGATGGCATTACCCACTGAGTTGCTACATCAATTTAGTACTTGTAAGAAATCGAAGCAATTGTGGGATGCATTATCGGCAAGGTGTGAAAGAAACGATCAATACAAGAAAAGTCGGAAGAAGGTGTTGAATAAGGAGTTTGATAACTTCCAGCATTACGAGGATGAAAATATCACGGCTCTTGTATCAAGATTGTCACACTTAGTTAGTGAATTGAAGATTGTGAGGATTGAGAAAACATATGAGAATTAAAAGAAAAGATTATGGAGGCTTTACCAGAAAAATGGGAAAATTATGTGTTATTGCTTACACATGACAAAGAATTTTCCACATTAACATTTCATGATCTAACTGGTAAACTTCATGCTCGTGAAATGGAAATGATGAATTCCAACAATCAAAGGCTAATTTGCAAAATCCAGAATTGTATCATGGTGAGAATGCTGCTAAGACTAAACGAAGTCTGAGTTCTGCACCACCTACCGCTTTCATTGAAAATACTTCTGGAAATTCTGATAATAATTCATCACGGGGTTGTAGCTTTACGATTCCAGAATCATCGAGTCAAAGTGCATTTTCTGTTCAGTCAGTTGATGATTGTGCCAAACTAATAGGTGCTCTCATTTCATCGTCTTTTGGAATGATTATTAATGATGTTAGCAAGGCACGACTGACTAAAGAAGATCTGAATGAAATTGATGATGATCAATTAAATGAGTTAGATATGGCTTGGCAACTTGCTATGTTTACTCAGAGGTCACAACGATTTTACAAGAAAACTGGAAGACAAGCTTTTGGTGAAAAGTTGGGTTTTGACAATCTAAAGTCAAATGTTACAAATGTTCAAATCTTGGATATTTTGCAAGAGAATGTCAACAAGCTCACACTTCCAAAGCTACAAATGGTTCTCAACCGTCTTCAAGCAATTCAAATAAAAAAGCTTTAATTGTTCAGAATAATGGTACTTATGACTGGGGCAAACAGTTTGATACATCTGCTTTGATCGTCATTCATGAGCAAGATGAGTATTATTCTGATTCAAGTTCGTATAAAGCTGCTGAAAATAAAAAGTTTGAGTCTAAAATTGAAAGTTTGGTAAAGGAAAATGAAGGATTGTTGAAGGAAAATGATAATTTGATGAAAGAAGTTAAAATGCTTACCGAGGTTCTTCAATTGGTCAAGGAAGATTTGGAAAAATCTAAACATAATGGAAAAGATCTTGAATCAAATAATGCAAGTTGGTTGTACAGAAGGAGGAGTTAGTTAAAGAGGTTCAAAAATGGAAGGATGAAGCAGACGATGCTGCCAATGATTTTCAGAATTTGTTCGATAAATCAAAAACTAAGCTTGATTTGCTTACCAAAACTTCTGAAGAGTATGCTGCTAAAATTGAAGCTTATAAGGTGGTGGATATGGGAAAATTATTGGATGAAAAGAGAGAGTTAGTGAGTGTGAATAAGGTGCAAGCTAATCTGGAAATTCAGAAAAGAAATGAAGATAAATGGAAAAAGGAATTGTTTGTCGAGCTTGATAACTTTCGATTGCAAAAATTTGAAACTCACAAAGTCGCTAAAAGATTGATCACTACTGAGAAGGAATTGGCTGAAGCTCAACAGAAGATTTCAGATTTGAAAATTCAAGTGATTGATACAAATCGTCTGCTGAATAATGTTACAAATTCTCAAACTTTTGCGAGTTTCTTAGCTAATGATGGAAATTTTGAAAAAATGTTTGACAAAACAACTTCACCCCCAGCTAGTATCAAAGAAGTTGTTAAAGATGTGAAGGAAAAGGTTAGAGAGTATGATTACTCGAAGTTTTCATCATCCTCGAATTCTGAAGAAGAGAAGGTTGTGAAGAAGAAAAGGAATAAGAAGAAATGTAAAAACACTGAAAAGAATTATGATGCTCCTCAAGTTACAAAGTTTGTGTCTGGCTCGACGTCAACAGCAAATGAGAAATCAGCTACATCTAGTGAGAAGATTCGGTCTCATCCTGATTTTGATGAGACGATATTCTATGATCAAAAGAATGTAAATGAAGTCAAAGGTGAATTCTCTAGATTGGCGAAGAATGAGCATAAGTCATCAAATTCTGAGGAAAAGATTTCTGGAAAGCGTATTGGTTTGGGCTTCAAGGAACAGAATGATAAAGCTGAGGAGGTTCAAGCGTCAACAACATAGAATTTGAAGAAAATGAAGTTGAAACAAGTCAAGAAAGAAGTTTCCAAGGCTGAGGAGGTTCAACCCGAAAGGTTTTATAAACTCAAGGGTTCAGAACAAATATTTTCAGATAAAGAGTTTCCACTTCATTGCGTTGATGCTAACAAGATTTCTGAAGTGTTTGTAAAAGCTGCCGATCCAAAGAAAATGAGGAAACAAGCTGGCAATTTTTCTTCTGAAGGTTCTACTTTAAAAAGTCCTACTTCCAAATGGGTTCATGATCATCGCCATCAAGTATATAATACTTTTTATGATCATTTTGAAGATAGACATGTTTGTGAAGTTGTGAAGGTACCTAAACGATGGGACAAAGCTAGTCATTTGTGCTATATTTGTCGTAAAACTGGACATATGGCAAAAGAATGTCCCATTCCTGCTGCTTCTAACACTAAAACTCCAAAGGTCAAAGTTTTTGGTAAATCTATCAAACTTGTGCTTCTTGATGAACATGGCAGAGTTTTTGATGAATTTCAGCCTACATTCTTTCAAAGACAAAAACGGTTTGTTCCAAAAATTTCAAAAGATCAAAATGAAGGTTGTTCATCACAGTCACCTGTGATTGATTCATAAAAAATTGAAGTACCAAAACAACAACAAATTTGGAAACCTAAGGTGGTTTCAAAGCAAAACCAGGACACTGGTCGACAAGAAGCACTTCGCTTTGGGTCATTTATGAACTAATCGGTTTGACTAGTGTGCAGGTACTTCTAGAAGAACTATCGACGAGTGAAAAGTTGTTGATGGAGGAGTATTTTGCTTAACTTAACTTTCATGCTATATTTTTCTAACCTGAAGGTTTTCTGAAACTTTAAACTGCAAGGTATCCGTGTTGGTTGATTAATTTTCTTTCTTTACATTTTGTTTTGTCGTTTAGGGAAAAAATTGAAAAAGTAAAAAATAGTGTCTTTTTTTATAAAATGAAAAATCCAAAAATAGAGTTTTCATTTTAAGGGGGAGAATTGCAAGTAAGGGGGAGTAAAATGCATTTTATGGGAAGAAGGTGAATACATGCAAAATATATACTGAAGGTGAATACATGCAAAATATATACTGAAGGTGAATACATGCAAAATATATAAAATTTTAAGAAATTGATCATTGGGAAATGATGGTACATTGACTTACGTATCTGACTCATGGATAGAGTAGATGAAAGAGCCATAAGATCATTGTTTGATATGTTTGGTAGACTCGGCAAATCAAAAAGTATTCAGATGTGATATACACTAAATACTAATGCTTGACCATGTGGATAACATCTTGAAGCGTATTTCATGACAAAAAGAGAAAAATAAGTGTGAAAAATAAAATGAGAAGTCACTGTGTATACATGTGTTCATTTTGCAAAGATTTAAACTTGTTTGATTTTCTTTATTTTCTCAAACGCTCGAACTTTCTTTGCGTATTGAAAGATCGACCTGATTGTTGTTCGTTTGAGGTTCTGCTTTATTTTCTTTGGTTTTACGTATAACTCATCGGAATTTCTCTGTGTGTATGGGAGTACCAACCTAATTGTTATTGGGTTATACAATTTCAACTTGTTTTATTTTCTTATTTTGTTAAATCCGAGGCCATATCTGTGTATTGAAAGATCGACCTTAAGGTAGACGATTTAACATTCTTATTTCTTTATTTGCATGGAAAATAGTTGGCGATATCATGAAAACATTATGCTATGTGATAATCACAAGTGTAATCACACGAGAAAAAGAAGCAATCACACAAGGAAAAGAAAAATGTCTGAATATGTCTGATAGTGTGGGATACACTAGTCAAAGCAAATCCAATCAATACCTTAACATATCTAAATGTTATGAGTATGATTCTTGTGACAACTGTAACCTCCCAAGTTAACCCCGTTAAGTCTTTTCCGTTAATTCCATTAGTTCCGTTAGACAATCTCCGTTAGCCATGTTATAAACCGTAACTAATGCGTGTCTAGACCGAATACGTCCATGACCTTTGGTTGATCACCGAACCCGTCCATATGTGCTATGTGTTTATTTACTTACTACCATTACGTGAAGTTATATGCAACGTGTTTATTTGATTAAGGGTGTAATTGTGTGATTATCGAGAAATTGTGCTTGTCTTACTTGAAATGTAAATTGACCTTTTTGGGTAGCCAGCGAAACTACCAGGCGAAACTACAGTTTCGCCCGGTAGCTAAGACATTTGGGCTACGGGACCAGTTTCGCGTGGCTAGCGAAACTGCCAGCGAAACTACCAGCGACATTACAAGCGAAACTAGCACCTGATATATAGGAAACCCAAGCCAACCTTTTCATTTTTGCTCATTCCTCACAAACACACACACTTCTGCACTCTCCCTCTCTCGAGATCTCCGGCCAGCAAGGAAATAGCTCGAACCACAGTGATTCCAGCCCCAAATTTCCATCCATCCAAGCATTGGAGATCAACCGTGAGTCACATAAACCTCCCTTATGCATTTCTCGTATGTTTAACTAAAATGCATGCTTAAAATCCACATGCAACGACTTCTGCTACTGTTATGATGCTTAGGGATGCTAGACATAACATAAATTCTATAACTTGCCATGTCAATATGAAGATCCATGCAAATTAGGTCCCTTTATGTGAAAATGTGTTCTTGGTAATTTGATGACTAGAATCCATGTTTAGGGTGTTAAAATTGCTCCCATGATGTTAGTAAACGTTTAGGTATGCTAGATATCGAATTGCATGTGATACAGAAGCTGTTAGAAAGGTTTTCAGTCAAATTTACGGGTTTTTTTAGCGACTAGCGAAACTGTGCCTTCAACAGGCGAAATTATGTAGCGAAACTATGTATATCTCCTTCTAGCGAAACTAAGTAGCGAAACTATAGTGTCGCCGGGTAAACCAACCAGACCTGCTCGGACGAAACTACTGAGCGAAATTCCCTGAACGAAAGTTCAAACCAGTTTCGGGCGAAACTAGGCTAGCGAAACTGTGCCAACAGTTTCGAGCGAAACTAGCCTAGCGAAACTGTGTCATCGGGTATTGCTTAGCGAAAGTGCTGCCCGTGCACACAGCGAAACTGCCTAGCGAAACTGCTAGCGAAATTGTGACCAAAATCCAAACTTGTGCAATTTACTTGTAATGATATGCC
>JBCNJP010000007.1:97614421-97654019 GCA_039602395.1 Deinandra increscens subsp. villosa | reverse complement strand
TAAGATGCTATACATATCTAGCTAAGGAAAATATGTAAGTTTTAATTTCATATGAGTCGATAATACTTATTAGAATACGATAAATTTCAATCATATTCGTTATGATATACGTTTATTTATTTCAAGTAAATATCGTATAGTTTTATTTATCTATTTTCTAATTTTATCTATAATTTTAATTTATTTGTTAAAAAGAATTTACTAGAATATTTATATATTATTAAAACTATATATATTTAGTTATTTGAGATATCTATTGTAATTATGATATATGTAAATTAATAGTTAACCGATAAACACTCAACATACTCAAAACCTATGGGTATGTCCGATACCCGACGGGTAAATACCTGTTAGATACCGAGGGGTTTTGCGCCGGATATAAGACAAACTTTTATACTAGGTATAGGGTTGGATTACTCAAACGATGCCCAAACCCGACCCATTCTCATCCTTAGTCGCTCGGCGCCGACGGCTAGTTCGGCAACACCACCACCTGTCTCGCGGTTTCGGCAAAAAGCGAGCCTCAACGGCTACAAGTAGCCGGAGATCAACGGTCCAATTTCTTAAAAAAGAATTTCTTTTACCAAATTATCATATGTTTTCACCTATAAATACATACACAACAAACCATAAATCCTCACCACTCTTTCACCATTTCTATTAACTTTCACTCTAAACAATTCCACTTCATAATGGCTTGGACTACCAACGAGGAGATCGCGTTGGCTCACGCTTGGCTTCACGTGTCCAAGGACAAGGTTCTTCATCACTTAACGGCGAATCAATTTTGGGCTACAGTGCTTGACTATTTCAACAAGGAACTTGGTGGTTCGAATAGAACCATACACCAAATGAACTTGAGATGGCAAAACATAACTTCGAAGGTTAACAAGTTCGAAGGTGTCTACGCCGAAATTGAACGAAAAGCTACCATGGCGGATCTTGAATCGGGTTTGATGTTTAAGGCGTCGTGCGAGTACCGAAAAATACATGACAAGAAGGGTTTTTCAAACATCAAGGTTTGGACCTTAATGAGGGACCATCTCCAGAGGGCATTCAAATAATAATATCTAAGTTTTTATTTATTTTATGTAAACGTTTTATTTTATTTATGTAATGTGGGATTTTAAATAAAATGTTTTTAATTTATGTTATATGTGTTTGTTTTTAGAAATAAAGTAATTATAAATAATTCAAATCATTAAAATATATTAAACTTCAACCTACCAAATTCTACCACTCCTTCTTAAAATTCTTCAAAATTCTACTTCAATTCTACTTTTTTCCCTCTCATGCGTGGCACACTCCTATTGGTTACTACCAAAACTTCCAGAACTTAAAATTCTACCACTCCCTCCACCCTAACGTGTCTTAAGTAAAAGATATTCCTAAAAATAGTTAGTGTGTGATAATTTGTATAATACTTGATTTGTTTTTTCCTAAAATGTTTGTTGATTTGATTTCAAGTGTCTTTCTAAAATTCTCGTTTTGGATTTTTTTAACAAATTTCACCATTGCAAAGGTTTAAATCTTAATCTTCTATCAAAAAGATTTTGCCCCTTACTACTAGGCTACAACCTAAGTGACTCTCGCTTGGATCTAATTCTCATTATTCATGATTAATGATATGTTTTTCCTTAGCATAGTTAATTTGTTACTATAATATTAACAAAACACAACCCATTAGGAATATATATTTTTTGTTTGATTGGACCATGTGGCTACAAACCTACAATAGTTGAATGTCATGTGGGTGTATCCTATTAATTATAATTTTCTTTAACATTTTGTATGGTTATTTTGTATTTGCGTTTCCTTTAAGTTGTGCTTTAGCAATATATATATTTTGTGTACTCGTGTTATCACTGCGACAACATGCTTGTAATAAAATCTATATTAAAAGCGAGGTAAGGTATCGATTGGGCAATTCTTTTCTTTGTGCATTTTTCCCGTTCAAACTTTTCTTTAAGATACAAACTTTTCTTTAAGATAGACGACTTAACTAATTTGTAAGCGCTCATCAATTTAAATCTACTAAAATAAAATATGATGAGAAAAGAAGAGTTCGTAGAAGAATAGAAGAGAACACCCACATGTTTTCTTAAAACTCATTTCACGTTTCATTTGTGAATTGTGAACCATGCCTGAAATTCACCTTCAAAGTTATGCCTAAATATTATGCAAAGGGTAACCATTGAGTAGCTCAGCTCAATATCAATTGAGCCAACTTTACAAAATACAATGACTCAAGTAATATTTGCATATTATTATAATGAAAATGCCACGTCAAATGTTTAATACATTTGAATATAAAATTAGCTTTACCCTGTTTGCTCCCCACGTTCGTCCACCAACGACTATCCACCAATGACTCCGGAAATCACGTCGGTTGCTTTTGCTTTGCGTGCGCGTTCTTCTTTACTGTATCGTCCTTCTCCTTCACTGTATCGTCCTTCTCCACTGTAGTTGATGCCTTGGGTATGGCTTTGATTGGGAGAAGGTAATGTGTCCACCGATAGGGTCAGTCCTCCGCATTATATATCCTACTTGCGTCCTTCTTCCTTTTGCTTCTATATTCAACCCCTCAGAAATTTGGTGAGTGTTCTTCACCTCTTCTACTTTCTCTACATTTGTTTTTTGTTTGGCTCCTTCTTCTTCGTTTTTCACTCAGTGTTTATAGACATCCTCTTATATTTTCGATTGGTGTGTCGTTTTTCACTTGCGCTCTATGGAATTTCATACGGGCCTTCACTAGTACATGGGGTTTGTTGTTTTCAGATCTAATATCGTCTCCAATATTCTTTTTACTGTGTCAACATTTTGGTTTTATGGATTTGTGGGTTGTTTTTGTTATGGTTTCTTAGTGTTCGCTTATAGGTTTGTGTATTCTAGATGTTTGTATAAATGTCTGGCCAATTTACATGCTTTTATTGGCTGCTGATCCCATTTGCTTTATGTCTTGCAGGTTTTCGGATTGATTTCTGCTCATAGTGGTTTCTGATTTAAGGTGATTTCTTATGTTTCTGTTGGTTTTGGTTGGTGGTGTTTAGGGTGGTATAGAGCTTTAATTTGGATGCTCATCTTATATATTTGTTGCTTTAGGTTTTGTCTGCGGTCTTTGTGTTTTGCATTTTTAAGTATTGTGTTTCGCATCTGAAAGTATAGATATCAGTTTGTTAAAAAAAGATATGCTACTTGCCTGCATTTGGTTATGGTCATCAGAAAATATATGTTGGATGTGTCTTACGTTTTTAAACCATGGTTTTACTTTCATAAGAATATATGGTGGTTAATTATGTTTGCTCATAATGATCATAGAATATTTAATGGTGAAAAGGAAACTGTGGTTAGGTTTTCTATGGAACCCTTTAGGCATAATCATAAACACACTTTCTAGAACACTATAAAAAGGTTTTCTACTTAGAAGGTTGTCAACTTTTAGCTTCTGAATGTTTTTACACATTATGAAGGATTCGTGTGTGTGTGTGTGTGTGTTTTTTTTTTTTGGTTTTGTTTTTGTTTGGTTTGCTGAGGTTTGATGTTAAGGGGTGTTGTTGTTGGAAGGTTATAAAGATCATGTTGGTTGTCATAGGCTGATGGTATGGGTCTTTAACTGCCCCAGATCATTTATAAGGGTATGCTTCTGTTCCCAGGTCATTAATAAGGATGTGGTTCTGTTTTTGTTATCTATGTGTGTTTGTTGGTTTTTAAAAGCTATGTGTATTTGTTGGTTTTTAAAGGCTGCTGTCTTGCTTGGGCTTACAACTTTATATACAGTTATCTAATATTTGGTGTTGTTGAGTGGTGTGTTATTGCTCACTGATCCTGTTTTGTAAATGCTACAGGACCCTGCATCTGATTACCCGGTTGCTGATTTGCTGCTGTGTATGTTACCCTGTTGTCCTTATGCTTTTACATATTCCTTTGCTGTTTTCCTGTCTTCTGTTTGTTGTATGTTATTTGGGTTGCGTTGGGTACGGGTTACTTGCTTGCAAGGTGTTAGGCAAATATTTTTGGTTCCTTGGGAGATTCTTGCCTGTTGCGTGGTTTCTTTTAAGAGTATAATGTTCTTATGAAATTTTGTTCTCGCTTATAAAATTAAACTAGAGGGTATGTTTTAGCCAAAGTACTAGCTTTATTACAGGTTGCATGCTTTTAGTTGTTTATGTTTTTGCTCTTCCTGTGGCTCATCTTTTGTACCTAAGCTTGATTTGGTTCTTTTAAGACCTGTACAATTATTGCTTAGGGCCTGTAGGTGTTACTCCTTTATATATGTGTTTGTTGCCTGCATTTTTTTGGCCGTTGAATACACTATGTCGTTTTCGCCTGCTCCTCGCAAGCCTCTGCGTGCTGATGACCATCTCCATACACAGCATGTCGTCCCAGGCCCGTCTGGGGGATCGTCTTCTGCTTTGCACACCCCCCCCCCCCCGCCCGGTTTCTGCCCGCATGAGTCGCCTCGCTTTGTTCTGACAGGTTATGTAGGTCCAACTGTTCATAGCCAGACTCCCTTGCCTACTGGTACTGTATCCCATGCTAGCACCGTCGTATCACGTGCCTCGCCCCGCTTTACACTAACGGGCCGCAATGCTCCGGTACTGCCTTCAGTGGACACCGCTACGACCTCTGCTTCGCAACCTACGCGTAAGCGTGGCAGGCCTCGCAGGGTGGCTGGTCTATTTGTCCCCGCAGCCGCTTCGCCACCTCTGCGTAAGCGTGGCAGGCCCCGCAAGCCGCTTGCACCGGCGCCCGTTGGCATGGCGGACTCATCCACAGCAAGCGCTTCGTCCACATCCACATCGGCATATGTGTTGCATGGCTATGTGGTACCTCATAACGGGGGTCGTTCTGCACGCCTCCACACAAACAGATTCAACACACAGCCGCAGCCCGACCTTGGCCCTTTGTTCGACGATGATTACAAGGATTTAGGGGACTGTGACCAGGTTTGTGGGTTTTGCCATGCGAGGAATTGGTTTGCGGAACGGCTAAAATCCTTTCCTATGAGTGAGCCACCTCGGTATAGCATTTGTTGTCGTTCTGGGCATGTGAAGATGTCTTACCCTGTTGCTCCTCCCGAAGACCTAAGGCAGCTGTACCAGAATAGATCATTCCTTGACAACATACGTGCGTACAATTCTATGTTCGCAATGACGTCGTTCGGTGCAACGGTTGATGAGGAAATCAATTCTGGTACCGGGCCATACGTTTTTAAAGTTTCAGGTCAGGTTTCGCACTGGCTTGGTTCTTTGTGTCCTACAGAGGCTGTAAATCCACGCTTCCTACAGCTTTACATCTATGACACCATTAATGAGGTTTCAAATAGGTTGTCGTGTTTCTCTAAACCAGGAAAGAAACCCTTGGACGAAAACATTGTGCGCCGTCTCATTGCAACTCTTGATCAGCATAACGAATTGGTTAAGCTTTCCAGGTATGCACGCTCTAGATGAAGGCACGGACTCTCAAAGCACAAATTGAGGCCTTCACTTCAAAAGTAATAAAAACTAGAGACGTGCAAATCTGCAGAAGCTACTCCAAAATGCGAAGGGTGTGGAGGCCCACATGAAAACTGGAGTTGCATGGTGGACGGAAAAACTGAAAATGCCAACCTCATACAAAACCAGCCCCGCCAGCAATACAGCAACAATTATGAGTGGAGGAACAACCAGAATTCTGGATGGAGAAACAACGGGAACAGTCAGCAACAAGGTAACAACCAAAACTTCTCGCAACAGCCGCGGCAAAACAACAACTACCAAGGTGGCAATTCATCTAATGGACTCGCCCGCCTTGAAGAATCTATATCCCGGATGTTTGCAGAAGCTGAGAAGAAGATGGACGAAAAGTTCAGAAGCAACGATGTTGAACTTCGAAACCAGCAAGCCTCCATCAAGACGCTCAAGAAGCAACTCGGTCAAATAGCAAAGGCGGTAGGAGAAAGAGCCCCAGGTTCTCTACCAAGCAACACAGAACCCAACCCCAAGGCAACAATCAACGTAATAACACTCCGTAGCCGGAAGGTTGGACCCGAGGATACCGCTCAGAGCCCAACAGCACCAACCCCACCTGTCTAAAAACAATCCGAAGCACGAATGCCAGTAACAGTTGAAGAAGTCATGAAAGACCTAAAGGTTCCTTACCCCAGCAGGCAGAAAAAACCAAAACCGAGGAACAGTTTGGTAAGTTCGTGAGCCTTCTGAGACAGTTACATATTAACCTACCTTTTGTTGAAGTTCTTTCTTAAATGCCGAAGTACACTAAATATATGAAAGACTTCTTGACCAACAATCACAAGATAGCAGAACTCAACTCTGTCAGCTTAGGGGAAGAATGCTCTGCCATTCTCTCAAGCACCATTCCCCGAAAGCAGCTAGACCCTGGTAGCTTCACACTACCTTGTGTAGTGGGAAACATTGAGGTCTCAAACGCACTTGCTGATCTGGGGGCTAGCATAAACCTTATGCCTTCCTCCATGTTTAACAAGTTAAACCTTGGCAAACCTACTCCCACAAGGATGAGCATCCAGCTAGCAGACAGATCGGTCAAATATCCTTCAGGAATTGCTGAGAACCTCCTAGTCCAAATCGGAGAGTTCGTCTACCCCGCTGATTTCATAGTGTTAGACATGGAAGAAGATAAGGAGGTACCACTTATCCTCGGACGACCATTCCTAGAAAAAACACAAGCAGTGGTAGACATGAGCAACAACACTCTAACAATCAAGTTCGGCGACCAGGAAGCAACCTTTGACGTAGGTAAGAAAATGAACAGCACTTTGCAGGTGGTGGACAGTATCGAGTAAGGTCTAGCATTTGCATACCAGCGAATGGGGGACGCCTCCCCTCCATCATCCTTCTTCTAGACCAGGACTGCAAGTCTAGCCAGTAGACTCATACAATAAACGTGGCGCGCCATGGCGGCTTACCATGGAAGTCTAAGGCAAAAGCAAGAAGAAAAGAATAAACTCCAAGGAACACATATTCAGGACAGTCAGAATTTCGTCCCCTCTTTTCCTTTTTACTTTCACCTTATATATCTATCTTAGTTAGCTTAGTATTTACTTTTCCGTACTAGTAGTTTAGTTACTTGTACTGGAGATCGAGGTTCGCCTAGTGTAAATCTGAGCTCAGACCAGCAGCTTCACCTCTGCTGCGACGCGGGCAGATTTACCAGACCTCCAGTACACGTATTTTATAGTTTAATCTAGTATTGTAGGTACTCAATAAAGAAGACAACAGAGGAAAGCAAGCAAGAGCCAAAAGTTTCGGGAAAGTGCTGCAACCACAGAAGCACGATACAAGGCACAAGGCACTTGGTGACAAATTTCTTACCCTTAAAATATTTTAATTACACTTTGCTTTAGTTTTGTAAAAGCACATTGAGGGCAATGTGCAATTTAAGTGTGCGGACGGGATTGTCAGCTTAACTAAGAAAACGCAACACTAACCTTTTGCTCTCATTTTTTTTTTGGAAAATAAGCAAAACTTTGTCTTCTGAAAAACAAATAAAACCTATTTTGGACCAAAATCACCTGAATAATTTTTTTTTCCAACTATAAAAGATTCAATCCATTTGGTAAATAATTAAAGCATCTTGGGAACAGCGAACCGAACCCAAAGTTTATTTTTATGCAATCGGTACTTAAAGCCCTTTTTCCACAATTTAAAAGAGTGTGTGAGCCTAACCCCTAACTTGCTCCACCCTGATAAAATAGTGAGAAACCAGGAAAGTCATTCAAGCTAGAACTTGGTAAGGGTATGCATTCCAAGATGGACAAAGTCAGAAAACATGTTTTCAGATGATTAAGGCCCCTAGGATAAACCCATTTTTCGTTCTATCACCCCAAAAATTTAATTTTACCAACCAGATATATCCCCCTAGTCAGCCCCTTTGAGCCTAAACCTTTCGTTTCTTAAACCTGCAAATTCATTTGCACCAAGCCACACCCTTTTTTCTTTTCTTCTGTGTAAAACAAAGATTTCAAAAAAAGTTTTCAAAAGTTTTTCAAAAAAGTGACCACCCTATCACCAGAAGACGATATCATCCACCCGGCCGATTGCTTCATAAATACGCCCGAATTAAGAAATCATCTGTGCTGGTATGTTATTTGTCTAAAAAAATGTTAAGTTTTCAAGCAAAAGCTCTTCACAGTCACACCAACCTCCAAACACTTTAGCCCTAGCATACCCTTAAAATCTAAAGTTTTACAACTTTTCACCCCTTTGTCACACCAACCTCCAAACACTTTAGCCCTAGCCTACCCTTAAAAACCCGTAAGCCCTTATGATGACAACATGGATTTTGGCGAGATTCGGGGCGGATTGATCCCTTCACAAGCCTATGACCCTTGCTTGACTTACCGCGGTATGAGTGATCTCTCAAAAGTCCGTACATATACTAACCCGAGTGTCGAGTGGTCCCTTGTGAGGTGTACTTTGCTGCATAAATCTAAACTTTTCAGTAGAAATAACTGGCACCAACAATGCTTCAATAAAAACCATCAAATGGATAAAAATCAACGTGATTGGGAAACAAATTTATGATCAAGTGACTGATCCATATTAGGTCAAAAAGGTAAAAATCAGAATGGCGAACGGCGGCTATTTTCTATATTTGCTTGAGGCAAGCAAAAGCCTAAGTGTGGGGATGTTTGATATGCCTTAAAGTATACATGTTTTATAAGCCAAATTCCCCTGCGTATTAAGTAAAATATGACTAACTATCACAAAGAAACAGTGTCTTTGTCATCTTTGTAAGTTTTTCAGGTTTTACTGAGCCGAAATCACAGAAGGAGAGGAAAACACAAGAAAAGATAAACAAAGAAGCCACTTCTGGATTTCTGAAGCGACGTACGTCCCGTGTCTAACGAAGCACGGCCCATGCCCGTGCTCCAACTTAGCTCTATGTCGTGCCTCTGAATCAGTCTACAGCGCACGCCCCATGTGTCTGACTTAGCACACCCCGTTCCCCGAAAGCACGCCCCGTGTCACTGATGTCGTCGCAGAAGATTCTGACACAACATGCCCCATACCCGGCGTAGCACAGCCCGTGCCCCTGACAAGCCTTCCGGACGACTGACAACTCTGACACGACACGCCCCGTGTTCCAAGAAGTATGACCGTGTGACCGACTGACACACACGCCCCGTACCCAACCAGGCACGGGTCGTGCTCCCTTCCGGCTGGCCTATAAATAGAGGAGCTCCCTCCTCATTTCGACTTGCTCACTTTCTCCTCCCCTCTTCCACTAGTTTCATATTTTTGGTTGTGAGCCATTTGTTTTAGTGTTCTTGCTCCCTTCCGGCTGGCCTATAAATAGAGGAGCTCCCTCCTCATTTCGACTTGCTCACTTTCTCCTCCCCTCTTCCACTAGTTTCATATTTTTGGTTGTGAGCCATTTGTTTTAGTGTTCTTGATCTACTCATCAAAGATTGTAAGAGCTTTAACTTATGTTGTAATGAATTGTTATTTGTCTATGAGTCTTTCATTATATATTAAGCATATCTTTAGACTAACACTTGTCAGCCTCAATCTTTCAAGTCTCAGTCAAATTCTAACACTCGTTTGAGGATAAACGGATCTTTGGTGGGTTGATAAACTGTTTTCATAACCTTACTTTAAGGTGTGTTTATTGAATTTATAAAAACCCTTTTTATTGAAAGTATATTACTAATTTTCTGAACCAAGCGTGCTTCACGTATCACAAACCATTTGGGGAGTCGAAATCCCAAAGGCCGGACCCGTGACACCCGGTCGGGGGACGATGCATGATCCGAAAGGTGAGTCGTGCCCCACGCTACATGATACGTTCGAGGTCCTTAGACTCTATACAATCTCACCAGAACAAGCTACGCACAGAATACTTGGTTGGGATACACGATGCAATATCTAAGAGCGATACAGAGGGCCGTAGCATCGGTAAACGTATAATTATGCCTTCGTCTTTCACAGGTGGCCCTCGCTATATGTACAAGCATTATCAAGATGCGTTGGCAATATGTCGTGTCCATGGGAACCCCCAGTATTTCATAACTTTCACATGCAATGTCAAATGGCCACGCTGCTTGCAGCTCAGGACTGCCCCGATATCATAGCTAGGGTCTTCAAAATGAAGGTTGAGGTGTTTATAGCCTTCTTAAAGGATGAGAAGCCATTTGGAGTGGTCGCTGCAAGTTTGTGTTAGCCTGTTGCATGTGAACACCCTTTTTACACATATCGTCTTTGGTTTTTATTTGTGCTTCTGCGTACGTTCCAGATCTCTACACCATTGAGTTTTAAAAGAGGGGGCTACCGCACTGTCATACCTAAATCTGGGTGACTGGTCCGTTTAAAATAGGAGGTGCAGAACATGTAGACCAGTACATAAGTGTCGAACTACCAGACAAAGTCACAGAGCTAGCCTTCTACAAATTCGTGACAGAAACCATGATACATGGACCTTGCGGCCCTGCTAATGATACTGCACCGTGCATGCAGGATGGTAACTGCACTAAACATTATCCCATGAAACACGAACCTGTAACACGTTTTGATAAGAAGGGACAGGTGTACTACAAAAGAAGAGCTGATGGGCCTACATTTTCCAAGAATGGGGTGGAGGTAGACAACCGTTATGTCGTACCTTATAATAAGCAGCTTTGTAGGAGGTTTCGCGCGCATATAAATGTAGAGTGTTGTGGGTGGAGCATGCTTATTAAATATTTGTTCAAGTACATTTCCAAGGGTTGTGACCGCATTAAATATTCTGTTACTTCTAAGACAAAGACACACGGTAACAAGGAACGGAAAAGCCTTGGTACGCAGGCCAGTCGGGGGGTGAAGACAAAAGATAAAAAGGCTGTTGAAGTTGATGAGATTCAGAACTTCGTTGATGGTCGATTCATATGCCCGCACGAAGTAGCTTGGAGGCTGCTCAACTTTCGGATACACTGTAGGAATCCTGCTGTTCAGGCACTTGCAGTGCATTTAGAGGGGGGCTAGCATGTTACTTTTCGCGATCGTAACTTGCTCGAGCAGGTTGTCAGGAATCGAGCATCGTGCAATACGACCTTGACCGAATGGCTAAGGAACAACACCAGTGACCCATCGGGCCGTCACCTTCTCTATGTGGACTACCTCTCGGAGTATAAGTGGGTTACTGACGGTAAATGTTGGATGCGTCGCAGCTCCAAATGGGAGCCAACCATTGGAAGGGTGGTGTACATTCACCCTGCAAGTGGCGAGTTTTTTTTTTTTTGAGGATGTTGTTTAACCATCAGCCTGGTTGCTGCTCTTTCGCTGAGATTAGAACAGTCGACGGTGTTGTGATGCAAACCGATCGTGCTGCATGTGAAAAATTAGGGCTCATAGGAGATGACAAGGAATGGGAGGTTGCATTTGAGGAGGCATGTTCTTGGGGCGCTGCAAGTGAATTGAGGCAGTTATTTACGCATATGCTGCTTTTTTGTGAGGTTTCAAACCCGTTGCATTTATGGCAGAAGTATTGGAGGTTTATGTCAGATGACTACATACGCGACATAGGCAACAAAACAAATATTGCATCACATTGTATTCCAGACGACGTGTTACAGCAGCCTATTCTGTACGAGTTGGAAAAATTTATTACAACTACCTGTTCTTCTTCGTCGTTGTCTGAGTTTGGTTTGCCCTCGCCACAGGGGCATTATCTTACCTTGCTGGATAATAAGTTGTTAATGGAAGAACAGTGCTACGACAGGGATGAAATGGCTACTTAGAATTGTAACCTATGTGCTGTAATGCATCCAAGGCAATATAATATTTACAGTACGGTCGTAAATTCATTTGCTTCGAACAGGCACGTCCTCCTGTTTGTGTATGGTCACGGGGGAACTGGTAAAACATTTTTATTGAAGGCGATAACAATGGTATGCGGGCAACCGGCAAGCTCGTCTTGACAGTTACGGCATCCGGCATTGCATCACTATTGCTGCCCTCTGGCCGCACAGCTCACTCTCGGTTTAAAATACCCATAAAATTAACAAAGGAGTCGTTGTGTAATGTTAATAAAAAAAAGGTGGCCGAGCTGCTGGTACAGACTTCGCTTATCATATGGGATGAGGCACCCATGAGTGATAGGAGATGTTTTGAGGCACTGGACAGGACGCTACGAGACATAATGGATAAGGCTGATGTGCCTTTTGGGGGGAAATCCATGTTGCTGGGTTGCGATTTTAGGCAGACTTTGCCAGTGATCAAACGAGCGCCAAAGTCAACTATCATAACCCTTTCCTTGCCGCGGTCTACCCTTTGGCATGATTTCAAAGTGTTTCGGCTCACAAAGAACATGCGCCTGCACAGGCCAGGCATGACAACTGCAGAAAGGGAGACAATTGAGACCTTTTCAGCGTGGCTGCTGGGGATTGGTGACGGGATGTTAGGGACATCAACAGATGGTGCCACGACTGACGTAAAAGATATACGGATACCCAGCGATTACGTCATACCTATATAGCAGCGATGCATTACTACAGCTTATTGATTTCATTTACGATCGCGAGACGCTAAATTTTCCTACAACAGATAATCTACACGACAAGGCAATCGTCTGCCCCAAAAATGAAACCACAGATGAGATTAACCAAATGATCTTGCAGATGGCGCCAGGTCTGTTAAAAACACATTTGGCTGATGACTCAATAAACCCTCACGCAAGGGGTTCAACAGACCCTGAACTGTTATATCATGTTCAACAGACCCTGAACTGTTATATCATGTCGTAACCGGAACCCGGCAGCAGGCATGTGCAATGGAACTCGACTGATTGTCACACAGATTTTGCCACGTTTAATAGAGGCCAGGATAATCACTGGAACCGCCATTGGCGATCGTGTTTTCATACCTAGGATTGCGTTCTTACATGACGATCAAGAACTCCTGTTTATTTTTAAAAGAAGGCAGTTCCCTGTGAAGGTCTACTATGCGATGACTATCAACAAAAGCCAAGGGCAGTCTCTAAATAAAATTGGTGTTGATGTGTTGCAAACACATCTTATTTTCCAAGTCATTTTTATATATATTTGAGTCAAATTGAGTCGGTTTGTATTCATTTTGTGCTAATTGATTAAGTGCCCGGGTTGTATGTTTTGTAATTGTGTGCTTTAATTTTCTGCAATTTTTAGTTTTCGTGTATTTTACGTCTTTTCGTTTTTGTGTTTTTCGGTGTTTGCAGGTGATTCGGGAGACTCGAGATGTAGGAAAAGTGAGATGGGGAATTCCGGGTGAGATTTGCAGGTCTAAAGTGCAGGTTTGGCTGGAAATTTCGACCAAGAGACCTGGAGTGGAAAGCAAAAGAGATAGAATATTTTCAAGGCAAAAGTCAGGAAATCCTCTGGAAAATGAGTTCCAGGCGTATCGCCTGGAAGGTTGGCAGGTGTAGGCGATACGCCTGGGAGGTTTTTGACCCGCTGGTTTTGATAAGTCCTCGCGGTACGCATGAGTTGAGCAGATACCCCTCGCGATACGCGAGGGGTAGGCGACCAGGAAAGTTCTTTAATATTTTCATTTCTGTTTTTTCGGGTTAGTGAGTTCTCGTTTTTCCAGGTAACACCAATTTAACTTAATTTTTAATTTTATTTTATTTCGTCCTTAGTTTATAGTTTTGTGATTTTATTTTCGTATTCGTTACTAATGTTTCGGTCGAGTCGTTTGTTTTTGTTTTTGTTTTTGTTTTTGTCATACAGGTCCGATGATATTCGCGCATAGGGTTTGCATATACTTCAGTGGAGGACCTGCGGTTACGAGCTCGCTTGCAATTCATCTACATTAAAAATCAGGGGAGTCCGTTCCGCTAATTTATTTTATTTTATTTTTATTTTTCGTTTGCATTTTTATTTCTTTTCGTTCGTGTGTTTATGTTTATTTTTCTTTCTGCTTTGTTTTATTTCCATTCCACATTGTGGGCAATGTGTGGTTCAAGTGTGGGGATGGGAAGCCTTGCGTCTTTTTATTTTGATTTTAGTGCGTTGATTGAAAAAAAAAAGTCAAAAAAGTCCAAAAATCCAAAAAATTTGAAAAATTGTTCAAAAATGTCTGAGATTCTGGCTGCAATTAAATGGAAAATGATAGTACAATGGGGATTTGGTTTTCTAGTTTTGTGCTTAAATGTTAAATATAAATAAATAAAAGCTGAAAACATTCTTGGTTAGTGATGTATTGCTAGGCCCAGCCAACTAAAAAGCTTAAATATCCTAATTGTGTCTGGAAATTTGGAATTAAAATATATAAAATCAGGATATCTAGTGGGTTCCCGCCTTAGATTGAAACGAGGATGCTGAAACTGTCAAAAATAGAAGATAGGTACCTTAATATTTAAAGATAGACTTGTCTTTGAAATAACAAGGACGTCTCTGTCTTTTTATGAAAATAAATCCGACTTTGGTGGCGCTTTCAAAAAAAATAAAAAATCCATATTCCATCTCTATTTTTGCATGAGCTGAGCTAAATACCCTATGTGCTACCCGTCGGGTTCACTCTCAGTGGATGCTCCTCTAGGTGAAGCTCGTTGAAAAAAAAATTATAAAGCTCAAAAATAGCAGACCATTCATCCATCATTCCACCATTTTAGAGACAAGTATATACTTAAATATTAGGGTAGGAGAACCTAAACGCTTTAAACCCGTGCCTTGAAATCTTGACATGGAATTAGACAAAGTTGTGATGTTTGAGTGTGGGATCCATTAGGTTGACTGGTTAGGTAAAAGAATAAAAATTGACACTTTGGGGGGCTATAAAGGTTGGTGGTTGGGTTTAATCGGATCGAAATATCAATAATTGCTACCGGGATGTGAGTATGCTAATAGAAAAAGTAAATTAATGAGAAATAATAAATTAGAAATCAAAGTCCTGGTTATGATTCCATTGCAGTATTTTTCGAGGACGAAAAAAGAGTCAGTGTGGGGATGTTTGATGTATTGCAAACACATCTTATTTTCCAAGTCGTTTTTATATATATTTGAGTCAAATTGAGTCGGTTTGTATTCATTTTAGTTGCTTTTAGTTTAGTTTGAGTTGTTGAGTCTTTGTTTATGTTTTTATATGTTTTTGTAGGTAATTGGTGAATTCCCGAGGCTGCAAAATGATTAGATAATTGAAGATGGAAACGAGAGAAGCAGAGTAGAGAGAAATAGAGTTGAAGTGCTGAAAAAGTAAGTTTAGGCGTATCGCCTGGACTTAGCTATTTTGTGCGCGATACGCGTGAGATGGAGGAAGTAAAGTCGGCTAAAACCGACTATTTTGTCGCCTAGTGTCCCCAGGCGTATCGCCTGGGGGAGTGTCATATGTACGCGATACGCGTACAACCATAAAACCCGCAGAAAAAGGCTTTGGCTTATAAAATCGATTTTAGGGTTTCACTTCGACATTCTTTGACTTCCAGACGGCAGAGGGGCGACCAGAGGCGATTTTTAGAGACAAGAGAGAGCTGGGAACAAGGAGAATCATCGGAGGATCAAGAATCAATCATTAAATCATCATCGATTCATCCGGTTTTTCTTGTTTTCTTGTTTAATTCTTAGACTCAGTTATGCTATTTGTTCAAGACATGATTTTTATTGCGTTTTCTGCATTGAACATGATTGTAGGCTAGGCGTTTTCACCACCTAGACCGTTAACGATGAACAACTAGTATTTATAACTTTATTTGATTTTTGACAACTTGATTGATGTTATGTTCTTATTCAATCCCATTGTTAACATGATTGTATGCATATGACCACTAGAATTAGGGTTTGAATTAACTTACTAAACTGCTTAGCCTGTGAATGTCTTTCGGTTTGGGTTGGGTAATCGGTTGCATGACTGTGTGTTTGTGATTGATTTGATTATATGTCTTGATTATCATAGTTTAGTATTTTAGTGATTTTTTTGAATCTTGTGTGCTGCCCTAGTTAGACAAGCCGGGAGGTGATAACTAGGTCGGGTAGTCGGGTTAACTAGTGGATTAGGATCACATCGCCATCGGGAGAGGGATGCCCTAGGGTATTAGTTAATTTGCTATTCCGTGTCAGTTGTGTTGATTAGTGGTAGTTCCTGCTAGCCTAGGGTGCCTTAGATTGTTTCGAGGGTAGTTAGGTCTAGTTGAGGGTGCCTGAGATTGTTTCGAGCATGTTAGACGTAACGAGAAGCCATTTGTAAAAACTCTATGACAACTTTTGTTTACAACGGGACACGCTTAAAGGGTGATGGATGCTAGGTACCAGCCCTGCATGGATACATAACCTGTTATTTTGTTTGCATTGTATGATGCTATGTGAACCCCGTTTATTTTGTATGTGGCCGCTGGCTGATGTAGCTAGGTTATCTGTAAGAAAAACCTAATTTAGTTTTATAAAATGGCTTCTCTGGTTTGTATTAACTGGACCACGTATGGCATGGTATGATAGCGTATGCGATTCGCATTGCCAAAACCCGTTTGACCCATTATGCAAGTGGTGCCTTTGTGAGGATGAGCTACCCTGATTACCTTATCCATGTCCAGTGAGTTTTCTTCTGAATTTGTTGTTGCCTTAGATCATATGGGTGTATAGTTAGCTTTTAGATGATGATGCATAAGTGTCCTTTTCAATATGCTGCTGCCTTAGATCATATGGGTGTACACTTACCTTTTAGATGATGATGCATAATGATGGTTTGGCAATTCTATAGTTTGATCAGTATGTCACAACAAGAGAACATGCAACAAATCTGCTGAGTTACATTTCTTTACAAAGATGCCTACTCTCACCATTAGGCATTTCGAAAGCGGCAATCAACCAGTCACCGCGGCAGTGCGTTGGTAGCTTCATCTTGTTTAAAATATAAAGATGTTTTATAGCGATTTCATAACGATACGAAGTGTCAAGTGCGTCGTAAAAAAGTTGCATGGATTCGCCAGCCACATTAACATTCTAACCTGATGATGAAAGCGTTGTTAAAAAAATTCAATAATAACCTGTCGTTGATCCAGATGATGACAATAGGTAATCTAATCTATTTATGACACATTACCGATTAAATAATCTTTATATTAATTAATAATAATTATAGATGTTAAATTATTTATTGTTAAAGTTATTAAAATGACATATTTTCCACTAATTTTTTTTTAAAAAAAAACTTATATTTTTACTATTTTTCTAACATCAACATTCCCCAATTTTCAATTATTAATTATATTTATTTTTCATCGTTATTAAATCATATAAAACATTCAGTTCATCCCTCTATCTAAAGAACTTAAATTTAAGTTTTAAGATATATTGTCTAAACATGTTATAAGTATATTCACAACAGTTTTTTAATATCAAATATAACCTCTTATTCTTAAATTTTTAATAAAAAATAATAAATGTCGATTTTTCTCGCTCTACATCACATTCTTATCTTTAAAAAAAAACTCATATATGTGTAATAGATTGGTATATTTACCAATCTCATTTATCTTTTAAAATTTAAAGATAAAGTTTAAATATAAATATATAGATGTATGAGAAAAAATAGACATTTCTTATATTATTCTTAAAATTTAAAGATAATCTATATCTATTCTATACTATATAATAAACAAAAAGTTTGGTAATACTTTAATTAGTAAAAAAAGACACTTGTCATCACCACAAAATTTTAGATTAAGTCAAAAAATTTAATAAATAATTACCCAAATACTAAATTTTCATATTAGGGTTTATTTAGTTTAAACTTTTAATAGGTAATTAATCAATAAGTAATTATTCAAATACAAAGTTTTATATTAAAGTTAGTAATTATCCAAATATTAAATTTTAGTATTAAGGTTAATATTTTATTCAAGATAATATTTTTATTACATATATATTATATTTTATTAAAAGAATATATTTTATTGCATATACTTTAATACTTTAATATAATACTAGGTTAGTAACCCGTGTATTACACGGGTTGAATTTAGATTTATAATATTAGCTAAATATTAAAAAAAAAAGATTAAGAAATTTAAATATTATAATGACATAATTCATTATAAAATATAAATTGATAATTTTATACATTAAAGGTGACAAATTCTTGATTTGTTTCCTTAAAAAGACTCGAATTATTGAGTAATTTATCAAATCTACATTATATTTGCTATTTTTTTAAATTGAAAATTTATTTTGATAAAATTGTTAATTAGTCTTAATTAGGACTTTACTAAATTGATAATTGAATTTGGTTTTGACATGTGGCAGTGCTAATGTGGACACCTTAAAAAGAAGACATGTGGAAACATTTTTATTGCTTTATTAGGATTAAGATTTATAATACTTTATTCATAATAATATTTTAATTAAATATTATCATGTAATATAAAAATATTTTATTCTATTTAATTTTTTATAATTTTTTTACTTTAGTTAAGTTTTAATTCAAATTTATCAAGTATTTATTTTAATATAATAAACAAAATCCAAATACTAAATTTTAATATTAAGGTTAATATTTTATTCAAGATAATATTTTTATTGCATATATATTATATTTTTTAAAATAATATATTTATATTACATATACTTTAATACTTTAATATAATGCTTATAATATTTTATTCATAATAATATTTTAATCAAATATTATGCATGTAATATAAAATATTTTATTCTATTTAATTTTATAACTTTTTTTTACTTTAGTTGAGTTTAAATTCAAATTGACCAGGTATTTTATTATAATATAATAAATAAAATTCTTATTTTCAATGACTATATTTCTTTTTTCTTAACTGCAAACATTCGGTTACCCGGGGGTCTCATCATAACAATAATGTTACCTACGGCACGTTACGACCGCAGTCCATACGAGTAACCAGTACCTTCTGTGTTGTACATCCATCTCAGAGGAAACCCACTGTCGTAAAACCTCCGACCCACCTATAATTACTAAGAAATTTTTCTATAGATGTAAAAATACATAATTGTCGTATATTATGATTGTATTTATATATATTTTTTTTAAGTCAGCCGTGTAACACACGGGGATAAAAAACTAGTATGTGATATAAAGAAGTTGTTATGCTCTTATAAAAATAAAGATAAAGAACCTTAAATACTCTAATATTAATATGACATATGTAGAAGATGGTGAATAATAATTCAAACGAAGCTTAAAATAATATCATAAGATGTGTAAGGTTCAAATAAAAATCATTCTGATTGTACAAACTTAAAATTAATGTAAAAATTATTAAATTATAATTAAATAAATGTTATTTAGATAATTTTGGTGTCTTTTTTTTATTTTCCGTGTCTATCAACATGTTGGCGACTTAACGACTTAAAAAAAAACAAAAAAAACAATTTTTTTTGAGGGGGTATGTTGCATATATGCAACGTGATATGTTGCATATATGCAACGTAACATATGTAGCATTATATATTACATATATGCAACATATGAAACATACCATGTTTCATATGTTGCATATATGTAATATACAATGTATCATAGATGTAATATACTGCAATATACCATGTTGCATATATGATACATATAATGTTCGTATGTCACATATAGTGCAAGACGAATAAAAAAAACTTTTTTTTTGTTTTTGTTTTTTTATGTGATCAAGTGAATATGTGTGCATATATGCAACATAGTTTTTCTTTGGTTTTTCTAAGTTTATAGAATAAAAAATGGTTTGTGCATTAACTTTACCCTTCATAAAATTACATGATTGCGCTGGCATTGTACTTGTAACAGGACTTAATTTTCATTAAAACAAAAGTTGTTTCACAAACAATTGTTTTCCCTAAAACCGTATACAAACGTAAATTTTGTTTTCCTACTTCCATCACTTTGAGATTTTAGGTTTGATTGCTAAGTTTAACATGATTAGCCATTTTTCAAAAGCAAACTTTCAAATTGTAATCATTTGAGTCAAATCATTGCTTTGCACACTTGATATTATCGTTCATCCATTACCAAATAAGTGGCCACCAAACATAAAACACTACCAACTAAGTGACCTCAATTATATAAAACGAAAAAGAAAGAAAAACTATTGAAAAGCTATACACCCTAAACAAGAAAATGGAAAACAAATGACTAACCCTATGAATCTTTCAACTTTATTAAGAGTGTTGTTAGTGACGATCATGACTTCTATTAAGAGTGTTGTTAGTGACGATCAGGACTTTCTTTTTATAAATGGAGACAAATACATTTGCCTTTTATATATGATCTCTTCGTTGCGTGTCATGATTCTTATAAAAAATATTACTTTATATTGTATTTTTAATCTAATAAAAAAAATTCTCATGTCACGTGACATTCCAACATTCACTTTCCCATCCTAATTTTTATGTTTCCTTTTCTTATTAAATACCAACACTCTCTCTTATTAAATATTAATTATTTTAAATAATTAAATTATATAATTAAGTATCAAAAATATAAATCTTTTTATTCAAATAATTTCTTAAAACTTCATAAATTATAATAAAAATTTAGTTATTTATTATCTTAAAATATAATTTTATAATTGTTAAATATTCAATATATATTATTTATAGTTTTAAATATTCATTATTTATTCTTTCACAGGTGTATACTCAAAAGAATTATATTATCTCTTATACGTTTACGTATAACCTATGTTTAAAAATATAATAATTTTATTCGAAGTTATTAATAATATCATTTTTAAGTCATCGTATGCAATACACAAGCTGATATAACTAGTATATATATAATGTGTGGTTCTAATGATAACCATACCAAACTATATTAATCTAATAACTATGATCCATGGTTTGAAAAAAAGAAAGTTGTATAAAATGTTGCCATGTGTCACCTCTTATTTTAATCATAATGAGCAAATCACTAATTTGACACATCCACAAGAAACACCCCTTTTATGTTAAAACATCTATAATTTTTTATGTCACATTGGTTTTTTAATTATGAAAATTGCATCATTAGAATCGTCATATTTTTATCTTTAATTCCGTTATAGTCTCGACGTGTTTTTTTTTCTTTTTCAGATGTATGGGTTAACAGCAATGTTACAAACACTAGAAGTAGTAGTGTAGTAGTGGTGAAAACACTCATGCTGCTAGTTAAAACACTCACGGTACCTCGGAGACCACCAGCAATGGGGGGTCATTAGTTCGAGGTTCGGCGTTCGCGTTGGGAGATGTTTTACCCGGTTGCTTGGGGCTTTCTCTAATGGTATTGGTGTGGGTTTGATTCCTGGTAAGCGGAAGGACACGATGATACGAGATCGCCTCTAGATAAGATATAGACCCAAATTCAGTCGTTCAAAATAACACTCGTGTAATGATCATTAGCACTGATGTTACTATTAATTATTTAAAGAACCCAATTCAACTAAAGCGACAAATGTACAACTATAAATACATAGATTACAACCTACATAGAATACATACTTAGAACACTAAAATCATCAATCGCAATTTACGAACTACATCCTAATTTGGAGATTTGCAACACAAAACTGTTTAAATTTGTTTGCATTAACAATTGATTATTTTATTTTTTTTGAACGGCAGAGAAATATATTAAACACCAAAAGAACGGGGCCCAACGAGCAAGGCGCTAGAAGGGAAGCCCAGATCAAGCTCCAAAGTTACAAGGAAATTACATAAAAGAACATTTAGACCAATCTATGCTAGACTTGCATCTACTATTAAACCAAATGGAACTCCAAAGCTTTATCTCCTTGATGGTTTTGCAAACCGACGGTGTAGTGTGTTGAAAAAGAGCTGCATTCCGCTCTTTCCAAATGCAGCAACATGCCATAAGCACAAGACCTTGGACAATATCCCTTTTTTTGGGCCCCATATCCTTGTGTATCCAAATCAGGTCCGAGAAGGAGAACGCAAAAATGGGAGCAATATCGGCCCAACCACTCATCCAGTTCCATATCGATGAGGAGAAGGTGCATGTTGTGAAGATATGGGAGATCGAATCCTCTCCCTCGCAGTAGAGTTTGCACCTAGGCGACTGGATTGCAACATTACGTTTCACCAAATTGTCGGAAGTAGCAATGCTATTTCTTTAGGCCAACATCGCAAGCAGGTTCACCTTGCTTGGAACCAATTTTGAACAGCGAAAGACCTCTCCATTTTGCTGCCCAGCCCTATCTTCAATCAAGAGACGAACATCACGAACCGAAAAAGAGTTCAAATCCGAACCTGTCCAAATCCATCGATCTCCAATCTCCTCCATCCACTGTTGCATACCACCATGATCACAAGCCAGATCAGAATTAGCCTTGATGATGGACTTCCAAATTCCACGAATATTAGTCATGCAAGGAAAAAAAGACGTGGCATGGGGATCGAAATGAATTGAGGCAATCACTTTCCTCCACAAGTGATCCTGCTCAATCTTAAAACGCCATAACCACTTGCAATTAAGACTAAGATTGCAGTCCCTGAGTTTGAACAGCCCCATACCGCCATCTTTTATCGGAAGACAGACCTCGTCACGCTTGATCCAATCAATTTTCTTACGTCCAGCCGACCCCCCCCCCCCTCCCCATAAGAAGTTAAACCGGATTTTCTCAAGAATATCAATCACCTTCTTAGGAGCTTTGTATAAAGAAAAATAATATGTAGGCAAATTGTCCAGGACACTTTTAACCAAAACAAATCTACCACCTAGGGAAAGATGGTTCGCCTTCCATTTAGAAAGCCTTATGTCGAAGGTGTTGATGATGCTTTGCCAGCTGCTCCTTCTATTCATGTTGGCCCCAACTTGCATCCCCAAATAACAGAACGGGAAACAACCTCTAACACACCCAAACTCAGAGGCCTTCCTATCTATCTCTCCCGAATCAACATTGACCCCCATAATGGCGCATTTCTTAAGATTGATTTTTAAACCCGAAAAAAGATAAAAGCATCTCAAAATACGGACCTGATTAGCAAGATTGGACTCATTCCACCTCCGGACGATAAGAGCGTCATCGGCATAAAAGAGGTGAGACAAAATAGGGCCTCCATTGGGCAATTGGATCCCATCAAAGATACCACTATCACAGGCCTTATTAATCATCCACCCGAGAGCTTCCATGGTGATGAGAAATAAATACGGAGAGAGGGGATCCCCTTGGCGAACACCACGTTGACATTGGAACTCCAAGGTCGGAAGCCATTCACCAGAACCGAGGCACGGGCAGAGCGCAAGATCCCACTAACCCACATCCTCCATTTGGAGGGGAAATTCATATATCCAAGAACAGAATCGATGAAACTCCAATCAACAGAATCAAAAGCCTTTGAGAAGTCAACTTTAAACATCAAGCAATCCAACTTCGCAAGTTTAAGCCATGCCAAAACCTCATTTATAATTAGAGGCCCATCTATTATATTACGCCCCGCAACGTAGGCCATTTGGTTCTCCGAAATGATGGATCCAAGAACAGCTTTTAACCTTTCAACGATGACCTTGGATATGACCTTAGAGATGCACCCAATGAGACTGATGGGGCGGAAGTCCCCAAGACGTTGAGCATCCGAGACCTTAGGATTCATATGTAAAAAAGATGAGTTGAACCCCTTTGAAATCCTCCCGGAACCGTGAAACGAAACCAAGACGTTGAAAAAGTCTTCCTCTAGTTGCTCCGAGAAAAATTTTATGAACGCAAAATTGATTCCATCCGGGCCAGGGGCCTTTTCACCCTCACAAGCCCAAACCGCCTCTTTAACCTCAGCCTTCGAGAACGGCCTCGTAAGAAACTCACCTTGTTCATCCGAAATACCGGAGATGCCACTACAGTCCAAGGATTGCTTTGAATTCATGCTGTCCGAGAAAAGAGATTTAAAGAAGTCCCACACCAAGTTTTTGATCTCCCCAGGTTCTTCTATCTAGGCCCCATTGTTCCATAGACCATTGATCTTGCAACTGGCACGATTGGAGTTAATAAATCCTTGGAAGAAAGAAGTATTGTCGTCACCATCCGAGGCCCATTTGATGTGCGCCTTTTGTTTAAGATCCAGGCCCCATTATTCCATAGACCATAGAAGAGTGGTCTTTCAATTTGATGTCTCAAAAGTCAAAACCCACGGGCTACCTTTGAAAGCCCAATGAAATCCATCAAATAATGAGAATTCACAGGCTTTGCAATTGGATATTTTTTTTTTTTTTTTTGTCTTTAAACCTGGATTTTAACCTTTTGGACTTATTTACCCCCAAACCCTTTTAAACAAATAATGCATCCTTATTTCTCACTAATTCTTTTTTATGAATGTATGTCATAATATATATATATATATATATACATATATATATATACACACGTGTACACACACAATATATATAAAGCATGGGTATTATGAAAACCCACTTGAGCTGTGAAAACTTTGAAAACCCTGTTTTTACATATGTAGTTCAAAAATTTACATGTGTAATTTTTTTTATCTTTTGGATGGATTCTACATGCATTTTTATTAGTTTTGGTGAAATAAAAACAAAAAATCGTCGAGTGGATTTTTTTTATAATTTTTTTTTAAATATGTAAATCTTTTTTACATATGTAAATTGTTGTTGTTTACATATGTGAAATTTTGTGATTTACATATGAAATTTCCGAGAACGGGAATATTTGTATTTTATCGATTTTTTTTTTAAAACTAACAGTTGGATCATCATCATTTTTTAGATCTTGTGTCGGGTAATACATGTAGAAAATTCTAGTAATTTTTCTTGTACTTTTTTCCTAAGGGGGCATATGGGTTTTCGCAACGCAAGTGGTTTTCATTTTATCATTTCCCTATATATATATATATATATATATATATATATATATATATATATATATATATATATATATAGTAGTCAGTGACCCGGGTAAATACCCGAGGCTGTGATATAAAAAGAATTATACGAAGTAAAAGATGTCTCTAAATTGAAAAGAAAAATTGAACTGAATAACACATAAATCTAAAGAGCCGATAAATATTCAATGATATTAAATTTACAAGTTAAATGGTTGTTTTTCACAGAGGTCCTTTAATGGTGAATTTCTCAAATCTTAATGGTTTTGATTAGTTTTTGTTGCTACAGATTCGTATTGATCATTTAAATCGGTTGGTACAATACATTTTGAGTATTATTCAACGAATGATCGAATTTTGGAGTTCAAGTTCATCAATGGTGAGTTAAGAAAGTCGCGACTTTATTTTTTTATCTGTTCATCATCATTCGTTGATCAAAACCTAAGCAATATGGATCTAGTTTTGTTAGATTTTCTATGACGAATCCAAAGCAATTTATGGATCGAATTTTCATTGAGAAATGAAGGAGATATGATAAAACAAATTTGTGGTATTTAATATATATATATATATATATATATATATATATATATATATATATATATATATGGATAGTTTTTGTATGAAAAGAATTTAATTTTCTATTGAATTATTTAAATCAAAAATCTCAAAAAATGACACATAGGATTTATCATATGTGGCACACTTTAAAACATGACACCTGTACTTTAAAAACTCATATTTAATAGTAGTATATATATATATATATGGACATGATCAAATAAAAAAACAGAGTTTTGACTAAAAATGTTAAAAACACTTTATTTTATTGTTTGTTATACTAGATTTAAATATATAGTGCATAGAAATACAAATCCAGATACGAAAAATATAAATTTAGTGCAAAAAATACTGAAGTAGGTCTTCTTAGGCTGTGTTTTGTGCACTAGCTGAAAAGCTAGCTTGCTAGCTGATAAACTATAAACTAGATGATAAAAAATAACGTTTGGTAGAAACTAGCTGAAAAATATAAAATGACATAAAAGTACATGTATATAAATAAATTAAAATTTCTCTAGTATTTATTATTTATAAGTTAGAAAATGGTAAAACTGAAAATATTATAAAAGCTAGTTGAAACGCTACTCCAACTAACTTTTCAAAAGCTAGCTTTTTGACATTACCAAACGGTGTTTTTTTAAAACTAACTTTTTTAAAAAACCTCGTTTGGTAACATCAAAAAGCTAGCTTATAAGCTATCTTATAACCTACCTTATGGCGCGCCAAACACGACCTTAGTGTTTTAGGTTGTATATTATTTTTAGTTTAGAATCTCGCCCATATATAGACAGTTAGACACACACAAACACCCTATATAAGATTAGGTTCTCGTAAAAGAGATTAGGTTCTCGTAAAAGGCCTGATGTGTCTAAAAAACCTAGAAAGTAACTACACGTTGACACATGTGCATTATGAACGTAACACATGTGTACAATTAGGAACGAGAACACGCGGAGCAAAATAAATCCTTCACTTTTTCAATCTTAAAAATATTTAAAATACAGAAAAATGATATAAATGTAATGTCTATTCGCTTTTCATTAAATTCAAACAAAAGAAATATGAACAAATTTCGTTTAAATATATACCTAGATATATGTAATTCATATGCAAGTTATTTTACCTACATATGTGTAAGAAATCTTTAAATATATAAAAACATATAGCAATAGTTTAGTTGGGTTTTATGCACATATATAATTAAACATACATATTTGTAAGAAGTATAGAATTTTAAAAATTAAACCATGAATAAAAAATTAAACAAGTTAGGTTTGTTCAATTGTTGTTCTCGAAGTAATTTAGTGTTTTGTAATAAACGTCTCTCTATATATTCTAAGATGAGAGACATATATGTGTAAGCTAAAGATATACATATGGGTTGAGTTCACTTAAAAACCCCAATTATCCTAAAAACCTAAAAACCCCCATTTTATTAAACTCTTTTTCTTTTTTTCTATACCTCAGAACACAGAACACGTACAACGACCTCCTCCAAGAGGGATCTTGAAGAAACCGGCGACTTCATCGCATCTCCGGCGACCTCTGATCGCCTCTCCGGCGACCTCCGATCGCCTCTCCAGCGACGACCACCGTTCCAGAAAGCTTGGCCTCCGGCCGCTATTCATTCGAGGGCCGCGCTAACTGGGTTTAATAGCCTCGGTTTCTTCTTGGTCCGAACAACATACGACGACGGATCTAGGGCAAAGTGTTGCATCTCCGGCGACGAGCACCACTTTCGTTGACAGCGGTGGTGGCGGTGGTTGCTCCGGCTAGCAAAATTAGGGTTAAAAGAACGATTGGACCTGCAAAAGAGGTTTGTTGAAATACTAGCCGATTACAAATAGTTCAAAAGAGGTTATGTTTTTAAGTGAGTTTTAAGTGAGCTTGAAGAAGTTTTGGAAGCAACTCAACCTCCTGAGTTTCAAAGATGTATGGTGCCTTTGTTTCTCCAACTTGCCCGTTGTTTGAGCAGTTCACATATTGAGGTAGATTTTCAAAAAATGTTATTGCTTTATAGATACGTGCTTAAATGTTTTAAATTCATATTAAAGATTTACATTCTAATCTATACTAGTTGATACAGATACTTTTAGCTATAGGTAGCAAAATAGATGGTTCACAGGGGTTGGGTAACATTGTAACAGGTCAATATGGCTCATTTTTACTACGGGTTGAAAAGAGTGGGGACGAGGTGGATCAGCATACACATTTTTGTCCATCGTGTAAACCGTTTATCTTTTTAGGGTACGAGCGATCAAAACCGGTGTCGATATATATATCTCCTCCGGCGAAACGAGTCAGTTGTTCTAATCATTTTGGTTTTTGTTGAATTATGCTAGAGTTTTCTTGAGTTTTGGTTTTGTGATAATCATTTTGAATACTAAAACAGAGGTCTTGTATTGACTCAAATGGTGTAATGTTTTTGCTTGATAGTATAATATTTATTAGTGGTCATAAGGGCTTCTTTGTGTTCCTAAGCAAACATGTAACTCGATCGTAATTTCTATCGGTGAACTTCATTTTTTTTAACATGACTACTCCTTAATCGTAAAATGAAACAGAGCCAATAACCAATGCTCATAAGCTTTATTATGTTTCATGGGGCATGAGATTATTTGAAAATATGAGATTGATTGGTAGTATGAAGTTAATAAGAATAGTCTGGGATTTATTTTCATGGTGTAGTAACTATTGTTGGATTGGACTCGAATATATCTTAGTGTTTTTATTCATGTTAAAGATATCATTATACTTGCATACAATTGTTTGCTCATGCGATGGTTAATTTGGTTTGATTGCCATATGTTTTTCGACCAGAGTTTTCGTCCATATGCTTATAAGACCGTTACTAATGGTGAGGAGAATATATTCGTTGTCAGGCCAAATGCCAGGTACAAAATTCGGATGAATATCGTCAGGACATGGCTTTAAATCAAGAGATTAACCAAAGATACGAGACATAAAAATAAGGAAATAGATGAAACTTGGAGGTGAATGCACTAAAGCCCAAATAATTGTGGATGAAGGACAAATTGTGATGGGTCAAGATGTGGGATTACAGATATATACAATTCAAATTATGGTGGGTAATGACCTATTATGTTTTCAAGTGAAAAAAAAATAGAAGAAGAAACCTCTAAAAGGAAGGGGCTAGGACATGTGGAAGGAAAGGCATAAGGCTTAAAAGGTGTAAGTGGAAGAAATAGGATGACTCAAGAGGGAATCATTGATACAAGGTGCCAAAGGGAAGAAGAGATTGAATACATGGCGCGTGGATTTTTTTTTACTTATGTTTTGTATGTTTCGTCTACTTGTTTTGTCTGTTTTCTCTATTATGATTCTACATTTGTATTTTGTTATTTCCTAGTACCTTGCTAGTTCTTTAATGAACTGTCTATGCCGTTAAAAAAAACCACATTGTTTCAGAAAAAGGCAAAAAGAAAAAAGAAACAAATGTATGGACAAGCCAAGTAAGAGCCACTTTGAGTTATTGGTATCATACACAAACTTATGTTGCATATATGCAACATACAGTTATGTTGCATATATGCAGTAGGCAGCAGCACGCAATGTTGCATATATACAACATAACCATGTGACATATAGACAACACAACCATGTTGCATATACACAACACACTATGTTGCATATATGCAACACAGTAAGAGCCACTTTCAACTATTTGTATCATACACAAAGTTATGTTGTATATATGCATCATATAGACACGTTGCATATATGCAAGACACGTTGCAAATACGTAAGACACATGTTGCATATATGCAACACAGTAAGAGCCACTTTCAACTGTTAGTATCATACACAAAATTATGCTACATAGATGCATCATATAGGCATGTTGCATATACATAACACAACATAATTAGTTTGGTGTATTTACCCATGTATGTGGGATATATATATATATATGCAATACAAGGGTGTTGCATATATGCAACACGGGGGTGAGGGTTGTATATATGCAACACGGGGGTAGGGGTGGGGGTGTCTATATGCAACAAGGGGGTTGAGGTGTGGGGGGGGGGGGAGGGGCATTATATATATGCAACACAAGGATGTTGCATATATGCAACACTGGGTGGGGAGTGCGTGTGTGAGTGTGTGTGTGTGGGGTGGGGGGGGGATGTGGGTTAGGGGTTATATATATGCAGTATAATTATGTTGCATATATGCAACACGGGGGGGGGGGGGGTAGGGGTGGTGGTCGCTGGGATGCGGGTTAGGGATTATATATGCAAAATAATTATGTTGCATATATGCAACATGGGTTAGGAGTTATATATATGCAGTACAATTATGTTGCATATATGCAACAGGAGGGGGAGTAGGGGTGTGGTAGCTGGGATGCGGGTTAGGGTTATATATATATATGCAAAATAATTATGTTGCATATATGCAACACGGGGGGTGGATGGTAGCTGGGATGTGGGTTAGAGGTTATATACATGCAATATAATTATGTTGCATATATGCAACACGGGGGGGGGGGGGGGGGTTGGGTAGGGGTGGGGAGAGGAGGGGGTGTTGTAAATATATGAAACATGGAGGGAGTGTAATAGTGATAATATTGAAATTTAAATATTAAATTACTTTATTACCCTTAATTTAAGTGGTCTTTAGGTTTTTAGGCTAAGGAGGGGTTTTCACATGATCTTTACCCATATATATATTGACGTATGTGAATCAAAGATATCGTCTTCTTCATTAATTATAGAGTTACTAGTTAGAAACTCACATATATACACAAGTTGATTAAAGAAAAGAGAAGTGAAAAGGAGAAGTAGAAAAAACTTAAGTACATAATTACAATTTAATTTTTGTGCATAATTATATAATAACGGGGAATGTAAAGTGCGAAAATTTTGAGGCACTCATAGAATTATGACAAGTAGTTACTTATTATACATAAAAGATTTACGATTCACGAGTTGCAATTCTATCTACAACAAGTTTTTTTGGTCTTACAAAACGTCTCACACGTCCCTTTACCGTATAAGCACTCTAAGGTCCTCCCGCAACAACAATATTCATCTTGAGTACCAGGATATAGAAGACAATGTATATTGCAATTTGGTGGTGCCACAACCCCTAATACTCTAATATTGTCACTTTGTTTCTTTCCACCTATAATTAAATCCAAAAGTAATAATATTGATTAGGGTGTTTGTCTAAAATATATGACATTAATTATAAAATGGATTCACTTGGTAGAGGCTTTGTCCTCTTAGGTGGAGGTCCTGGGTTCAAACCCAGACAATGGTGTAATTTGGTGTGTAAATATTACTTTGCTGTTTAAAAAAAAATTATAAAATGGATTGATGACGTGAACTTACACCCTTGACACACCAATAACAATAAAAAGCCTGCACATAAGACCATTAGATGTGATTGTCCCAACCTCTCCATTGTAACATGTGTTATTGACATGTTAACGAAAATGTGCCGAGAGAGTTTGTTTTATAACTAATAGTGGAGAACCGGAGATACAACACTATTTATATGCACATTTACACATCACCATATATGCATGTATGTTTACAAATACATTGACGTGTACGTCTATATCTACATGCATGCAATTCCTATTTAGAAGGGAGAAAATATTGAGGGTAGATGAAAATATATTGGTCATGAATTATGTTATCATATTAGATTAGATTGCATAAAACTAGTTTTAGTGTCTTTCTGTTTGATAGAGATAACACAGATATATAAATTGTTGGAAATTTTGGTGAAAAATGAGGTTTTCACTTAACTTGGACTTAAAATAATAATAATTATTATTATTATTAATTAGCTCGGTTGTGTTTGTCTATATGAAAGGATTACAACGAATCAAACAGTGTCTAAATCGGACCTAAGATAAATAAGATATCGATATGATGCTCAAAGTTATGTTTTGGTTTAAACTTAAATAATTAGAAGTTGTCTACTTAAGCTTATTCCATATTGGTAGACACATAAATCTAAAAGTGGTTTATAAAGATGCTAGGTTAGAACTCATGTATTATATCGGTTGAATAAATGCAAATTATTATTTATAATAATTTTTATGAAGATGTGTGTATTAGATTGGATGTTATCAACCATTGGTGAAATAAGAAATAATAAATATTTAATAAAATTTAAAATGAAAAATATTATGATAAGATATAATTAAGAAGATCTACTTTATGTTTAATTATACAATATAATATAACTATTTAATAAGAAGGTTGATATTTAATAGGAGAGGGAAGCGAAAAAATAAGATGAAAATGAATGTAAGAGTGACATGTGACAACAATTGTAGTTATTTATTAGAGTAGGTAGATGTCTTTAGAGAATTGTATTCTCGTATAACCGACACACTCAATGGCAGCCTAAGGTACGCACTCCCAACTCGCACTAACACATGCGTGTGCACATGAGGTGGGTATATGTGGCGTTTTGATGGCGCGAGCTCACATCGCCTCGAGGGTTTCTCTGCTCCTGGCCAGGAGGGAAAAGTTTGCAAACTCATGAAATCTCTATATGATTTAAAGTCGGCTAAAAAAAGTGGCACCAAAAGTTTAACCAAGTTATGCATAACAATGGTTTCAAAATAAATGAGTGTGATAAGTGTGTCTATGTGAAAGACACATCTAGAGGTTAAGTGATGCTATGCCTTTATGTAGATCAGTAGATGATATGCGCATCATTAGAAGTGATGATAAGATGATCAGATCTACTAAAGACATGTTAAAAGCGAGATTTCACATGAAGGGCATGGGTCTAGCCAATGTTATTCTTGGAGAAAAGATCATTCAAACCCAAAATTCTTTTTTGTTAAGTTAATCTCACTATGTGAACAAGATCCTTGAGAAATTCAGTTTGGAGGACACGAGTATAGCTCAAATCCAATTGATACATCACACCATCTATTTAAAAATAGAGGAGAAGGTGTTGCTCAGTTAGAGTATTCATGGATCATTGACAGTCTTATGTATCTCATGACATGTACAAGACCAGACTTAGCATATGTTATCAGTAGACTATATATGTAGATATACTAGTAATCCTAGCTCTGAATATTAGAAGAGTATGACAAGATTACTAAGGTATTTGAGATACACAAGGAATTATGGACTTCATTATGGCCAAGATCCAGATTTTATGGAGTGATACAGTGATGCTAACTGGATATCCGATATAAAAGACTCCAAATCCACAAGTGGTTATGTGTTTACTCTTGGAGGAACGACTATATCTTGGAAATCATCCCAACAAACGCTTATAGTCAGTTTCACAATGAAATATGAATTTATTGCATTGGATAAAGCTGGGGAAGAGGCAAAGTGGCTATAAAAATTCTTAGAATATGTTCCAAGATGGCCAAAGCCAGTAACAGCCATTTGTATATAATGTGATTTCCAAGTAGCTATTGGTAGAGCTCAAAGTGCAATGTATGATGGCAAATCACGGCATATACGTCATAGACATGATACGATACGGCGACTGCTCTCAACGGGAGTTATCACGATTGACTATGTGAAGTCAAATGATAAAATTACGGATCCGCTTACAAAAGGCTTAAGTTGAGAGGCAGTATACAAGTCCTCTAGAGGAATGGGGCTACATCCCTTGGAGTAAATTTGTACAAAGAAAAATCTATCCTAGAAGATTGGAGATCCCATGAACTAGGCTCAATAGGACAACCTAATTGTACGAATTAAGGTCACTTTGAGGGAGTACCCCAACATGCAAAAGGGAGTTGCACACTTCCTAGTCCATTTCTATAATAAGCCAGTAATATAAAAAGAGGATAAGCATATGGCTTTTAGTGATTTGTGGAAATCACCTATGTGAGAGATACGTAGGGTCACTTCGAAAGGAACTATACGGGAGGGGCGCAATTCCTAGAGCTCTCTCAAAGCCAGCAAGTGTCCATGACCATAACGGACATGAAAATGAGGGGTTAACCGAAACAGGAAGAGAACTTTGTGATGTGTAATAACGTCTACGTAAAAAGGGGTTGGCTCAAGGACATCACGTCTACTAACCGCTAGGAGACCAAGTATACTTCACAAAGGAGGGTTCAAAGAGAATACATACTTTCCTGCAATATTCAACTGCTGAAACTATATCTTGACACTTTAGTATGAGAATCGGTCTTTATTCATGTGGGGGATTGTTAGAACTTTTGGTGAAAACTAAGGTTTTATAAAATTATTATTATTATTATTATTATTATTATTATTATTATTATTATTATTATTATTATTATTATTATTTAGTTAGATCGATTGTGTTCGTCTATATGAGAGGATTACAACAAACTAAACGGTGTCCAAATCGGAGCTAAGATTAATAAGATATCGATTCTCAAAGTTGTTTTTTTGGTTTAAGATTAAATAATTAGAAGTTGTCTAGGTGAGCTTATCTTATATTGGTATTTACATAAACCTTGAAGTGGTTTATAAGGAATTGTAAAGTTTTCCTTTTAAAGTTGTGGTTAGTTGGGTAAACAAAGAATTTGAAATGCAATAAAATCTTTTAATCAATGGAATTTAGTACTATTTCAACATTCTTTAGAAACCTTCACTTTTAATAAAGAAAAGTTACATGGTCTCAAATTCCATTGATTAAATAGTTCATTCCAATTTTAATTTCTCCGTAACTCAACTAACCACAACTTTAAAAGAAAAATTTTACAATTCAATTACATTACATTTCACGATCTAAACACCCCCTAAAGATCACAATTCACACGTTCAAGATCTTTCCCAGTAACTATTTCCATATCTTCTTTTTTATTCCTAAAATCCATGAACGAAATCATGTCTAAGCAAAAGTGTGCAATGAAAAAAAGGAAAAAAAGAGTGGCCAAAATATGTGATAAACCTACATGGCTACAAGAATCCCAAATGAGATGAGACCGGATAGAGGAATGTAAAGACCCAAAAGAATCTAAACCATGTAGGTCTTTCAAAGAATTTATAATAGTTGGGCCATGATCATAACTAAGCCCTCCATAACCATAAATATTGAAACATTAGGCCCAAAAAAGGACCGAGTGTGGCTGCATGCTTTTAAGTTTAAACACACCCTTTTTTAAACACCCTTTTTTCAAGCACCAACTCACTAAACATACACATTTAACCAATAAAAAAAGAAACAGTGTCCCATCCTTTTTTTAGGAAGGGTGAAATAGGTATTTTACCAAACCCAAAAAGCATCTCTGATTTTTAAAATGTCTATAACTTTTTTTTAATCTCTTGTCGGTTTTTATAAAAATTATACCATTACATTCGTCCCATTTTTATCTTTGATTTAGCTGTGGTCTAGACGTTTTTTAAAGTATTTTTTTCAGACGTCCGTGTTAACATCAATGTTACAAACATTAGCATTAAACAATTACGGCTATTAAAACTAATGTCACAACCACCAAAGTTAAAGTGAAAAGAATGCCCGTTTGTATGGTGTAACTTTTATAAAATAATAATGTAGTATGAAAAAAATTATAAACATTTAAAAAAATATAGGGGAAATTTAAAAAGTCAACAAAAGATGCTTATAAAAAATAACCCCTCAAACCTTAATTTCATCTCATTCTTTTATACCTAAATGAATCTCAACCATTGATTTGTAAAACTAATCGATAAAATATTTTCCTATTTTTTTAGACAAAATATATTTTTAGTGGATCTAACTCATATATATATATATATATATATATATATATATATATATGTGTGTGTGTGTGTGTGTTTATATATACTTTTGTTTTTTATCTAAACGCATAAGATTTACCACATTTGTTGGTGGTTTAATATGTATAGTCGTGTGAGTTTACCAAAGAGTTGATTTTAAATTGGTAATGTAATACGAACACTAATGTAACATATATATTTTTTATTTTTATTACAGTTTCAACGAATTTAGCACATGTGTTGGTGATATAATATGTAAAAGTATGTAACATAGCTTTTAGGTCGTATGCTCAATATTTTAAGCGTTTGGGTTGTTACGCGGTTTTTTTTTTTCATTTTCTTTACATAGCATTATAACAATATAACTGTTTTTGTGTATTTGTGTTATCCAGTAGTAACACGGGTTGCAATTCTAAATATAAACAAATTCAAATTTGTCTTTGTATACAAAGTCATTTAATATAACATATTTACACTTGTTTTTAATTACAATGCGGTTTACCTCTTTCCCTTAGGGACCTAATTTTGACACAGGAAGAATCAATTTTGACACAGAAAGCATACGGTCGTTTGATGCCAAACGGCCGTTTGGTTTTTGTCCGGAAAACTAGGTACGAGAGAATTATTTTGGACGACCGTTTAGAACGAAACGATCGTTCATGTTTCGTCAACACGGTCGTTTGTTCAGGAACGGTCGTTTGGTATGTGTGTATTATTTTCGATACAAAAGTTGAAAGAGCATGTGAGCTATCCTTTTAGCAACGACCGTTTGGTGACAAGTGACCCCTTTCTATGGTCGTTTGGTCACAAACGACCGTTTGTGAGGTTCCAAGGACAAAATTACACATTTCAAAGTTGAATTAACGATTCGATTGATTCGACGTAATATTCCGCTAGTTTTCTATACGTATGAAAAATTTGGTTATAAAACGAGGACGTGAGTATTTCAATTTCATTGTCTTATATCGTCTGTGAATTTCCAAATAAATACGCAAGTAATGTCGTGGTTCAACTACCTATTTGATAACGATGAAACATCCGGTGGAACTACTGGAGGTGATAACTCAATCCCTGGTGGTAATAGTGGAGGTGATAACTCCATCCCTGGTGGTACTAACAGCGAAGATAATCACGGAGATAATTATATTCATGGATATAATTATAATTATAATCACGAAGATATTATAATTATGGAGGTAATTACGGGGATTACTGATAACGGTTTGTCAGGCCGTTTCAAATCCCCAACTTAGATTAATTTTGTAGTAGTGGAAGCTAGGGTTATCGAACCAAGGGAATATGTGGAAATTGATTAACTGATTAACTAAATTAACTAAAATTACTAATTAACCTAAAATTACCTACTTTGCCACTTAGCTGTTTTGATTTGTTGGGTGAATTAACTAACAAATTAACTAACTTTAACCTAGAAAATTGATTGAATTATCAAATGAGACAAATCTAACCACTTCTGGATCCTGGTTGGCTACCGATCTAGACAAACCTAATTACTAACTAGTGACACATAGACATGCCCCCCAATTGCTTCCTTGACCTAATAACCTAAGTTCCTAATGGGCTGATTAGTCCTGCCGCAAGAAAGTGCTAGATCAATAAAAAGTGGACCACTAAAACCCTAGGTTACTAGTTAAATTAAACAAGGTGAAAAATTCGTAATTCTTACCCCAAAAATGGCTGGGGATGATTAGGGTTCGAACTAGGTCCTAAACACCCTTTAAATAGGTTTAGAAAATAAAAGAATTAAAGTTCTGCCGACTTCGACCGTAGGCGTACCGCCGTGAAATGCTTCGGGTTGGGCGGTACGCCCGAATTTTCCTAATGGGCTGATTAGTCCTGCCGCAAGAAAGTGCTAGATCAATAAACAGTGGACCACTAAAACCCTAGGTTACTAGTTAACTTAAACAATTTCACATGCGGGTGTTCAACGGTAGCAAGTATTCCGGAACAACTAGTTTAACAATTGATTAGTCATAGAACGATTCCGCCAACCAATCACCAAAAGCAGTTAGTGGTGATTAGCCGGACATGGCTAATGAAACAAACATGATTATACTAAAAGATTGCATTAAATAAATGTACCGAATGATTGAATTCTCCAAAGAACTCCCAAAAAGGTTGAAAATTCGTAAGTCTCAGCCCTCTGGTCGCACAAGAATGAAGATGGAATCAACAAAAACTTCACCAACAAGTTTAAATACTAAACCCTAATCTAAATCTTCTGACGACCAATTCGGGGCGTACCGCCCCAAAATGTGGGATTCTGGGCGTACCGCCCGGATTGTAAAATTCGGCCGCTTCTCTAAACTTTAGGGCGTACCGCCCTGGTTTCTTCACTTCTGGGCGTACCGCCCAGATCTGGATCTCAGGAACTTTCTTCAATTTCTTCTAAGTCTTCACTCGTTCCCGCTCGATTCTCGATCCCTGTACCAGCAGCTTCCAGTTCTTCATAAAAACTCCATTTTTAGCTCATTAAGCTCACGGTACCTCAAAACATAAAAACCCATGAAAATGCAACGTAATCCAATCATTATTATAACTAAACATAGCAAATTAAGAACAATAATGACGACACATTGGACTAACATCACATCCCCACACTTGACTTTTTCCGTCTCGGAAAAACTGCCATGGAATCATAATCGGGAAATCAATTTCAAATCATTCAACAATTTAATATTTATCAACCAATTCAATTCCACATTCCAAGATGTATTCATATATACTAATTGCAATCGCCGATATTTCTATCCGACTAAACCCAACCACTGATCTTTGAGCCCCCAAAGTGTTTATATAAATTACCGAATATTTGTATTAACCTACCAATGTGTCCCACATTCAGAAAATTCTAGCTCAATCTAATCCCGACTCAAATTCGGTCAAAGTAAAGGGTAATAAAGATGTATTATTTATATTTTCCCCACCCTAGTTAAACTAGATACTCATATATCCCAAGAATGATGAATTTGAATGGATAGTGAAGTTGCTTGAGCATTTATTTCATCTACTATTGCTTTCTATTTTTTCTTTTCTTTTTCTCTCTCTTTTTCTTTTTTTCATAGATGGTTAATTTTAACTATACTTACCAACGGACATCATCAGAGGCATTCTTTCACAAGGTCTTACCCCCGAAATCATACGTGAGTGTTTTGCCCGCGAGATCCGGAACATCATCAGAGGTATTCTTTCACAAGGTCTTACCCCCGAAATCATACGTGAGTATTCTGCCCCTTCACTCTAATTCATTAACCAATTATTACCTAATATGCTCAAAAGATGGAAAGATGGGGCGCCGTTATTTCTCGGATTTGCTTTCGCAAAAAGATCATAACGTGCCAGGTTATTCTGAGGATATATAAGTTTCTAATCTAAAAAGGTCTCTTTCCTCCTAATCATCAGTTTCAATCTCACTCTAACTCCTAAAATGGGAACCCACTAGCAAGCTGAATTTAATTACATATTTATACAAAAATAAACACAATGGGATAATTAAGCTTTACTAAATCAGTTGGGCCTACCGACACATCACAAATTAGATATACTTTTCCATTCTCTCATTTTCTTACCACTTTTCCCTTTTCTTTCTTTATTTTATTTTTAAACTTTTAAAACCGATTCCCAATTGTTCTATCATTTTCCATGATATTTGCAAGTTAATCCAGAGACATTTTTTCAATTTTTTTAATTTTTTTGGATTTTTTAATTTTTTTTTTAAACACACACAAAAAATAAACACAAACGAAACGCGTTATTCCCCTCCCCACACTTGAGTTCAACATTGCCCTCAATGTGAATAAAGAAACAACATAAAATAAAGAAGAATTAAAACAAAGAAATAAAAATAAATAGAAATAGGAAACGTACCGGTGATCGGAGATAAGAAAAAAAACAAAAATTCCTGACAGCCATTCCGGGGCGTACCGCCCAGAACGTGAAGAACTGGGGCGTACCGCCCTGCCCTCTTTTCGACAGAAAGTTTTAAAATTTTTAAACACTTAGAAACACTACTTCTCTGTCAAAACTTCCAAATTTCTTACCACAACCTGTTCCACTAATATTTTAACCCTAAACATACCTGGAACACTTCAGTTTGCTCAATTCGTATCTCCAGAAAACTGATCCGACTCCTGAAAAACACAAAACACACACAAAACAAAAAATAAAACAAATAAAATAAAAATCCTACCGCTGGGTTGCCTCCCAGAAAGCGCTAAGTTTATGGTCTTCAGCCAGACCATCCTTCCTTCTCTGCTCACGGTGGCTTCAGTCCACACTTCCCAACCGAGTTCCCGATGAACGCTCGGTATTTGACACTCCACTTCACTTTCTTCCATCCGCACTTGCCAATCACATTACCGAGGAAGGCTCGGTAGTTCGCACGTCTCTTTAATTTTTCTTTTCAAATTCAACATGTGAAACAAATCAAATGGAAAATTAAAAATAAATTTATCATGAATCGCGCACTTACCTGCCGAATTGCCCACATGTGCTCGATAATTGATATATCGAATCCAAGCTTGTAATTGCACACGTGGCACATCCAGATCATCACTGCGGAGTGTTT
>JBCNJP010000007.1:97556678-97613921 GCA_039602395.1 Deinandra increscens subsp. villosa | reverse complement strand
ATTGTGAATATAAAAAGTGTATTTACATAATTTGCCATGCTTTTTCTTAACATAGATTTCATTAACACAAAACCCGGAAACTCGCAAGTAAGACGCTAAAAACCGGGCCCGACACAAACAACAAGCATGCTACATCAAAAATAAAAAAAATACACCATTCTTTCCATTCCACTCTCCACCCTCTAGCTCTACAATTCACCCAAAAGAACGAGGAGGCTTTCACATCCGCAATAATTTTTTCGACCGTCGCTCTTTTACCATTAAACACCAAATTATTTCTACTACTCCACAAGGTCCACACCACCGCTCTTTTAACCGCATCCCATAAGAAGAACTTCGACTTCCTCACCTTCTCTTTCGAGACAGGGCAAATCAAATCCTTAACATCAAAAGCTATCAAATCTGGGACCTTACACCATTGACTAACCACCAACCACACCAAAGCTGCTTGCTGGCGCCCGGTGAACAAATGCATTTCCATTTCCTCTTGCGAGTTACAAAACGGACAAGACGTCGACGTCAACGAAACACCCCGTTTAACCAGCCCAGATCTAGTCGGTAATTTCTCCATATAAGCTCTCCAACACATAAGGTTAATTTTGGGAGGAACAAGGCTTTGGTGTAAATTTGTCATACCTCTACTTCAAAACTGTAAAGTCATATATGGATTTAAACCCGGAATCTTCGACTACGAGTTAAGAGTCTCTATTAAATCGGCTAGTTCCCTATTCTTATAAGGGTGTCTATAATAACCTCGCTGCGCACTGTGGCGTCCTCACACCACCACCGCAGCACCCTCAATGATGCTACTGCACCTCCCCGCGTTTTTCATCCTTTTAACATCTTCTCCAAAAACGTGGTCTCCGTTCACAGCACCATTGCTTCAACTCATAGCCCCACACCACCACACACTACAATGGTGGTATTAAGGATGTCCTAATTGCATGTTACATTAATAATTAACGCCAAACCAAAAAACTAATAAAATTGCCTTTTGAATTCTCTTATAGAATTAACAACCCATTCAAATTCAGAATTCTAAAATTAGATTTGGATTTTGTAATTTTCTATTCAATTTGAGATCTGAATATCATATGTAAAAAAGTGTTTATATATATATATGATATGGGAAATGTAAATATAGAGTCGTCACTCATTTAAGTTAGGTGTGAATTTAATCAATACCGTGTTTTCTTAACTAAATCTATTTAAAATTGATTTCAAACTAAAATCTTAAAACTTCGCAATCTAAATTGTTTTCAAAAATTAAATGTGTATATATTTTTTGAACGGCCAACAAACATTGAATTGCCTAGGTACTCCGTACGGGGTGAGCCAATGGTAAAAGGCCATCGCCGGCTGACCCAACCCAGCCGTACGAAACCCTTAAGCACACCAAGTTATCTCCAGTTCCGGGGAAGACCCACCCGCCCAAAAGCCCACTGTGGTAAAACCCGGACGCCCTCAGGATCGAACTGGAGATCACAAAGATTTTAGTCTTCCTTCGTTGAGCCACCATGTCCCCTCCAAAATAATGTCAGTGAGGATACAAACTTGCAGTCTCAAATAGAAAACTCAAGCTACTTACCACTACACCAGAATGAAAATTGCCAAAATGTGTATTTGATTTATTTTCAAACTTAATTATGATATTAATCAACATGTAGTTACATCTAACTTATATGTGCCTCCCATATCCACTTTTTCCATATAACATTATATTTATATAAAATATAATAATAATGTACAAATGTTTGTCGTTGTAACTTGATTAGATACACCAATATAATCAATATTCCAACTACTAGGAATTGTTTTAGTGGTTACCCCCTTAGCTCTTAGGGCTTTGATCACTATGTGGCCCAGGTTCTAATTTAAGGGCAGACAGTTTTACCCCATGTGGTCCTAAGATGAGGTTTATGCCAGAAGAAAGCTTCAGGAGGGGGTGTCTTGGATCTCACGGAGGTCCGAGTAATCAACCTTGGACATACCCCGCAAGGGTAGGTTTACACGTGAAACCAAGGTCGTCTGATCGATGCCGTTCTAAAATAAATATAATCAATATTCCTTTAAATAAAAGTTCATTTTTTTAATAATTAAAAATATAACAATGCTACACCTAAACTAAATCTAGTAATTTTTGTAAGTATATGGTATAATATTCTCAAAAAACAATGATGTTAATAAAATTTATTTAACTCTAGAATATATTTACCGCTGGATCCGAGCTGATTCTGAACCAGACGATGTTCAAATCGTACCTCGGGAGGCCGTGGAGAGATTATTCTCGAACCGTGATCATACGGTCGAACCTTGGAGATCTGATTGATCCGGCGGGGTGGCTCGACAACTACAGACCTCTTTCTTTCTCTTTTCTATTTTCTTTTAAAAAGAAAATTAGGATATTTTATTTATTTATTTTATAATATAGTCCCTTGATTTTAGTTATTTTACAGAACTAGTCCTTGATATGTATATTGACTAAAATACCCTTACGCTTAACAGAAAAATATAACCATCGCTAGTTCTAAGGACTCAGATAGCAACGAAATGCAAATCTCAGATGAGATTTGTTAATAATTTAAGAATCAGATACAGGTGCTAAAAGTGATCAAACCCCAAAGATGCAAATGGTAATTTACTCTTGAAGATACGTTCCAACTTCCAATAAACAATCACATATTCCGCACCGAAATCATAATAACATGTGACATTAATATTAGAATTACATAACTACTTAATAAAATTAAAATTTGTGTTGTTATTAAATTTTAATTGACATAAATGCACCAACTATAAATCCATAACGGTCTATAGAAAGTTACATAACGAAGTCACATGTGTGGCATAAGTGGACTCACATATCAACATATATAAGTTGAGTCATGTGATAGAAGAAACAAAGATTAATATAAATAATACGATAAAGATAACAATTAAATCATGTGATATGGGATGAAAAAAAGATATAAGATATGATAAAGATCTATAAAGATACGTGATATTAATAAATTAAGGGGTAGCATGTCAAGTGGTGTTTAGTGTTTAGATATCAAAATATACGTTAGAGCGTTCGTTTGGCTCATTAGAGATTTTAAACGAGCGATGAATGAAAATTAACAAAATTGGCGGGTCCTCTCTCACATCAGTATATATACACATATATAAATAAAATACATTTTGATGAATGAAAATTAGTAAAATTGGCGGGTCCTCTCTCACATCAATATATCTATCTATATCTATATCTATCTATATCTATCTATATCTATCTATATCTATATATCTATATATCTATATATCTATATATAATAAAAGAAAAGTTTTTGCCATCACAATTTGTCATGTGGCACCACCACATTTATCCTCAACAATTTTTTTCCGTCAATAAAAATTCACAAGCGGATCTTCTAATTTTGAATATATATATCCACTATTTATTTATTATAGCGGATCTTCTAATTTTAGATATATATATCCACTATTTATTTATTGTCTTCTAAATTATTTAATAACCAATTATTTAATTACTTAATTTAATATATTATATAGTTTATTAAGTTACATCTATCTATATCTATCTATACTCTATACTATATAATAAAGAAAAAGTTTGGTCATAGTTTAGTTAATAAAAAAAGAAACTTGACATCACCATAAAATTTTGAATTAACCCGTGTAAACACGGGCAATATATATACACACATATGAAAAATAAAATACATTTTGATGGAGGTCAAGGATGAATGAAAAATAAATATAAGATTTGTCTTTATCTTATATTTTATAGATTCTAATTCAAGTGAGATGTTAATGATTATATTCGTTTGGCTCATTTGAGATTTTAAACGAGCGATGAATGAAAATTGCCCATGTGAGAGAATCGAACCCACGATCTTCCATTTGAAATGTCATGGTTGAAAGTTGACTTTATATCGTTTGAAATAAATGTAAGATTTATCTTTATCTTATATTTCATAGATTCTGATTCAATTGAGATGTTAAATGAGTATATTTGTTTGTTATATACATTCTATAATTACTACATGTATATTATTTCCGTTAAAATGTAATTCTTGTGGGAAAATAATTTAACTAAAATAAAAGTTAGTATGTTTAAACCATATAAAATGCACGTTGCGATGATGTTCTACTCGAAAACATTCTTCGTGTTAGAAAAAACACCAATACAATTTATTTGCTTTTATCTAACTTTGAATCTACAATCAAAATGACATGAATAGTTAAAGTTAAAAAATAATCAAAACAATAGTTCGATGACCAATAGAAAAATAACTTAACCATGCTCATTTGGTCGAATGATATTGGTAATGAGTGTAAAGTTCAAGACTGAGATGTCACAAGTTCAATATCTGAGCTAGACAAGCTTTCCATCCGACCGTTTCCGAAGATGATTTTCCCTGAAAACCGGCTCAGCGGGGTACATATCGGTTAGTTGACCGTTCCAAAAAAGTAAAAGAGTAAACTTCATTTTTGGTCCTTGACGTTTGCTCCTTTTATCATTTTTAGTCCAAAATTTTAATTTAAAATTTTTATTTTAGTGTCTCACATTTCATTTTTTATATCCATTTTGGTACAAAATCAAAAATCAGTTTAAAAGAACCGTTAAATAAACTCACATAAAAGATAAAAGAAGTAAACGTTAAGAACTAAAAACTAAGTTTTCTCAAAGTAAAAAGGAAAATTGGATTTTAATAATCCAAGTTATTACCAATTGGCCAATATTAATCCCAATTTCAAAATTGGCCTACATTAATCCCAATTATTAAGGTGTTGGATTTCATTAGACCCCCGTTAATTTTTTTAACTCCGTTAGTTTTTTGCTGACGTGGCACTGATTAATAAAAGCCACGTGGCTGCCACGTCAGCAAAAAGCTAACGGAGTTAAGGAAAACTTAACGGGGGTCGAATGAAATCCAACACCTTAATAATTGGGATTAATGTAGGCCAATTTTGAAATTGGGATTAATATTGAGGAATTGGTAATAACTTGGATTATTAAAATTCAATTTCCAAGTAAAAAAAATAACTTTTTAAGTGAATTTTATTTATTTATTTATTATTTTTATTACTATAATATATATTCAACATCACATTTGTACATTTCGCAACAAAACTTGTACACTACGAGTCCTATAAATCGTCAACAGACGCTAACGGTTGCAGCTCCCCGCCCTCCTTTCACGTGTTCTCCCTCCCTCCTCTTTCTGTTTCAGATTTTCACCTGCTTTCCAATCTAATCAATGGAAGGCAAAAAGCAAGCAAGCTCCTCTTCTTCCTTCACAAATGAGCTTTTCGGATCAACGGAATCCTCAGATTCATCTTCCTCTGGGCTTTTCAATTCCATTTTCCCCCCTGTTTCAAAGGTGCGTTTCAATCGTTCGATTTTCCGATTAATAAACGAGTTACAGATTAGTATTATCAAGCTATTGTTTCGAAATTTGATCTTCTGATTCGTGTAGTGATCAGTGTTCGTAGGAGCAATGTTTGATTTTTTACAGATGAAATCGTTGATTAGATTATGTTGAATGATTGAAATACGATTATGTAGCGACTATTCGAATCTGGAAAGTAATTAATGTGAATTTTGATCGACAAACGAACTCGAGTTTTTTACTTCGCCGATTAGAAGTTTACACGGTGCTTGAAGATATTTTAAGTGAAGATATTTCTAAATCCAAAACCTAGAAAAGTTCGGGCTATCGGTGGCTGATTAGTGAGATGGATTTCAGAATTTTGACCGGTTTTTTCATTCTCACCCCTATATTATTATTATTTTTATATTTTTCTACTGAAAAACAATATTTCTCTGTATTAATAAAACTCGGTTAGCCAATCGAAACCGAAAGAAAAACTAGAACCGGTTAGAGTAAAAGCGGTTTTGGTTTCTAACCAGACCGTCGGTTACATACCAGTTACACTATTCGGCCTTTAAACTGGGTTTTTTCACACACCTGTTGTAAAAAAAACGATATAAAAACATGTTATGACCGGTTGGCATCGGTTATACATAATTTCATTTAGAATCGGATACAAACTGAACCGGTTACGATCGAAGGTTAACCCGAACCGGAACCGGTTAGGAAAAAACCGATTTGTACATGTCTACTGAGTCTCTGAATATGCCTTTCTAATTTTTAAAATTGCAATTATTTGAAGTGTCAACGTCAATACAAGCTCGTTTATCTATTAAAAATATATTGTGTGCGGTTGTTAACCTGTTTTTGGTTTTTTTAAAGGCTCATAGAAAGAACTATTTGAGCTCCGAAGAGACCAACAAGAACTATGATTCTGCAACCAGACGAGGGTCAACCATAGGTAAGAGTTATGTTGTTTTATTTCCTATTTTTATAGCTTATAGTTGAGCTTATTTTTGTCGGGTGAGGTTATTCTAAGAAGTTACGTTATGATAAGAAGGCTAAGAAACCATTTTAGCCCTTTGATCTTTAATTAAATTAAAATCGGTGGTCCAAAGATTTTTATGTGTAAAATTAGGAAAAAAAAAATAGAATAATGACATTTTTGATTTTATATCAAGTTTCCCCATTTTTAGACATACATAATTATGAATGTTTTAAAAATGAGGAAACTTAATAAAAAGTTAACAAAGATAACTAAAACCAAATTTTCCTCCTTCCTTTTTAATTAAATTGAAGATCTAGTAGCTAAGATGATTTCTTAGCCTTCTTACCCAAACAAAACTTCTTATTTGAACACATATCTATCTTTATCTATTATGTTAAAAGTAATTATAACCGGTTTTTTCTTTTTTTAAGTTTTTTTTAAAAATTTCGAATGACAAATTATACTAATCCTAATCTATCTCAATAAAATTACATCAAATATGTTTTCTGTGGACCTTAAACCCTTAACTCTAAGTAGAACAACATTTTAACTCGAATGGGTTTGTTAATTGGATCCCACCCCCCCAACCCACAGCTCCGGTTGTAACCAATTTGTTATATGTTTGAGGTTGCAAGTTCAAAACGAACTTGTTACACTAAAAATAGAAAGATAAGGCTAACATGGATTAAGTTGATCATTATGCCAAACGGATAACTTTAAAGATAGAAAGATAAGGCTAACATGGATTAAGTTGATCATTATGTCAAATGGATAATTCTAGAAGTTGATAGGTTGAATGGGTATATTTATTAGGCCATCCATAGTCATAAAGCATCTCATTTAAACATTTTTTGACACGTGTCGTCCTAGTTAGTGAGGGCTTCATGATTGAAAGTAGTGTAGTCATAAAACCCTATAACGCATCTCTAATTATTACACAATTATATTATTTTATATTAAAAAAATAAAACCTTCAAAACTCTCAACAATAAAAAAACATTAAAAAAACTAACCAATCACCTTTCTTCATCATCGGCGCTATAACAAAAACGCCACAACAAAATTTTTGCCCCATAACGCCCCTGGGGCGCTATAGGGACACTAAAATGCCCATTTCGCGCCCACTATGGATAGTCTTATAGCAGGTAACAATTGTCGAATGAGGTTAATTGCTAACACTTTGTTTTTAGCTTTTGTAAATAAATAATAAGTTAAATATGATTATTAAGTTGTATTATAGAATGACCAGATTGATTTTAAGATAGTGAATAAAAAAGTTCTAAATAATAAATTATATACCCTACTTGTCAATATATGGTTAAGTTTAAATGAGAACTTTTTGTTTTAAGAACTTTTGAGAACCAAATCGGAACCATTAATTTCAGGTGAGGACCACTATAATTAATGAGGGGCTTTCATATATATAAACTAGTGGCTAAGAATGGTTCTCAAAAGTTCTCAAACACAATTGGTTCTCAAATGATCCTTTCCCTGTCCATATATATCTAATTAGTTGCTACCGAATACCAAAAGGGTATTTAGCCCAATAGTACCTCGGTTTATCTTTATAGTAAGTGGTGCAGTTTAAATTCCACAAAATGGGTTATGGATTATATTGGCGTGTTTATCGTTAGAAGAAAGTTGCTAGCGAACCCGTGTTACTTTACCAGGTAAAAGAAAGAATCTTAACTAATTAATGACGTATTGCATCTGAACTCAAAGTGATCCGGAATGAGGAAATCAAGAATACATTTTGTTTACATAGTGTGTTGGGTGTATATGCATTGAAAAGGTATATGTTCCATACATATTAATGCAAAAAGATATAACTGAATTGACCCATATGGCTAAAAAGTATATCCTTTTTCTTTTACCTGAATGTCAAATTGTATATGCACACCGCACACGTTAGCCAAAATACCTAAGGAATAAGCCCTTTATTCCCTATACCAGATATGTCATGTTTGACTTCTTTTCATTGATTTGATCTTTATAACCTCTCTTAGTATTCACAAGATTATGAGTTTTCAAGAAATAGATGGTTATAAAGATTAAATTAGAACATTTTATAACCAAATCCTTCGTGTTTTTGACCACCTGCAAGTCAAACCATGGAGTGAAACAAAACTTGAACTAACTAACTTTTAACTAACTAGATTCTTTTTCGTTCCAGATTCTGTGGATAATGAAGACCAGAGTTGGAATCAAAAGAAGGATAAGAATCAGTTTTATCAACAAGAAACATCGCATCCTTGTCATCTGAGCTCATCAATATACTATGGTGGTCAAGATGTCTACATTAATCCTCGTATTACCAAGAATACCCCTGGTCACTCAACTGTAAGTCAACACAATCATACATATTACTTGCAGTTCAAAGTCTAAAATGTAAAAATGCCTTTGCATTAAAGAAATAAAACCCTAATAAGTGTCAAATAGTTAATATCTACTAATTAAAAGAGTTGTAACTTTCATCAGTCACAAACGCAAAACCATATGCGATTGCAGCAGTACAACAAAGATGGAGAAGACGATGGGCGTGCCTCACGAGGAAACTGGTGGCAGGGTAAGATATATATGCTATAATCCATAACAAAAATTTGATGGTTATCATGATTCATGAACTTACATTATTGTTTTCCTGATTTTAGGGTCACTCTACTACTAGGACCACACTACTACCAATATGACCAAACAAAATCGATATTATCATGTAAGTGTAAGTTTTTTTTTATCTAATAGTTCAATGTACCTTTACTACTTCTATTTCGTTTATTTTATTAATGAATTCCTAAGATCACATTTCATGAAAGACTCGACGTTGATATCTTGATGGCTCGTTTCAGATACACATTCGAGAAGTAGACACAAGCATCTAAAGGACAAGATCACTCGTTTTATATGTATATGTACATACGCCCGCCATGCTTTTCTTGGGCTAGAATAACTGCGCTCCTTTAATGGAGTTTGTGTGACTTGAAACTTGACCTTGTGTGTAAATTACTAGCTTAATGTTCGATAAGTTGTTTGGTCCTTATGTTTTTTATATAGCGTCTTATTGATGTAGTTGTAAAAGCTTTACCAATAATTTCTTTTAAATATTGAATCTATGAAATAGTGAATAACTTGTTTGTGTGGTGTGGGGGTAGAAACTATAAAGCCTAGGTTGATTCTAATACACTATAAAATAGTGAATGACTGTAGGAAAACGGTTCGTAAATTTAATTAAAATAAATACTTTTATTTAAGTACGATTACAACAAAGAAATAAACCAATTCTATTACAATACAAGTGAAAGAAATTTGATCTACTCTTATTACAATTACAAGGAAATGAATTACGTTACAAGAAAAGAAAAGAATTACAATACAGTGAAATGAATAAAGATTACAATGAAATGAAATTGCAATACAAATGAAATGAAATGATATTGATTTGAATGAAAGAAAATAAAGACATTGAGTGGAAGAAAAATGTTTTGAATGATAAAATACTAATTGTAAGTCAAAAGGATAATTTGAGAAAAATCTTTTGATATTAGTTTAAGAAAACGAGAAAGGTTCCAAGGAACCTTGGCGAAGGCTTCGGGTCAAAACCCGGGTCCCTTAAAACAAATTCCGGTTCTACCGAAGAACCGTTTTGTTTCTCAGGGTACAATCGCCTAAACCGTATTATACGGCCGGGATAACTCTAAGCTTGAAGATTACCTTCGAGTTCTTGAAGATCCTGACGAACATGATGAAGATTGGAAGAAAGTTTAGCCTCAACTAATGAGGCTATATATATAGTGGTGGGAGTCTTGAAAAGCACTCTAAAATAATTCGTAGTCAAACTTTACATTAAACGTCTTTAATGCAAATTGATTTCTAATTAACGCGAAATTACCTTAGTTAGCTCAAAACGCGTTTACAGCTATCATTCCGGAGGAATTATCGCGTAACAGTTGTTGTTCCGGAAGAACTGATCTTCCAGTTCAACTTCCGCTTGAACTCCAAGCGGAACTCCTTTCCGCTTGAACTTCAACCGGAACAGTATCCGGCTGAACTCACGCACTGTTCCGCTTGAACTAGTTTTTCCGGTTAAACTCACATTCCGCTTGAACTTCTCCACCCGGACCACACAGTTCCGCTTGGACTTCAACCGGAACAACTTCCGGTTGAACCCAAAAACAATAAGGCGGCTCTCAAGCGGCTCGCGACGATGCGATCGTGCGAGTTAGGGGTCCAAGGGATGTAAGCTACTAAATGAAACAATAGTTGGTTAGGTTCCCACCTTATAAACCACTTTTGGTTTCATTCCCCAACCAATGTGGGATGAGTTAACATGTTATACTTAGCATTTTTCTCTCTAATTTTCGCAGCTTCACATGTTACGAGTCCTCAACTTGGAGCTTCGATATCTCATTCATACGAGCTTGGATTTGGACGTGGTTTGATGCGTTGGAAAGCCCTCACAACGTACTACATAAACCCATAAAACTATGTTAGTAAAACACACATTTTACACTAGTTTTTCTCCAAAAAATTCCAACATAATAAACTCTAGAAACCTGATAGGACATGTTAGCTCTTACTGATAAAGAGTAATAATAATCAATATCTATAATATATATATATCTATAATATGTATATTAGGGGTGTGCATGGACCGGTTTGGATCGAATTTTGGCTAAAACCCGAATCCGAAATCGAACTTCGAATTTTACGATTTCCAAATCCATTCGGATTCGGTTTTTTTCGATTTCATGGATTTCGGTTTTTGGTTTTTTATGGTTTGGATTCTGTTTTTTCAGATTAAAATCCATATGAATTTTTGGGCTGGAAAAAACAACTAATTATATTAAATTGGGTCTACTTATTTTTCATTTATAGATTGATTCACTACTGATATAATTCAAAATAAAACTTTAAAATCCATAATATTGCAAAATGATCCAATCTCAAACAAATACATTCAAACAAATCCTTAATGATCAAATCACAAAGACTCAATGATCGATAAGGTTGCATAACGATCCAAAATCAAACAAACCTTTAACGATCTAATCTCAAGCACTCAAACGACATTCAAACAAAAATTAAAGTTGCATAATGAATTACTCTTAAAGACTCAAAGTTCTAATGGTTATAAATAAAACTTTAAAATTAAAATTTGAAACCCTTTAATAATTAAATGGATCAGTTCGGTTTTTTTCGGATTTGCTTTTTAGCTAAACCGAAAACGATCCGAAATTTCGGATTTTAGAAAAGTTTAATCCAAAACCGTCGGTTTCTATTTGGATTCAGTTTTTTCGGTTATTTTAGTTTCGAGTCAGTTTTTTTTTGGATTTTTGCACCCCCCTAATGTATATATATCATTCTAAAATAACTTACACGTGTATGTATAAATATACCCACTTATGATTCCAAAGGAGGGTATTAATCAAACACTAAATACTACGAGAACATACTGAATAAATTAAATGATTCATTTTTTTCAATTTAAAAAGATTTTATAATAAAAGAAACTTATAGAAATGCTACATTTATTCATTTCTCTTGAAATATAAAAATAAACAAATAAATTATGTTTATATCTATACTATATTAAAATAAATAAATAAATTACGTTTATATCTATACTATATTATAATAGATATGAGGAGAATAAAATTGTCAATTACTTAAAAAATTAAAATTTTAAAGGGCTAATCTATTTAATAAATATTGACAATTAATGATATTATATAAGTAAAATAAATAATAAGTTGAACACGATAAATTGTCTTTCACAAACAGAAATAAGTATCACGTTATTAATTGTCACTACCTCAGCACCACGTTACAATCTATGCATGTTTAAATAATTTATAGGTTATATTACTTACACATAATATATATATACACACACATAACCTGTTAACTATAGAAGAGTATGAAATTTTTTGTTTGATGAGCTTTTATGTCTATAAAATATACATTTATAGTATAGATGTTTATTAAAAATGAAACATTGATAAAAGTTCTAAGGGGAGGCGGTATGGTGTCCGGCTCCTTAGGGGTTGTTTGGTTCATTCTGTTTTATTAAGTGCCGGATGATCAATAAGTGTCTGGATGGTAAAGACTTGTGTAGAAGACTGGATGAATAAGACATTTTTTAAGGTAAATCTCTTACCGATTCAGACATTTTTATCATTCAGAGGTTCCAAACAAACAGTCTATATCTGTGCGATTCACACAATTTACCATTCAGACCTCATTAAGAGGTAAACCAAACAGCCCCTTAAGCCTAGCTCCAAGGGAACCGCGTGGTTCCATGCGGTAACCATACCTCGTGTGCAAGGCTCCTCCATGCGGCTCCACTTTTTGGTCTTCCACGGTTTCTCCAAACCGGCGAGAGCCGGACGGTTCCTTCCCACAACCAAATGTCATGTTTTTATTGGGTGGTGAGCATGGCTTCACAAAGCCATGCCACAACCATACCCCCTCTCGCTAAACGGGTTATATTTGTATTCGTAAAAATTTAATGCTTTGAATATATCATGTCTAGAATCATTGTCATCATCTTATCCAAATATACAGTTATAGTTTTATGCAATGTATTTGTTTTATGCCCGACATGATGAGGTTGGGGACCGTATATACCCCCTGGCCCCTGTCACCATCCTCTATTTATGATGTCAAAACAACTATTTCATCATGTATGAATGTTCTCAATAGCATAAACTTTTGAACGTTAAAAGCCGGCCACTTAGAACTAACTGAGAATGATTTTTACTAAAATTATGTGGATGGCCTCGGCCGTATTACTAATTGCGCTCTTGAACATTTTGAGGCCCCAACTTAAAGTAAAAGTTTGAAGTGTTTTAATTTTCAAATGTTATTGTTATAAATCTATCTCTTAGGCCTAGGTCCGAGTCCACAATAATAAACTAAAAGTTTTATAATTCAACAAAGACTTGTTGTTACTCCACCCCCCCCCCCCCCCCCCTCTTGGACGACCTAATTTTATATTTTATATTTCGATTCGATTTGAATTCTTAGACGAACTAATTTTATATTTTTTCGATTCGATTTGAAATGAATAAAAGTAGCCTAACAAATCAGCCAAAATGGGTCTAAAAAACAATTCTCTCATATCATCTAAACTATAAAATGAGTACTTTTTCATGCGGTCTAAACTCTAAAATCACTCTTCAAGAAAGATCAATCTATGAGGTGGTTTGTCCGCATCATCACAGCCTCACCACCACTCACTAACGTTCTCTCCTCCTTTTTTTTTCTTTTATATATTTTTCTTTCTTTTGCGGTGGATATCCCTCGCACTACACCCTCATTCTCCTTTTTGCCTCTGCCACGTCACCACCATGAGTTACCTTCACCACACTGCTGGCTTACCCATTACGTAGAGCCTTACCACAAATCGGTCAAGAATTCTAAACTCTAAAATCAGTCTTGAAGTAATCGAAGAAATCATTTAAGAAGAGCACAAATCTATTAAGAATTCTAAGTTCAAAAACAAGTCTCCACAAAATAGAAGAGACGAGTTAAGAATTCGCAAAGATCAATAAAAAACAGTGAACTATAAAATCGAACTCTAAGAATTTAAAGAAATCCGTCAAGAATTAGCAAAAATCAGTGAAAAAAATGCAAGAAATCTAATGAGTCATTCATTAAGTTAAGCACGAATCAATCAAGAATTCAAAGAAATCAAAGCAGAGATTCCTAGAAATCATATCCATTTATAACTGACTAACAATTGAATCTTTGAATCCAATTGTAAGACTTGATGGCTTTGAATCCGACAATCAAAACAAGAAAGAAAGCAGAAAGTGGCTGTAAATTGTTCGAGAATTAAGAGAAATAATCTTTATCCTACGATTTTTTTTTTTGTGTTGCAAAGGTAACACTGATTGGAACCAATTGTGGAGGCGCTCCCTTTCGTATGTCTCTCTAAACCTTCATATGTGAATGTTTTCACATGTGTTCTACTATTTTACTCTATTCAATAGATGATAGTATTAGTTAGAATATTGGAATCGGTGATTTCGAAATTAAAATCCATCAAAGGTGGTTCAGGAGGCATTGTTGAATATTTTACATCATAAAGAACGTTAACAAAGTTAAAAGTGGGTGGTTGGTGGCTGGTGGTTGCAACAACTAGTTACTTTCCTTTAATGTAAGGTTGCAAGTATGAACTTACTTGCTATAAATAGCAATGTTTTGTAAGTAGAAATTACAGAAAACAATTTCAATTCATTCTCAATTCTCAATTTTGTAATTGTTAATGATGAGAGTCTATATTGTTATGATTATATATATTTAATTATACATTTTTAAGAATTATAACGTTGGAATCTCATTACATTTTCTGTGATTTATGTTTGCATGTACATGGAGCTTAATGATATATACTAGAGAGTCCTGGAAGTGTTAGAGAAACTCAAGAAGTGGACCCGAGCCGATAAGTGATAAAATAAGCAAGAAATAAAGAAAAGTCTGAATTAAAGCTTGGTGGCGGTACGCGAAGAGGGACAAAAAGAGTTCCTCGGTACGCCAAGACTGTGAGAAAGGGGTCCGGCCAGGAAGGCAAGGGCGGTATGCGGATTGGGTAGCTCCTGACCTGCGTGGTACGCCAAAGCCTTAAGTCGGCAATTTTCTAGGGTTTGCAATTTTCCAACTATTTAAACACTTTGTTTTGGGATTTTGAGGAGTTAGCACTTGATAGACGATAGTAGGTGACCAGCGATGAATTTCTGGAGTTTTCTTTAGTTAGAACATGTTTTCGATCGTTAGAATGTCCGGCTAACCGCCTGGTGACTACCGACGGTGAATGGTTAGTGGTTCTCTTGATTTGATTTCAGTTATTCACAATTAGTTTGGATTTGTGAACATTTGACGCCTTCCGAATCTTGTTGTGTGTTTGATTTATTTACACAATCTGATTTTCTTTTCATCAACATATGTTTCAATCCTGCCTGGATCTTGTATAGCATTAGGACTTATCTTGTTGCGTGTGTGGTTGGATTGTATGGTTGGGTTGGGTCGAACAGTTGAAACAGAGTCATGTCTATGTGACTGCTAAATTGAATAACTAAATCAGATTAAGAAATCACCTAACCCAGATCCCGAGGTTGTCACGTTTTAATTAATTGCTTATAAACCAATCAACTTCACTCAATTCTCGGAATCAATTGTAATCATCAAACAATGTGTCTCCATAATTCAGTGGTTAAATTAGGTTAAGTTTAGTTTTAGGCTAATCTAGATTAGTGGCACTAATTTAGGTTAGTTAATTTAGTTAATTAGTTAGTTAATTTATGAAATCATTAATAACCACAAACTCCTTTGGAATGACACCCTTACTTGCCCTAGCTATAGTTTAAGTTTTAGGTATTTGTAACGGTATACGACAACCATTATTAGTTAACATATATGGTATCAGAGTGGTGGTTTATGATCCACTACTCATCACTTTACCCAAATCACCAAACCAAAACTAAAAACAATCATGTCAGAAAACTATAAATAGGCTTTCCATACAAATTGCAAGCCTTCTCAAGAATGGTAACCTATCTCAATCCCAAAATCACAATCCAAATATATCTGATAGCCTTAAAACCAGACTAAACCTCACAAGACAAAACTACTCTCTATTGGCTCGAATGATACAAGTTGCCACTAGCAAGAAATCAAAAGCATTGTTAAGCCATCTAACCACAAATCCACTAGAGCAAAGTGATAAAAATATGATAAGTGGGAACAAGATGACCTTGTGGTCATTTTGTGGCTTATTCAAAACATAGAACCATCCATTGCAAGTAATCCAACATAGTTTTAAACATCAAAAACACTGTGGGATGCTCTTGCGACTACTTATTGTAGCGGTAAAGGTAAGCTTCAAATTTTCGATCTCCATGTTATGGCAAATGAGTTTAAGCATAATGGTGTATTGTTAGAATCAGAGTTCGTTTGAGGCAATTCCCTACAATTCTATAGTTTTTTGAAGTTCTACAAGAAACATTTATCTCTCTCTCTCTCTCTCTCTATATATATATATATATATATATATATATATATATTTATTTATATTTATATTTAAAAAGCATGCACGAGAATAGTACATGACATATGACCACCAATGATTGGTTTATATTTTAGCTTTTGTTTTTTATTCTCTTGGATTTTTAATTATGTTTAAAGATGAATAGTAACTATCTACGTGCCAACAACAAAGGATTTGTTAATAATTTTATCTTTTGTTTTTCCCTTTTTTCCCTTAGTGTTTTAATACCTTCATATACTTGTTTTTTACGACATGATACATTTATACTTGTTTTTTACGACATGATACATTATAGTATTTTACGTCGATATGTGTGTGTTTTCATTTTTTTCTTCTCTTTTTTCCTTTCTTGGTTTTTCTAATACTCAATTCTACCGATTCCTTTTACAACGTGATACGTTATAGTGTTTTACATCAACGTGTTATCCATTTTTATTTTTTTCTTTTTCGTAATACATTAATACGTTATCCATTATCATTTTTTCTTCGTTTTCGTATTTGAAATTCCATTTATAGTGAATGCTATGTGGCACAGTGCATTTTTTCTAACATTTGTGGTCACTTGCGATTGGTCCTTTTTTAATTAACACCATTTAGTTGTTTTTTTTGTTTTTTATAATCTTTCAACCGGTGGATCTTAGGATGTTAAAGATTTAGGGGCCGTTTGGTTTACTTTCTTAATGAGATATGAATGGTAAATTGTCTGAATCGCACAGACACAGACTGTTTGTTTGGAACCTCTAAATGGTAAAAATGTCTGAATCGCTAAGAGATTTACCTTAAAAAATGTCTTATTCATCCAGTTTTCTACACAAGTCTTTACCATTCAGACGCTTATACATCCAGCACTTAATGAAACAGATTGAACCAAACAGCCCCTTAGTGTTCTTGTTGTGACGTGCTTTTGTGTTTGCGTTTTGGTATTCGGAATTACTCCTGTATTTTTTTCTTCTAGTATTTATAGGTTTTAAGTGAACTATGATTTTGCAATGTACATAGCCATTTTGCTTCCATTTAATACCGCACTGTGTGAGATCCTATTAATTAACTAATTTATATTTCCGTCTTAAAGCATTCACAGCAGGTTCCTTATCCTCATCCTTATAATTTATACTTTTATTATTACTTTTTCTCTTTCTTCCACTCACAACCATAATTAAATAATACTTTTTATACCTTTATCATTACATTTTCTCTCTCTTTCAATCCTCAAATTTTAGCAAATCGATCACCACACGTTTTGTCAAATATACAGATTTTGTAAAGTTTTTCCCTCTCCTCTACTCACAACCACTCACAACCAAACCTTAAATTATATAGATTTACATTCAAATAATTTTTAAGGGGGACTAACTCTCATTTACAACTCATATATCTTTTAATTTAAGGCTAGCATCTTTCTATTTGAGGGTTCAAAGCTTATGGTGTACTAAAAATTTGCTTTTGAAACAAAAAGCATATTTTTAATGTATTTGATTAGTTAGTTTTCTTATATTTCTCCATATTGTTAGCAGAATGATTGATATTTAATTTATATTTTGTATTCTTTGTATATTGAGAGGGTGTTTGGGATTGAGTTTGAGAATGACTTATTTACTTATTGGTTTTTCAAAAACCTAAGGGTTATTGGCTTCAAATAATCTCAATTATTACTTTTTGGCCGTAAACACTCCCAACTAAGGAACTAGCCAACGTCACACCCAACTATCGACCTATTTTCTTTCACCACTCTTCCCATTAATTTTTTTAACGTCGTTAGTTGAGCGCCTACGTGGCAGTCCTACGTAGCTTATTTTTAAGGGTTATTAGCTTCAAATAATCTTAACTATTACTTTTTAGCCGAGAACACTCCCAACTAAGGAAATAGTTAACGCCACTCCCAACTATCTACCTATTTTCTTTCAAACACTCCCTCCGTTTAATTTTTTTAACGTCGTTAGTTGAGTGCCTACGTGGCAGTCCTACGTGGCTTATTTTTAAGGGTTATTGACTTTAAATAATCCCAACTATTACTTCAAGAGGGAAGATTTATCAGGAGGAGGTTAAAAAATTGAAAGTGGGGCTTCTTATTGACAAACTCAAAGTGCAAAATGGACTTTAAAACATTATGTGTTTTGGTTGTATTTTCGTTTGGTGGAATGTATTTGCTTGAATATGTTCTAGTAGTTTGTTTGTGTCATTTTGTAACGAATATGTTAATGGTTATGTTTTGTAATGAATATGTTAATGTGTTCAATTGACCAAAAAAAATTCAATGATTAAGTCCATTTACTGGCTGCTGTTTCTACTCTTAATTTGCTTCAAAAACCCAATCATAACCTGTTGTTTTTAGGCTGCAAATTAGATGTTGTTATATGGGTTCAGTTTTACCCAAATTATGAAAAAATGAGTTTTTAGGGGCTGGAAATTATCTGCAGTTATATGGGTTCAATTGACCCGAAAAATGGACCAAAAATGGACCCAAAATATTTAACGGGGAAGTGGTGAAAGAAAATAGGTTAATAGTTGGGAGTGCCATTGGCTATCTCCTTAGTTGGGAGTGTTCCAAGCCAAAAAGTAATACTTGAGTTTATTTGAAGCCAATAACCCTTAAAAATAAACCACGTAGAATTGTCACGTAGGCGCTCAACTAACAACATTAAAAAAATTTAATGTGGGAGTGATGAAAGAAAATAGGTCGATATTTGGGAGTGGCGTTGGCTATTTCCTTAGTTAGGAGTGTTCACGACCAAAAAGTAATAGTTGAGATTATTTGAAGCCAATAACCCGAAAGCTAATAAGTTATAAAAAATGTTTGGGTAAGTGAATAATGATTTTCATTTTAACTTTTTGTAACGAGTAAATAAGCTATTTTAAAAAGCCACAAAACATTATACCAGTATAAGCTTTTTTATGGTACAATTACTATATTACATTCATTTAACCTTATACTTACATAACATTATACCAATATAACCCCTTATTGACTTACTAGCTTTCGCCACCACAAAAGTTATACCAAACACTTATTAAAAAACAATTTTTTACAATAAGTAAACACTTTATCCAAAATCACTTTTGAGTTTAAAAAAAGCAATCCCAATTACCCTCTAGTCATTATTGAAATATCAAACTTGTGAAAAATTTAGTAAAAGTAAGTTTTTTTCTAATTTTAGACACAAATGATTGTTATTATATATATGTTATATAATTAATTAGTAACCACAAAGAACCAAACGATGTCTAAAACGGAGCTAAGATGAATGAGGTATCAATGCTTAAAGTTAGGTGTATAAAGCTGTCAAAGGTTACGAAAACTGAAGGAAAAAGTAAGTGGAATGAGTCAACTTGAATGTTTCAATCCACGTAAATAGTTCAATCCTCTCGACTATTTCAAGACAAAATCCATGAATAATATGACTAACTCAAGCAATTGGAATTTAGTGTTCCAATTAACTCTTTTTTACCAAGATTAATGAATTTATATAAGTATTGAGTTTGTTTTGTGACTATATATTGAACATGTAGGTCCATTTTATAGATATGAGAAAGAGAGCAAAATATGAATTTACTCTTAATAACAAACTCATAATAAAGAAATACGAGCAATTATGTATTCTAAAAATTAAAGAGCACTATCTAATTTTTCCATCACCACTCATCTTCATATTTCTTTTTCGAAATTCCTAAACACCTAAACGAATCGATGGGTTCTCGAATGCGGGCAATCTTCGATAATGATTAGGAGTAAAACTCATTTTGCTCTCTTTCTAATATATGTTCTAAAAGCCCTGGGTTTTGACCCTATCCTCAACAAACACTAACTAGAAGAATCAAGACATTAAACCCGTTGACAAGGACGTGATTAAGGCTTACGCCGTTGAAGATTCAACACGTAGTAGAGCCTCGAGATACAATTGATTTATGTAATGTAACGTTTACTTTGTTATTTGTTGTGTTTTCTCTAACGGTATTGTGCTATAATTTTCCCATTTAAAATAACGAGAGGATCTTTATTTTGTATTTTGTAAATATTTTTTAATATTTTTAATTATAAAGTGACCCTAATCTGTAACGCCCACAAATTTAAACAACATTTAGAATGTACTTTTCCTTTAAATCCCAGAACCCGATTATAAATTTTATATGTTTTAACACAAAAGCGTCACCCCATGGGGTAACGTCCAAAAATATGAGGTTATATGTGTCATTAAAGATCACATAGAGTAGTATTTAACAAGCATGGTTATCGACATGAAATCATTGAAACAAAAACTTCTTCATTGATGTTCGGTTCTTCAATAGGTTGGCTTGATCACCTACTTGGCCCTCCCGGATCATTACCTATCACAAGGCTAGTAACACGTTAGTCATTGTGATATCATATAGCACTTATAACAACAACAAGTGTATAGAAGTGCATTAACACAACAAAAATAAAAAATTCACCCGGAACTTCCCCTCGCGTATCGCAAGGGGATCTTTGGAGTACCGCGACGTCCCAAGCGTATCGCTTGGAACTTCTTTTGTTCGAGGCGATGCGCCTGGAACGAAATTTCCAGGGCTCAAACCGGATTCTGCCCTGTTTTATACTTAGTCAGATTTCTGTATTTTTTCTAAATTCCTAGGTTTTTCAACAGCTTAAGTTTTCCATTCTCCTTTCATTTGTAAGGTGACCACAATGACCCGATTAAATAGAATTCACATGATCGGATTACCACCAAAACTTTTGCGGATCAAGATCATCAATTTATATGAAATACACCAACCTATTGGCCCATTAAGGCCAATGATCACCTCTAATACTCGGAATATGTTTTACAACTAAAGCTTGGGTCAACCTGAAAACCCTTTTAATCATCAATAACTACCTCATAGACATACGATTCAGTCGTGAGGATCAATCTACCTCATTTAGAAGTTAGCCAACAATTTACCATTCTCCCAACCCGTTGACCCGTTTTTGTGAAATCTCAACATGTAAGGTCAACTCATAACTACTAATTTAACACACAACTTATGCAAGTAAAAATATACTTTCCTCTTTGTTTATAAGACAAAAGTAGTAAACACAACTTTCATACTTCCTCACATGTCGATTAATTCAACTTCTCTCGACTCGGTTGACCCGTTAACACGAATCTTACTATATGGCCAATCTTTTAGCGACTATCTTGTTAGGGTCTTTAAGATCCTAAACCACGTTCTAATTTCATCGTAAATGCTATAAAGTAAACTTCCCTCAACTTAATAGATCAGGGTCCATAGGATCCTAATCACATTCAATTATCAATTTATACACAATAAAGTACAAGCAAGTAATTCTACAACATTCATTATCATACTAGGGTAGCTATAACGCACATACTTGAATAGGAACGTTAAGACCCTATTCCACATTCTTTTATTCAACATAATATATGTAATGGCTAAAATCAATTACTTATTTTTGCAATACAAAACTTAACCACAACGTATTTACAACATAACGAAAACAATTATGTGTTACCTTTGAGCTTTAATTCGGCTTTTCTTAGATTACCTGAGCTCCCACCTCGATCACCTATAATATGCTTGGTTGTTAGATTAGAAATTCATATCAAAACTAACCATGACATCCAAGCATTTCACCACATAACTAATTTAGTAGAATTCGCAAAATTTCAAGTTCCACACTTCTCTTAAGCATTTTATCAAACACGTGGCGTGCATCCAAAACACTTAATCCTTCGCATTTGATTAAGATATGCTATATTACCAATCTTTGTATGCTTGCATACTAAATCACTACTTGATGCCATATAAACAACTTATAGCACAAAAAACAACTGTTCTCATTGTCAAATTAAGCAACTCAACTCTACATACAACATAAATTTCGATTTCTAAGAGAAGGGCTAAACTCCATCTCGATTTCCACTAGAATCACATTCCTACTAACATGCAACCTAGTTTTTGTACATCATCTAGGTAAAGACATCGTATACAACAATTACCTCATGCTTAGACATCATGATTAAGAAGCTTATACACTAGAACTCATGAAGGTGAACTTACTTGATGGTTAAAACCGTAATTGAAGTGGATTTCGCATAGTATGAGGGTTCCTTAGCCCCAATTTCGAATCCCTTAAAAAGTTCCTCCACAATTTGCCCTTGAATCACTAGAATCTTGATTAAAACCCTAGCTCCTCTTTTCTCCATATCTCTGGTCGCAACTTCTATCTGGGAAGTTCCCATATCTCTTTTTTTCCCGCAAATTCAATTCTAGTCCCTCAATTAAGCATAATTTTATAAATCAAGCTACAAGTCTAAATTTACAACCTAACCCCTTAAACTTCCATGATTAATTTACTAGCTACTTAAAAATTTTACTAGGTAACATTAGCTCAACCATTTGTATTGGTTATTATCTAATCCACCCAACCCAATAATTCTACGAAACAAAAATAAATTACTATTTTTAATTTAAAAGGGGTTTGGGATGTTACAACTCCACCCCCTAAAAGAGTTTCGTCCCCGAAACTGATTATACTCTCAACCCGTATGGAAATACTTCCAGCTACTATTCATATCCCACATTAGAGTCTACTTGGAAAAAAAATCCATAACTATTTTCTCCTTTCAACCATTCCTACATTTTAACTAACACAACTTGAAAGGGCTCGTTAACCAGGAGTTGTGCAAGAACGATCATTGCATCCCTTTAGATTCATCGTGTCGCACACCCTTCTTGTTCGTACATCATAATTGACATGCACATTATCATACAACTAATCTTATCCATCCTTATCTTGCATCAACTAGCACCACGCCTCGACATCCTTTACATTCATAATGTCATATGATTGAATAATACGAATATCCTTAAACTACTTTCACTATGGTGGTATCCACATGGTTCTTATTTGAGCATATCAAATTTAGCTCATGTGCATCCTAAATCCTCCCATACAACAATCCTTTAGATCACTAGGCTACTTTTGATCAATTAAATTATTTTTGGCCGTTGTCGCCAAACGTCTAACTGACATTTTATTTATTCACCGCATATAAACTCATTTATTCATTCCCTGGACACTTAGATCTACGATATATACCACATTGTCATATACCTTTTCTACATCCTCCCCCACATCAATGGTATTTGTCACATTCAACCAACAACTGATAACGGTTTGTCAGGCCGTTTCAAATCCCCAACCTAGATTGATTTGTAGTAGTGGTAAGTTAGGGTTATCGAACCAAGGGAATATGTGGAAATTGACTAAGTTGATTAATTAAATTAAACTAAAATTACTGATTACCTAATTTAACTAAAGTTGCCACTTAGCTGTTTTGAATGATTTGATTGAATTAACTAATAAAGTTACTAACTTTAACCTAAGAAATTGATTGAATTCAAGTGAGACAAATCTAACCACTTCTGGATCCTGGTTGGCTACCGATCTAGAATAACCTAATTCCTTAACCGTGACACATAGACATGCCCCCCAATTGCTTCCTTGACCTAATAACCTAGTTTCCTAATGGGCTGATTAGTCCTGCCGCAAGAAAGTGCTAGATCAATAAACAGTGGACCACTAAAACCCTAGATTACTAGTTAATTTTAACAATTCCGCATGCGGGTATTCAACGGTAGCAAGTATTCCGGAATAACTAGTTAAGAAATAGGTTAAACATAGAACGAATCCACCAACCAATCACCAAAAGCGGTTAGTGGTGGATTAGCCGGACATGGCTAATGAAACAAACATGATTTTATTGAAAGATTGCATAAAACTAACGTACCGAATGATTGAAATCTCTCAAAAAGCTCCAAAACAAGGTGGAATTCGTAAACCCTACTGCTCTGGTCGCACAATGGAGATGAATTATGACAAAAACTTAAGGAACAAGTTTAAATAGAAAACCCTAAACTAAAACTTCTGCCGACCAATTCGGGGCGTACCGCCCCAAACTGTGGGAATCTGGGCGTACCGCCCGGACTTAATCTTCCGGATCTCTTTCTAAACTTTAGGGCGTACCGCCCTGATTTCTTCTCTTCTGGGCGTACCGCCCAGATCTGGATCTCAGGAACTTTCTTCAATTTCTTCTAAGTCTTCACTCGTTCCCGCTCAATTCTCGATCCTTGTACCAGCAGCTTCCAGTTCTTCATAAAACTCCATTATTAGCTACTTAAGCTCGTGGTACCTCACAATACAAAAACCCGTGAAAATGCCATGTAATCCAACCATTATTGTAAATAAATATAACAAATTAAACACAATAATAACGACAAATTGGACTAACATCACATCCCCACACTTGACTTTTTCCGTCTCGGAAAAACTGCCATGGAATCATAATCGGGAATGTCAATTCAAAATCATTTAACATTTAATATTTATCAACCTTTTTCCATTCCACATTCCAAATGTATTCATATATACTAATTGCAATCACCGGTATTTCTATCCGACTAAACCCAACCACCGATCTTTGAGCCCCCAAGGTGTTTATATAATTTACCGAATAAAGTCTCAACCTGCTTATGTGTCCCACATTCAGAAAGTCCTAGCTTAGTCTAATCCCGACTCAAATTTGGTCAAAGCAAAGGGTAATACAGATAGAATATTTATATTTTCCCCCACCCTAGTTAAATCAGATACTCATATATCCCAAGAATGATGGATTTAAATGGATGAATGAAGTTGCTTGAGCATTTATTTGACTACTGGTTGCTTTCTCTATTTTTTTTCTTTTCTCTTTTTTTCTTCTTTTTTTTTCATTTTTTTTTTTTATATAATTGGTTAATTTTAACTATACTTACCAACGGACATCATCAGAGGCATTCTCTCACAAGGTCTTACCCCCGAGATCATACGTGAGTGTTTTGCCCGCGAGATCCGGAACATCATCAGAGGTACTCTTTCACAAGGTCTTACCCCCGAAATCATACATGAGTATTCTGCCCCTTCACTCTAATTCATTAACCGCTTATTACCTACTATGCTCAAAAGATGGAAAGATGGGGCGCCGTTATTTCTCGGATTTGCTTTCGCAAAAAGATCATAACGTGCCAGTTTATTCTGAGGATATATAAGTCTCTAATTTAAAAAGGTCTCTTTCCTCCTAATCATCAGTTTCAACATCACTATTACCTCTAAAATGGGAACCCACTAGCAACTGAATTAATTACATATTTATACACAAAATAAACACCAAGGGATAATTAAGCTTTACTAAATCAGCTGGGCCTACCGACACATCACAAATTAGATATATTTTCCATTCTCTCCTTTTCTTACCACTTTTCCCTTTCTTTCTTGATTTATATCTTAATTTTTATTCTGAAAATCGATTCCCAATTGTACTATCATTTTCCATGTACCGGCAATTTCCCTCAAAACAGATTTTCGACTCAGACACTTAAACTACAAATGACTCAAAAATTGCAAAATCTTTTTGGATTTTTGATGTTTTTTACTTTTTTTTTCTTTTTCATAATAACACAACTACCTAAAAATTTAAAAACTGACGTCCTGTCCCCCTCCCCACACTTAAGATCGACATTGCCCTCAATGTGATAGGAACACGCACAACGTATAAACAGACACGAACGATAAAATAAAATAAATGAAGAATGCAAAAATAAAAAGAAGAACAATAAATAAATAAAAAGCAAAAGTTGGAACACACTCCCCTGATAACATCGTGAAAAGCTCCTCAGAAGTCGTCCAACACCCTCTCGCCACAGATCGTGAATTCCAGAAATCGGATGGAAGAAGTAATGGATGGAATGTCACATCTCAACCATGGTGCTACCAAGAAACAAACACATCATACCAGCTATATATACATCAAAAATAAAATCACAACCACCCAACCGGTTACCCCGTACAGTACCCCCAGTTATCATATAGTATAATATCATACAGACCATGATCTAGTAAAAACAAAATAACCAAAAAGTACAAGGGTCAAGAGAAACAAAACCGATCGGCAATGGTAGTGAAGTCAGCATGATCAGCACCTACTCCTCACCTCCTCCAACATCATCTCCAGCAGCATCTCCCTCTGTACCACTCGGACCAGCATCAGGATCACCGCCCTCATCTCCACCAGCATCAGCATCAGGCTCCTGAAAGAAATCAGGGATCGGTATACCCTGATGTGACATCATATGCCTCATAGCTCTCTCAATCCTCTCGAACCTCACATCCACATAATCCAGTACCGTCTCCTGAACCATATCCAATGTAACCTGATCGGCCCTCGGCGGCCTCTCTGGTCTCTGCCTCAGCGGCCTCTCAACCTGGTGTAAAATCCTATGCTGCCTCGCAGCCCTAGCAGCCTCGTCTCCCTGTACAATCACACCCCTAACGGCCTCCCACTGCGGGGGATCAGTCATAGTCACCATAGAAGCCAGCCGCATGTCACCTAACTCGTACGGAGACGTCTCAGCCCCAATCGTCAAGTGAGTCTCCAAATACCTACCCGGCTCAAAAACACCCAATCTCCTGGCCAACCTAGTCACATAGGGCCCCATACTAAGATGGACGCCCTTCCCCGACGTCCTCCGCCTAGCAAACGACGAAATCAGAACCCCAGCAATGTTGAGGTCATGGCCCTCAACAATCGATCGCAGCACCGCTAAATCTAGCTTCGTGACTTTCTCGACGCCAGAACGACGACCGAGAAGAGTACACGCAACTATCCTGTGAATATACCTGATCACCGGGTCCCGAATCTGAGACTCCACCACACTATCCAAATAAGGGACCGACCCAATCGCATCCCAAAAAGCTGTAAGCTGTAAATCAGTAACCCCCTGGGGGTGTGGTCGGCTAAAAAGCCCCCTCGGCAGCTCTGCAAATGCCGGCGCCTCAACCTCCTCCTGTGTATACAGTCCCGATGCGACCGCGAACTCGGGTATGCTCATGTGATGAGTCCGACGGCCCAAAGCAAATGATAACGCGTTCCCATCTCCAAATTTCCCCGGGCCCACCTGAAAAGTCGCCAAAAACTCAACAGTAAGCTCCACATACTGATGGTCAGCCGGAGTCAACGCCCTCCTCCAGCGGTCAGTCACTAGTCCTCTAATACGCTCCAGCTGTCCTAGCTGAGCCAACAAACCCCAGTCGATCGTCCTATGGTGCAACAACGGCATCTCAATGAACCTCCTCATCTGCCTGTCCTCGTGCGAGTCACGCTCGAATCTAAGAAAGGAATGGTGCGCGTGGTTCCTCCTCGCGACGGGTGGCGGCAACACATCAGCCTCTGGCAAGATCTCTGGCCCCCAGTAGTTGATAATCCTCCTCCTGAAAGGCGGGACCGGAACAGCAGCATCCGGATCGCCTCGACGCCTCCTCTTGGGACCGCGTGTCCCGGAACTAGACCCTTGGCGGTCCGACATCCTGAAATCAACAAGTTAGCACAAAATAGCAATAATCATGTAAAACCGGGCCTTCCTGCAATTGATTGTCACATTCACCAACTATTTTTGGTTTTTTCGATTTTTTAATTTTTTTTTTGGTTTTTTTCAAAAATTTTATAAAGAAAAACAAAATTAAACAAAAAAGAAAACAAAATTTAAAACTAAAAATCAAAAACGACAAAAAATTGGGATTTTTTGGAAAAATGTGAAAAATTCTGTGAAAATCCATTCCGGGCGTACCGCCCAAAATTGGTGCAGTTGGGGCGGTACGCCGCCCAATTTGGTTACAAGAAACCCTAATTGCAAAATTGGGCGTACCGCCCCCAATGTTGGAGCCCTAGGCGGTACGCCGCCCAAATCGGAGCGCAAAAAAATAAAATCGGTCACTACCGATCCATCTACGAGATACCTATATGCAATACACCCTCAGACAACCTCGTTCTCACCTTAATTCGGTTCTATCAGTCGCATAACACAAAACTAACCAAAACTAACCTAAAAAATAACAAATCAACTAATCTACACAAAATTAAACGAAAACGACTCAAATCAGAACCTGTAAACTGCTCGGGATGTGCTCGGCGGTCGTGTAAACAGCCGGCGGTAGCAACGGTGGCAAAACTCGGTGGCGGTGGCGGAGCTCGGTGGCGGTGGTCGAGAGAAAAGTGGAACGGTGGCGGTGGGTTGTGGATAACGACCGCCCACCAACTCTTTTATATTTTTTTTCTCGTTCAAAATCCGGGCGTACCGCCCTGATAATAAAGGTTTTAGGGCGTACCGCCCGTGTTTTGAAATTTGAATATTTTCAAAAAATTTACGGGCGTACCGCCCAGACTTGGGTAATCGTGGGCGTACCGCCCATGCCCTATTTTGGCAGAAAGTTTGGAAATTTTGGAGCCTGAAAATTTTTCTATCTTTGGAAAAACAACTCACTTTTCCACCACCGAGCATGTGTACTGCAAAATTTTCATTAAAACTTACCTGGAACGCAGTAATCAGCACAATTTCAATCCCAAGCTTCCCGATTTCCTGAAAAACACACCAAAACGTAAAATCTAACAAAACTACGAAAACACACAGAAAACCAAAATGAAAAACAAACCGCTGGGTTGCCTCCCAGTTAGCGCTAAGTTTTTAAGGTCTTCAGCCAGACCGTACTTCCCTTTCACGTTTCAGGGCTTTCAGATGCGGGCGCCAAAAAGTAATCGTCTTTGTCGACTTGCCCGTGAATGTCTGCCGAATCCAAATACGGCTTCAACCTGTGCCCATTAACTACCTGCTTCAGGTGGTCATCCATGTCTTCAATCTCGAAATTACCATACCCCCCCACACTTGTGATGAGGAATGGCCCCGTCCATTTGCTTTTCAGCTTACCTGGAAACAATTTCAACCGTGAGTTAAACAACCAAACCTTTTGACCTACCTGGAAATCCATCTTCTTCAATCGTGCATCATGCACTTTCTTCATCTTGTTCTTGTATGCATCTGCACTCTCATACGCCTCATCGCGTAGTTCTTCCAATTCTCCCAGCTGGAGCTTCCTTTCTCTACCTGCAGCATCATAATCCAAGTTAACTTCTTTAACAGCCCATAATGCCCTGTGAGCTAACTCAACAGGTAGATGACATCCCTTTCCATAGACCAACCGATAGGGAGTGGTTCCAATAGGCGTTTTAAAAGCAGTGCGATACGCCCACAAGGCGTCATTCAATTTGGAAGACCAATCCTTGCGGTCGATTCGCACAGTTTTCTGTAAAATTTCTTTGATTTGCCGATTGGAAACCTCCACTTGACCGCTTGTTTGCGGATGATATGGGGTTGCAATTCGGTGGTCTATGCCATACTTCTTGAGTAGTTTGCCAAATCGAAAGTTCTTGAAATGGGACCCCCCATCACTTATGATCACACGAGGGATTCCAAACCGAGAGAAAATGTTTTGTTGGACAAATTTGCAAACTACGCTATGGTCATTGGTCTTAGTAGCTATGGCTTCTATCCATTTGGACACATAATCTACCGCTACTAGAATGTAAAGAAAACCATTAGAGTTAGGAAAAGGGCCCATAAAATCTATGCCCCAAACATCAAAAATCTCTACAACCAAAATTGGTTGCAAAGGCATCTCATCACGCTTTGTGATGCTTCCCAACTGCTGACATCTCGTGCAATGCTTCACGAACTCAAACGCATCTTTGAAAAGTGTGGGCCAAAACAACCCGGATGAAAGAACCCGGTGGCCCGTCTTGTGTCCGCTAAAGTGACCGCCACATGCCGATGCGTGAACCAACTCTAGCACTGCTTGTACCTCCGACTCTGGTATGCACCTCCGGATTATTTGATCCGGTCCTATCTTGAACAAATCCGGCTCGTCCCATATGTACTTCTGTGCTTGGGACTTCAAATGTATCTTCTTTCTCCTAGGCCAATGCTCCGGAATTGTACCTGCAGCCAAATAATTGACAATGTTAGCATACCAAGGTAAATTAGAAACACTCAACAATTGTTCATCCGGAAACTGCTCATTGATGCTCCATTCATCTTCTTCTCCTTCAATGTGGGGCAATCGGGACAAATGGTCCGCCACCACATTCTCACTACCCTTCTTGTCTCTGATCTCCAGATTAAATTCCTGCAACAAAAGGATCCACCGAATGAGCCTCGGCTTGGCATCCTTCTTCTCCATCAAGTACCGGACCGCACTGTGGTCCGAATACACAATCACCTTGCTTCCCCAGATATATGACCTGAACTTATCAAGAGCAAACACAACTGCAAGTAATTCTTTTTCAGTGGTAGTATAATTCAATTGAGCCCCATCTAAAGTCTTACTTGCATAATAGATCACAACCGGTTTTTTATCTACCCTTTGACCCAAAACTGCCCCAACAGCAAAATCTGAGGCATCACACATAATTTCGAAAGGTATGGACCAATCGGGTGCTTGCAAAACTGGTGCCTCAATTAATTTGTTTTTCAAAGTGTTAAAAGAATTTAGACACTCATCATTAAAATCAAAAATTTCATCTTTTAACAACAGTTTGCAAAGAGGTTTGGTAATTTTACTAAAATCCTTAATGAACCTCCTATAAAACCCGGCATGACCTAAAAATGCCCTAATACCCTTAACATTCGTGGGAGGAGGCAAAGTTGAAATCACTTTAATTTTTGCCCTATCAACCTCAATCCCACGACTCGATACCACGTGTCCCAACACGATCCCCTCTTGAACCATAAAATGGCTCTTCTCCCAACTTAACACCAAATTGGTTTCTATGCAACGTTCTAAAACTCGTGTTAATTGGTTCAAACAAGACTCAAATGATGTACCAAAAATTGAGAAATCGTCCATGAAAATCTCAAGTGAATCCCCGATCATATCAGAAAAAATAGCCATCATACATCTTTGAAAAGTGGCCGGGGCATTACACAAACCGAATGGCATCCTCCGGAATGCAAAGGTGCCATAAGGACAAGTAAAAGTGGTCTTTTGTTGGTCATCGGGGTGAATGGCAATTTGGTTGTACCCCGAGTAACCGTCTAGAAAACAGTAAAACTTTTGACCGGACAACTTCTCAATTATTTGGTCAATGAAAGGTAGAGGAAAATGGTCTTTGGAAGTTGCGGAATTCAACTTCCTATAATCAATGCAAATTCGCCACCCGGTTACCGGTCGGGTGGCTATTTCCTCACCTTTCTCGTTCCTAACAATCTGAATTCCTGCTTTCTTAGGAACGGTTTGAGTTGGACTTACCCATGAACTATCGGAGATAGGATAGATAATACCTGCATCCAGCCATTTGAGTACCTCCTTCTTGACTACCTCTCGCATGTTCGGGTTAAGCCTCCGTTGTGCATCTCTCGCGGGCTTTGCTCCTTCCTCAGTAATGATCTTGTGCATGACTATGGATGGACTGATTCCCTTCAAGTCTGCAATGGTCCATCCAATAGCCGCCCGATGCTTCACTAACACCTTCATCAACTCTTCCTCCTGCTCCTTAGTTAAACCTGCAGAAACAATAACCGGAAGAGTGTTATTCTCACCAACAAAATTATACTTCAAATGTTTAGGAAGTTCTTTAAGTTCAAGTGAAGGTGGTGATTCGAGTGAAGGCTTCAATTGTGAGTCAATATGCTCCGGTAAGCTCTCCACTTGAATAGACCATGGTGGTCTTTGGTCTCTCACAGCCATCAACTCTTGGCTCTCATCCTCTGCTTCCATCTCCTTGACCATATCAGCATAGCCCCTGCCAAACAAAGCAAATTCCTCGGGGGTCCCATCCTCCTCATTAACAGAGAAAAATGGAGGTGTAAGACCTTCGACGATTTCAGCCCGAAAGCATTCATCATCTTCCCGAGGGTTAGTCACATTGCCAAAAACACTTAACCGCATTTTGCGGTTCCCAAAAGTCATGTCCACGGTACCCGACCTGCAATCAATTTGTGAGTGACTAGTAGCTAGAAAAGGTCGACCCAAAATTACCGTGGGCTGAGCAGTTTTTTCAACTGACACATAATCCAAAACCAAAAAATCTACCGGATAGAAAAATTCATTAACTTTAACTATAACATCCGATAGAATTCCCCGGGGCAGCTTAGGGGTCAAATCAGCCAAAATCACCGTAGTGTCGGCTTTCTTCAAAGGTCCAAAGTCGTACTGATCGTACAAGCTCCCCGGTAGTATACTCACACTCGCTCCAAGATCCAAAAGGGCGCGGGTCATCTGAAAGTCACCAACTTGAATTGAAATAATTGGTGCCCCCGGATCTTGGAGTTTCTTTGGCAAAATGCCTGAAATTATGGCACTCACATCTGCATTTGCGTCAAGCTGTTTTGGAATCTTGTAATTCCGTTTTTGAGTGCACATGTCTTTCAAGTACTTTGCGTAAGCCGGAATTTGCTTAATTGCATCTAAAAGGGGAAGATTGATTTTAACTTGTTTGAAAATATCCCACATCTCATCTTGTTGTGGTCCCCGTTTAGATGTTTTCTGATTAGGTTCAATTAAAGCTTTTGGAAAAGGTACCGACTTTTTCTGTTCAACCACTTCATTATCTATCACCCTATTACCAGATTCATTAAAGGTTACCTTTTTTGGTGTCCTAGGGTTACTAGACTCGGTTGCAACTGACTTTGGTTTAGTTTGGTCGGTTTCCGGCTCACTTTCATCATCACTTACCCAATCCTCCACCACCCCATCAACTTGTGGTGGAGGTGCCCCTACCTTATTATCTACGGACTTACCTGAGCGTAAAGTGGTGATCTTGTTGATCGGCACGTGTCGCGTGTTCTTGGAACTAGACGACTGACCTTGCTGATGTTGTGGGTTTATGGTGGTGTCACTAGGCAACTTTCCTGGATCTCGCCTTGATGCCTCTGCAGCCAACTGCCCCAACTGTTTCTGAACTGCTCCCATTGTCTTGTCTTGGAGCTCAAATCTCCGATCAAATCCATGAACTTTGTCGGTCAACTGTCTGTTGCTGGCGGATAACTGTCTTTGCTCCTCGACTATCTGCTTTTGACCATCTGCGAGTGAGTTCATTTTCTCCATTAAGGCGGCGAATTGCGCTTGCATCCCATCTTCCGGTGTCGGTTGAGCTTGTTGGTAGCTTCCTTGGGGCGGGTTTCCACCTTGAGTGTAGGTGTTCCGTTGATAGCCCCCTTGGTTGTAACCGGATGCTCGGCCTTGATATTGTGTTGAAGCTCCACCCTGCACATTAGAAGATTGAAAGTTAGGATTTAATTGATTATTTGCATTGCCATACCTGAAATTTGGGTGGTTGCGAAGGTTGGGATGGTAAGTGTTGGAATTCATTGCTCCCTGGACATAATTGACATCTTCGCTTTGCTGAACCATGGTGGAACATGCCTCCACCGAGTGGCCTAATTCGCCACAACCCGTGCACACCGGAAATTGTGCACTAGCCTTCACCTCTTCTGATGCACCCCCCAACTTCATTTGTGCTACCTGCTTCTCCAACAAAAGCGTTTGCTGACGAAGCTTCTCAATGCGTTCCTCTGCCTCATAATCAACCGATTTGACCGCTGCGGATCGCGATCTTCTCCCATTCTGAGCAAGCCTTTTTGATGTGGCACTCAACCTCTCCATGTGCCCCCAATCTACCTCTTCCGTATTGGTTAGGAAGGTCCCATTGCTGATGGAGTTCAGATCTCGGATATCCTCTGGAAGGAGACCATCATAAAATGCCTTAATGAGATCCCAAGTGTCTATCCGATGATGTGGGCATTTACGCAACAAGTCCTTGAACCGAGTGAGTGCTTCATGAAATGGTTCCCCGGTGTGTTGCTGGAAGGACCGAATCTCTTCTTTGACCTCACTGGTTTTGCTCATCGGAAAGTATTCTTCAAGGAACACTTCTTGCATTTGCACCCAAGTATAGATGCTACTGGGAGTTAGACTCTCGAACCATCTCCTTGCTCGATCCTTGAGGGTATACGGGAAAAGCATTAGCTTGACATCGTCCTGTGTGAACCCCGTGGCTCCAATAGGTATGCATGTAGACTCGAAGCTGTGAATGTGATGATATGGTTCTTCGGTTCTTTTCCCGTAGAATTCTGGTAGATGACTCAAGTATTGGGGTCGAACCTCAAAAGCGCGTCTGTTTGCTCCGATTGGTGCGACTACCGCAGAGGCACTCGGAACAACAATTGGCTTAAAATGGCTAGCCACTCCCTGAACCGGTGGGTTTTCTACCAACCGTGGGACTCCTCCTTCCATTTGAAGACGAGCTCCCCCGTGGTTGAATTGTGGAACTCCTCTTGGGGGGAAGCTCTTCTTCCTTGTGGAGCAACATTAGCCTGTGGAGCTCGTGCTCTGTTCCTTGGAATGTCAAATGGTGGATCCTCTCTATACCCATATCCATCTTCATCTTCATTTGGGTCATACCAATCATGCCCCCACTGCTCCTCGTACACGGGATTTTGTCGAAAGTGGTTTTGTGGTGGTGGAGGTTGTTGTGGTGGGGCTTGTTGTGGTGGGGCTCGACGGAAAGGTTGTTCTGGGTACCTGACCCGATAGTGATACCCTTCCTCCTCATGGTGTGAGGATTTAGGAGAAAGGGATGGTAAAGAATTGTGCCCGTGCACCCGAAATGGCGGAATATGACCCGGAGGGATATTTTGTGGCATGGCAGGGTCCACTGGTTCATTTTGGCCTTGGTTCTGTGGTTGGTTAGGATTTTGATTGAGGTTCTCATTTGGGTTCGGGTTTTGGTTGTGATTTGGGTTTTGGTCTTGATTTTGGTTTTGGTTTTGTGGTGGGTTGGGGTGAGGATTCTGGCCCTCCATGTCTCTTCTGTTTCTCTGTTCTGCTCGGTTCTGCCGAGCTGTCCTCTCAATTTCTGGATTGTATATCAACGGAGAGGTCTTGCGGGAATGCCGCGTATGCATGCACAATCACCTAAAACCTGCAAAATTGGTCACAAAAGAGCAAACCAATTACGTAGCACTGTTCCAGGGGGTGTAAATAATGCAATAGAACAGAAAAAATCGAAACTTGGATGGTCAAAAATATGAAAAACTTTCTGTGAAAAACAGCCCAAGGCGTACCGCCCCGGATTGATGATTCCCAGGCGTACCGCCCCAAAACAGAAATTCGGCAAAAAAATTAAATTTTTTTTTTTTTTTTAATTGCAGAAAATAATTACTGGAATAAAAGACACTATTTTTGGGTTTTTTGATATTTTTTGAAAAAAAAATGAAACAAAAATTGCAAATTAAACAAAAAATCAACAAATCAAAAAGCGCACTAATTCCCCGGCAACGGCGCCAATTTGATAACGGTTTGTCAGGCCGTTTCAAATCCCCAACCTAGATTAATTTTGTAGTAGTGGTAAGTTAGGGTTATCGAACCAAGGGAATATGTGGAAATTGACTGAATTGATTAACTAAATTAAACTAAAATTACTGATTACCTAAATTTAACTAAAGTTGCCACTTAGCTGTTTTGAATGATTTGATTGAATTAACTAATAAAGTTACTAACTTTAACCTAAGAAATTGATTGAATTCAAGTGAGACAAATCTAACCACTTCTGGATCCTGGTTGGCTACCGATCTAGAATAACCTAATTCCTTAACCGTGACACATAGACATGCCCCCCAATTGCTTCCTTGACCTAATAACCTAGTTTCCTAATGGGCTGATTAGTCCTGCCGCAAGAAAGTGCTAGATCAATAAACAGTGGACCACTAAAACCCTAGATTACTAGTTAATTTTAACAATTCCGCATGCGGGTATTCAACGGTAGCAAGTATTCCGGAATAACTAGTTAAGAAATAGGTTAAACATAGAACGAATCCACCAACCAATCACCAAAAGCGGTTAGTGGTGGATTAGCCGGACATGGCTAATGAAACAAACATGATTTTATTGAAAGATTGCATAAAACTAACGTACCGAATGATTGAAATCTCTCAAAAAGCTCCAAAACAAGGTGGAATTCGTAAACCCTACTGCTCTGGTCGCACAATGGAGATGAATTAATGACAAAAACTTAAGGAACAAGTTTAAATAGAAAACCCTAAACTAAAACTTCTGCCGACCGAATTCGGGGCGTACCGCCCCAAACTGTGGGAATCTGGGCGTACCGCCCGGACTTAATCTTCCGGATCTCTTTCTAAACTTTAGGGCGTACCGCCCTGATTTCTTCTCTTCTGGGCGTACCGCCCAGATCTGGATCTCAGGAACTTTCTTCAATTTCTTCTAAGTCTTCACTCGTTCCCGCTCGATTCTCGATCCTTGTACCAGCAGCTTCCAGTTCTTCATAAAACTCCATTATTAGCTACTTAAGCTCGTGGTACCTCACAATACAAAAACCCGTGAAAATGCCATGTAATCCAACCATTATTGTAAATAAATATAACAAATTAAACACAATAATAACGACAAATTGGACTAACATCAACAACTTACACGTAACTCCAGTGAGTTACTCATCTCATGCATAATCTACCAGCTTCATAAACAACGAAATCAATTCTATGGAAGCTAAGATCTTATAGTCGACTTCTTAAGCTTTCTATCAACATTGTATATTCATTGACCATCTATAGCTCATTAGTCACATATGGTTTAATCATCACCCTCCTTCTGGTTCCTAAACACCTTTTTACTACTTACTTTTACTTCAACTCAGTCACATAGGCATGAGGACCACACCAACCATTCGTCCAATATATTCAACTCATCTTCGGCCTATCTTGGTTCCATAGACCCCTACCTTTCCCAAGCCCATTGAGCATCGGGGCTTTATGGATCATTATCCAATGCCATCGTTACCCTATATCTTTACGGTTCATCAATTGTTCCTTCACAGGTTTCTACTACCCGTAGGCCTATTAGCATTGCCCATAAAACCTTTCAATATTGCTTGAAGGACCCTTTTCACCCCATGATGTCTACTTTCCAGGTTCAAAACCACTTGGGAATCAAAGGATTACCTACCACTTTTACCACCCCTTTCTAAGGATGAGGATAGTCTGACAATTTGCTATCATTACAACCTCTTATGGTTTTACTCCACTCTTCAACCATCTCGAACTTACAACTCGACATGTTTAAGCCACCATAAGCTTAATTGATTAAAAGTTCTCATTTAACTCTTACTTCACCTTCTACTTAACGATTTGACATTAGTATAACAACCATGTCATTAATTAGTTAATGGTTCTTATTAACCCTTCACTTTACTACATACTTAACAACATTTATCTTTTTACTTGTTTAACATGAAGTAGATTTCTCTATATAATACGTACAACCTTTTTTCCTTATTGTTAAAACCAAGTAGGCTCTCCTCACGAAAAACACACAACTTATGTTATTCTATCATGTTATCATTGAACATAATTCCTCTGCATACGACACACAATTTATGTTATTCTATTTTGTTAGCTCAAAACAGAATTTCTCCACATACAACATACGACTTATACCTTTCTATTCTGATAATACGAAACACATTTTTGTCCGTATATATAAAACTTCCCACTAGTTTACCTTATCAACTGGTAACTATTACAACTAAATCCACTTTACATACTAACCACAATCACCTTAACTTATTGATTTATCCGTATGATCCAACTTAGCCTTTAACCATCCACACAATGGTTTAACACCAACATTTCCCCTTTATCTCCATATTGTCATCCAACTGGTATTATTCTACTCAGTTAAAATCAAGTAGATTCCACTAAGTTTATCACACTACACAATTGCCTCTACCTTGTCAACCCAAGACAAATATCATCGCTTAATTGAATAACATGTTTTATTACGTCTTGTTAATACAGGTAGAATTTCGCTACTTAACCACACAACATCTGTTATTCTACATTGTAATCACAAGTAGAATTCACAACTTCTTTAATACACATATTTTATTCTGCATTATTAGCATCAGTAGAATCTCACATCTTTTTTTTAGCACATACTTTATTCTACGTTGTTATCACAAGTAGGATTTCAACATCTCAACTTTTACATGTTTATTCTACGTTGCTATTACAAGTAGAATTTCAATCCAACTTTCAATCTAATTGCTATTATAATTAGAGCTCCTACCTTTTGAACTTTTACTCTATTTGTTATTACAAGTAGAGTTTTCAACGCGTTAAATCTACACATTAGTCAGCAATTAATCATATTTCATTTTACTCTTATTTTTTATAACAACTAAAGTTTCATCATGTTTGACTTTTACCCAAATTTGTTATTACAAATAGGATTACAACATTTCCAACCTTTACTCCGCTTGCTATTACAAGTAGAGTTTTCACACTTCAAGTTTGTCTCTACTAGTGATTACAAGTAGTATTTACAACATGTTTAACTTTTACTCTACCTGCTATTATAAATAGAGTCATCATCTTCATTCGCCATCACAACTAAAAAGCTTACAATGGTTAACATCATTATCAACCTTTACTCTAATTAGTATCACGTATAAAGTCTCAACATCCTCAACTTTACTTTCACTACTATTATATTAGAGTTTCAACATCTTCAACTTTTACCCTAATTGTCATTACAAATAGAGTTTTTAACATCTTCTACTTTACTCTAATTTGTATTACATTAAAGTTTCAACATTTTTAACTTTTACTCTAATTGTCATTGCAAATAGAGTTTTCAACATCTTTTACTTTACTCTAATTTCTATTACAATTAGAGGTTCTCAACTTTTTATTTACAACGTCACATATTCTACTACCTATCCTACTTGATTATATCAAGTAAGATGGTTTATAACTTTCAACAAATTCAAGGCGCACCCCACTTGTTATCACAAGTAAGTTTCACGACTATTCCAACATTTACTCTACTAGAATATTCTAGTAACATATTAATCGACCTTTTAACTTTTTACTCTACTTACCATGGTAAGCAGAGCATTCAACAACCTTACAACTTCTCGGGTTACTTGTCGTTGCAAGCAACCTATCTAACGCCCTTTTCAACTTGTTATGGGCAACTTTTCCCCACCCACGACAGTGAGCATGGTATTCAACTTTTTAAGTTACTTGTCATTACTAGTAACTCATTCCTCAACAATCTGCAACTATTTCTCACTTGATGCTGCAAGTATAGGTTGTATCAACTTTATGGTTTTATACTTTGTTAATTTATACGAACTAAGAATATATCAACATTATGCTACTACACTTTCTTTTACTACAAGTTTACTTTGCTGAGCAGTGATCAAGCCTTGAACCGAACATCATATTCCACCCATGAGCACTTGGTTTGAGTTCAAGTGTACTTCACCACACTTGAATCCCTCAAACCTTGGCTTTGATACCAAATTGTAACACCACAGCTTTAAACAACATTTAGAAGATACTTTTCCTTTAAATCCCAGAACCCGATTATAAATTTTATATGTTTTAACACAAAAGCGTCACCCCATGGGTGACTTCAAAAAACATGAGGTTATATGTGTCATTAAAGATCACATAGATTACTATTCAATAAGCATGGTTATCGACATGAAATCATTGGAACAAAAACTTCTTCATTGATGTTCGGTTCTTCAAAAGGTTGGCTGATCACCTACTCGGCCCTCCCGAATCATTACCTATCACAAGACTAGTAACACGTTAGTCATTGTGATATCATATAGCACTTATAGCAGCAACAAGTGAATAGAAGTGCATTAACACAACAAAAATAAAAAAATCACCTAGAACTACCCCTTGCGTATTGCGAGGGGATCTTTGGAGTATCGCGACGTCCCAAGCGTATCGCTTGGAACTTCTTTTGTTCCAGACAATACGCCTGGAACGAAATTTCCAGGGCCCAAACTGGATTCTGCCATGTTTTATACTTAGTCAGATTTCTGTATTTTTTCTGAATTCCCAGGCTTTTCAACAACTTAAGTTTTCCATTCTCCTTTGATTTGTAAGATGACCACAAAGACCCGATTACATAAAATTCACATGATCTGATTACCACCAAAACTTTTTCGGATCAAGATCATCAATTTACATGAAATAGACCAACCCACTGACCCATTAAGGTCAATGATCACCACTATTAATTGGTATATGTTTTACAACTAAAGCTTCGGTCAACCTGAAAGCCCTTTTAATCATCAATAACTACCTCATATACATACGATTCAGTCGTGAGGATCAATCTACCTCATTTAGAAGTTAGCCAAAAATTTACCATTCTCCCAACATGTTGACCCGTTTTGTGAAATCTTAACATATAAGGTAAACTCATAACTACTAATTTAACACACAACTTATGCAAGTAAAAACATACTTTCCTCTTTTTTTATAAGACAAAAGTAGTAAACACAACTTTCATACTTCCCCACATGTCGATTAATTCAACTTCTCTCGACCCAGTTCGACCAACCACATTCTAATTTCATCATAAATAGAATAAAGTAAACTTTCCTCAACTTACTTGATTAGGGTCCATAGGATCCTAATCACATTCAATTATCAACTTATACACAACAAAGTACAAGCAAATATTTCTACAACATTTATTATCATACTAGGGTAGCTATAACACACATACTTGAATAGGAACGTTAAGACCCTATTCCACATTCTTTTATTCAACATAATATATGCATTGACTAAAACCAATTGCTTCGACTTCACCTGGAGGTGTTTCTTGGGTACTAAGAGCTCAAACTTGCAACATCACCCGAATGTGTAAATATAAATCACTACTTCAACAATTTCAACTACCCAAACGGGTCAATAATTCTTAGTACGGTATAGTTCACATTATGGTGTGTAGTTCACACCATAGCAACCTTTCTATTTAGTATTGGCTTCTACTTATTTTTGCAATACGACACTTAACCACAATGTATTTACAACATAACAAAACAACTATTTGTTACCTTTAAATTTTAATTCGGTTTTTCTTCGATTCCCTGAGCTTCCACCTCGATCACCTATAATATGCTTGGTTATTAGATTAGCAATTCATAACATAACTAACAATGACATCCAAGCATTTCACCACATAACCAATTTAGTAGAATTCGCAAAATTTCAAGTTCCACACTTCCCCGAAGCATTTTATCAAACACGTGGCGTGCATCCAAAACACTTAATCCTTCGCATTTGATTAAGATATGCTATATTACCAATATTTGTATGCTTGCATACTAAATCACTACTTGATGCCATATAAACAACTTATAGCACATAAACAAGTGTTCTCATTGTCAAATTAAGCAACTCAACTCCACATACAACATAAATTTTGATTTCTAAGAGAAGGGCTAAACTCCATCTCGACTTCGACTAGAATCACATTCGTACTAACATGCAACCTAGTTTTTGCACATCATATAGGTAACGATATCGTATACAACAATTACCTCATGCTTAGACATCATGATTAAGAAGCTTATACACTAGAACTCATGAAGGTGAACTTACTTGATGGTTAAAACCGTAATTGAAGTGGATTTCGCATAGTATGAGGGTTCCTTAGCCCTAATTTCGAATCCCTTAAGAAGTTCCTCCACAATTTGGCCTTGAATCACTAGAATCTTGATTAAAACCCTAGCTCCTCTTTTCTCCATATATCTGGTCGTAACTTCTATATGGGAAGTTCCCAGGTCTCTTTTTTTCCCACAAATTCAATTCTAGTCCCTCAATTAAGCATAATTTTATAAATCATGCTACAAGTCTAATATTACAACCTAACCCCTTAAACTTCCGTGATTAATTTACTAGCTACTTAAAACTTTTACTAGCTAACATTATCTCAACCATTTATATTGGGTTATTATCTGAAACACCCAACCCAATAATTCCACGAAACAGAAATAAATTACTAGTTTTAATTTAAATGGGTTTTTGAGATGTTACAAAATACCTACAAAACTCACACGGTATTAGACAGCGTATCGAATCTACTATCAAAACCCTAGTCGTTGCCTTCTTTCTGAAGTTCGTGAGCATCGGATCGTCTACTCAATCTAGCTATATCGGATGAGAAATGTAATTAAACTGATTGTTTTATTGATCACGATGAACGATTCCAATCAGTAAACACAGAGAGACAGACACAAAGTAACACCGCAGAAACACACACTTTAGCTCAGACTCAATACGCTCAGTTGTGAATTACAAAGACCAAAGTCCTATTTATACACGACCTGCTGAACCTTGGGCGAACTGTCAGTTCGCTCTGATCCGAACTGGTAGTTCGGATGAGGTTCGAATGGAAGTCTTCACTTTTTCTTGAACTTCACATCGTCTTGTCTCGATACTTCACATGACCCACAAATTATGTATCAACAAACTCCCCCTCGTCGTGTGTAGTATCTTTAACAACATATCAAACCTGTATCTTAAATCAAACTCCCCCTCAAGTGTTGAATCCGTTCAAAATATCTTCAAATAAACTCTTCCTCAACTTGATCATAGCTTGATCTTGAATATTTGTAACACCCGTGTACAATTTGATGTCAAACATAACATTTTATAACATTCAAAGTTGGTCCCAGAAATTTTTTTGTACAACCACACGGTTTAATAATCATAAAACACCAATATTATGGTGTGACATTTACAAAAAGATACCACTAATTGAGTTTGACATTTAAAAGTGCTAATCAACTCATACATAGTTGCTTCATCAAAATACAACGGATTGTTATCCTTTGACGTGATCGGTTCTTCTATAGCTTAATGAGCTCCCGCTAGGCCTTTCCTTTACCTGCAATTCACTCACTTTCAATAGTGAGTTTATATTGCACCACAATTAAAAGTAACAGCAAACAAAGGAGAAAAACAACAACATGGAACATTTATGTTCTAGGCTGCTCCAAGCGATACGCTTGGAGCCCAGTTTCCAGGGATTTGGCCAAATCCGGCCAGTTTTCTACTTAGCCAAAATTTGGTTTTTTTCCCCTGTTTCCATCCCACTTCTCCCAACTAATATTCCACCATTCTCCCAGTGTTTTAACATATTTGTTTCACTTCTAAACATAAGTTTTAGTCATGTGAACATACCTTGGTCGATTACTAGCCCCATTTACATCAACGGGATTCTTCCGACCCATTTGACCCACTAAGGAAATTCTTGTGACAACCATCAAAGGTTATCATCCAGAATTTGCCCAACACATGAAATTTACAACTATGAACATAATACCAGCAATATGGCCATGTAATATTGATGTGCAAACTAACAATTAGCCCTACACTTCCGTTATGAGTTTAGCATTACGCATTACCGATACACTACGTCTTGACATAGTTCATATAATTTCACTCTACTTATCATTGGTTCACTAAATCATTTTAGTTAATGTCCAAATGATCCTTGTACCATTAATTGACCCGTTAAGACGGGTCCTTGCCTTTAGTTTACCCCAAATGCCTAACTTGACCACATATAAGCCTTGGAATCTATGGTTCTATAACCATTTACAATTTCCTTTCTTTTGTTACTTAGCATAGACTCTACAAGCCATCTTAGCCCTTGTAACTTTCATTCGTTATTCGATTCGTCCGAATCTTTTCTATGGTCAAGTTTATCTTTGGAGAACCTATTGGCTTTGAGCTTCACGGTTCCTAGAACCATTCGTCACCCATTATACAATTCATAGTTTATTCTTCTAAGTTATAAATACACATTTACTTATCTACATCATGTAACATAAATAATGTTACCTTTGGAGCTTGATCGACCGTGTCCACCAACTCCTGAGTTGTTCCCTTGATCACCTTGATTGCCTAATGGGTCACTAACAATGTTAGGACCTTAATCATAGTAGCACTTTTACCACAATTCAATAACATGATTTCTATGCTACACATACATCTTACTAATTCACAAGGATGGAAATATCAAGCATGATCACTAAATTTACATCTAGCCACATGGATTCATTAACATCAACATGACCACTAGAGGCATATATTAACCATGCTAGCTAGTACACTTAATACCATCAAGTTGGTTAAATTTTGTGAAATTATAGCTTCCTATGGTCATCCAACATCAATACAAGCAAATTTGTTGCATTTATCAAATTTGGATTCTCTTAGGCATTTTATCAAACACCTTGTGTGCATAAGTTTTCACACACATATAACCCAACCCATTGAACCTCCAAGTAACCATTATACATGAGGTTTGTGGAATTTACTTCCAACCTATCCTTATCTAACCAAAATCATCAATTAACCACACATCTATGCAAGCATTTTATCAATTGAACTAATATTCATGACTAGCTTAAGTAGTCATCTACCATGCATGATCAAGTGTAAGTAATTGGTGACTATTTCACCAAGTCTTTACCAAACTAGCAAATCATGCCATAAATATAGTTCCTAACACCATAGGATTCACATAACAACAACAATTTCACAGTTTTGGGACACTAATTTCGCGAGCTAGACATGCAACAAATTGGGGGTTTTACTTACTTGTTCCAAATATGAGTTTAGGGCTAGGAAACACCCTAATTTCTTGATTTTATACACCAAAATCGCAGCTCTAGCTCCCAAGTTGCAGAATTTCGGATTTAGAAGGAGAAGAGAGGCGGGGATCGATGTGCAGGTCACATCTGCGACCTCCCCTCCCTCTTCCCTTCTTTTGTTTATTTTAGTTTGGGCTTATTACAATTCTGGTCCCTCCCTTTAAGCTAGTTGATTATAATTTAACCAAAGTACCAATTTACACATAAAACCCCATATTTACAAATAAAAGTAATTCTTACTAATACTTAGGGAAATTTTTAACTATGAAAATGATTTTAGTTGACTAGACGTTATCGGGAAGATTTCACTATTAAAATTTGGGATGTTACAATATTTGACGATGCATAGTGTGTCTCTCTCTTTATCAGCAGCTTCAGAAGACTTGAAGTTGTGACAATCCTTTCACTTTAGCAACCTGCTCAAAATTTAAATAATCTTGGTTCAAAACGCCTCTTTGAGACTCCAAGATATGATTTTGAAAAATATGATTTGTATCACGCGTTGATCAGATCGAAAATAAAGCAGAAACAAAATCTTTTTGGCTTTTAGAAAGTTTAAATCAAAACAAACCTAAAATCTTTTTATTTTTTAAACTTATGCTAAAACACACCAAAAAAGCTTTTTGTACTTTTTCCGAAATGAAATGAATTCACAATACAGAATCAAACACTATTTTTGGTATGAGAAAGATCACTATACGAGATCATATTGATCATGATGCACTGAACTACACTTCAATTTCAACTAACTGAAGCACATAAGTCACGCTGATTGCCGGTATAATTTGTCCATCTTAAACTCAGGCAGAATCATACTCATAACATTTAGATATGTTAAGGTATTGATTGGATTTGCTTTGACCAATGTATCCCACACTATCAGACATATTCAGACATTTTTCTTTTCCTTGTGTGATTACTTCTTTTTCTCGTGTGATTACACTTGTGATTATCACATAGCATAATGTTTTCATAATATCGCCAACTATTTCTATGCAAAAAGAAATAAGAATGTTAAATCGTCTACCTTAAGGTCGATCTTTCAATACGCAGATATGGCCTCGGGTTTAACAAAATAAGAAAATAAAACAAGTTGAAATTGTATAACCCAATAACAATTAGGTTGGTACTCCCATACATGCAGAGAAATTCCGATGAGTTATATGTAACACCAAAGAAAATAAAGCAGAACCTCAAACGAACAACAATCAGGTCGATCTTTCAATACGCAAAGAAAGTTCGAGCGTTTGAGAAAATAAAAAAAATCAAACAAGTTTAAATCTTTGCAAAATGAACACATGTATACACAGTGACTTCTCATTTTTATTTTTCACACTTATTTTTCTCTTTTTGTCATGAAATACGCTTCAAGATGTTATCCACATGGTCAAGCATTAGTATTTTGTGTATATCACATCTGAATACTTTTTGATTTGCCGAGTCTACCAAGCATATCAAATAATGATCTTATGGCTCTTTCATCTACTTTATCCATGAGTTAGATACGTAAGTCAATGTACCATCATTTCCCAATGATCAATTTCTTAAAATTTTAAATATTTTGCATGTATTCACCTTCAGTATATATTTTGCATGTATTCACCTTCTTCCCATAAAATGCATTTTACTCCCCCTTACTTGCAATTCTCCCCCTTAAAATGAAAACTCTATTTTTGGATTTTTCATTTTATGAAAACAAGACACTATTTTTTACTTTTTCAATTTTTCCCCCTAAACGACAAAACAAAATGTAAAGAAAGAAAATTGATCAACCAACACGGATACCTTGCAGTTTAAAGTTTCAGAAAACCTTCAGGTTAGAAAAATATAGCATGAAAGTTAAGTTAAGCAAAATACTCCTCCATCAACAACTTTTCAATCGTTGATAGGTCTTCTAGAAGTACCTGCACACTGGTCAAACCGATTAGTTCATAAATGACCCAAAGCGAAGTGCTTCTGGTCGACCAGTGTCCTGGTTTTGCTTTGAAACCACCTTAGGTTTCCAAATTTGTTGTTGTTTTGGTACTTCAGTTTTTATGAATCAATCACAGGTGACTGTGATGAACAACCTTCATTTTGATCTTTTGAAATTTTTGGAACAAACCGTTTTTGTCTTTGAAAGAATGTAGGCTGAAATTCATCAAAAACTCTGCCATGTTCATCAAGAAGCACAAGTTTGATAGATTTACCAAAAACTTTGACCTTTGGAGTTTTAGTGTTAGAAGCAGCAGGAATGGGACATTCTTTTGCCATATGTTCCAGTTTTACGACAAATATAGCACCAATGACTAGCTTTGTCCCATCGTTTAGGTACCTGCATAACTTCACAAACATGTCTATCTTCAAAATGATCATAAAAAGTATTATATACTTGATGGCGATGATCATGAACCCATTTGGAAGTAGGACTTTTTAAAGTAGAACCTTCAGAAGAAAATTTTCCAGCTTGTTTCCTCATTTTCTTTGGATCAGCAGCTTTTACAAACACTTCAGAAATCTTGTTAGCATCAACGCAATGAAGTGGAAACTCTTTTTCTGAAAATATTTGTTCTGAACCCTTGAGTTTATAAAACCTTTCGGGTTAAACCTCCTCAGCCTTGTAAATTTCTTTCTTGACTTGTTTCAACTTCATTTCCTTCAAATTCTATGTTGTTGACGCTTGAACATCCTCAGCTTTATCATTCTGTTCCTTGAAGCCCAAACCAATATGCTTTCCAGAAATCTTTTCCTCAAAATTTGATGACTTATGCCCATTCTTCGCCAATCTAGAGAATTCAGCTTTGACTTCATTTACATTCTTTTGATCATAGAATATCGTCTCATCAAAATCAGGTTGAGACCGAATCTTCTCACTAGATGTAGCTGATTTCTCATTTGCTGTTGACGTCGAGCCAGACACAAACTTTGTAACTTGAGGAACATCATAATTCTTTTTAGTCTTTTTACATTTCTTCTTATTCCTTTTCTTCTTCACAACCTTATCTTCTTCAGAATTCAAGGATGATGAAAACCTCGAGTAATCATACTCTTCAACCTTTTCCTTCACATCTTTAACAGCTTCTTTGATACTAGTTGGGGGTGATGCTGTTTTGTCAAACATTTTTTCAAAATTTCCATCATTAGCTAAGAAACTCGCAAAAGATTGAGAATTTGTAACATTATTCAACAGACGATTTGTATCAATCACTTGAATTTTCAAATCTGAAATCTTTTGTTGAGCTTCAGCCAATTCCTTCTCAGCAGTGATCAATCTTTTAGCGACTTTGTGAGTTTCATATTTTTGCAATCGAAAGTTATCAAGCTTGACAAACAATTCCTTTTTCCATTTATCTTCATTTCTTTTCTGAATTTCCAGATTAGCTTGCACCTTATTCACACTCACTAACTCTCTCTTTTCATCCAATAATTGTCCCATATCCACCACCTTATAAGCTTCAATTTTAGCAGCATACTCTTGAGAAGTTTTGGTAAGCAAATCAAGCTTAATTTTTGATTTATCGAACAAATTCTAAAAAATCATTGGTAGCATCGTCTGCTTCATCCTTCCATTTCTGAATCTCTTTAACTAACTCCTCTTTCTGTACAACCAACTTTGCATTATTTGATTCAAGATCTTTTCCATTATGTTTAGATTTTTCCAAATCTTCCTTGACCAATTGAAGAACCTCGGTAAGCATTTTAACTTCTTTCATCAAAGAATCATTTTCCTTCAAAAATCCTTCATTTTCCTTTACCAAACTTTCAATTCTAGACTCAAACTTTTCATTTTCAGCAGCTTCATACGAACTTGAATCAGAATAATACTCATCTTGCTCATTAATGACAATCAAAGCAGATGTATCAAACTGTTTGCCCTAATCATAAGTACCATTATTTTGAACAGTTAAAGCTTTTTTATTTGAATTGCTTGAAGACGGTTGAGAACCATTTGTAGCTTTGGAAGTGTGAGCTTGTTGACATTCTCTTGCAAAATGTCCAAGATTTGAACATTTGTAACATTTGACTTTAGATTTGTCAAAACCCAACTTTTCACCAAAAGCTTGTCTTCTAATTTTCTTGTAAAATCGTTGTAACCTCCGAGTCAACATAGCAAGTTGCCAAGCCATATCTAACTCATTTAATTGATCGTCATCAATTTCATTCAGATCTTCTTTAGTCAGTTGTGCCTTGCTAACATCATTAATAATCATTCCCAAAGACGATGAAATGAGAGCAACTATTAGTTTGGCACAATCATCAACTGACTGAATAGAAAATGCACTTTGACTCGATGATTCTGGAATCGTAAAGCTACAACCCTGTGATGAATTATTATCAGAATTTCCAGAAGTATTTTCAATGAAAGCAGTAGGTGGTGCAGAACTCAGACTTGGTTTAGTCTTAGCAGTCATACTAGCAGCATTCTCACCATGATACAATTCTGGATTTTGCAAATTAGCCTTTGATTGTTGGAATTCATCATTTCCATTTCACGAGCATGAAGTTTACTAGTTAGATCATGAAATGTTAATGTGAAAAATTCTTTGTCATGTGTAAACAATAACACATAATTTTCCCATTTTTCTGGTAAAGCGTCCATAATCTTTACTTTTAATTCTCATATGTTTTCTCAATCCCCACAATCTTCAATTCACTAATTAAGTGTGACAATATTGATACAAGAGCCGTGATATTTTCATTCTCGTAATGCTGGAAGTTATCAAACTCCTTATTCAACACCTTCTTCCGACTTTTCTTGTATTGGTTGTTTCTTTCACACCTTACCGATAATGCATGCCACAATTGCTTCGATTTCTTACAAGTACTAAATTGATGTAGCAACTCAGTGGGTAATGCCAGCGTAAGATAACCTAATGCTTTTTGTTCAAGTTCATAAAGTTTCCTCTCAGCATTATCAAAAGCATGAACTTCTTTGAAATCTCCTTGATCAGTTGGATGTGTGTAAAGCTTCTTAATTGAAATCCACAAATCGATATCATTTGTGCTATGCAGAAAACCGTTGTTTCCAATTTTGATAATCCTCCAACTTTAACAATTTGGGAACTTTCTGGCTTGTTCCTATTTCATTATCAAAGTTTAATATTGTTTGCATCGCACTTTGCATGCATAGCTGCAAAAGCTTGGAAATCTGACATCTTTTCCGAAATACGATAATCCAAAAACTTCGAACTAAAAAACGAAGGTCTTAAAAGTGGATTTTGGGTACCAAAACGGAGGGTACTGGTCGTTAGGCCAGTAAAAGTGTAGATCTCTTCGAGACGATCGTTTTGGCTGGTATTAGGTTCCGTAACTCTTAACGGTTCTCACGTTACGTCAGTTTTCGTAAAATAACTCAAAAACCCAATCTTAGCCGAACTTGATCCGAACAGAAAAATCTCTTAGCCGAACTGGAAATCTAGCCGAACTCAGTCTGAACCAAAAATAGTATCCGAACTATAGCCAAACTGAAGTATAGCCGGACCTGAAACAGTAGTCGAACTCTTGCCGAAAAAAGATAAGCCGAACCTATTCCGAACCTTAACCGGACACAAACTTCGGACAGACGAACTCGAGCCGAACCTGGAGTTTGGATGATGGTTATTCCGAACAGAAAGTTCTTCAGCCGAACCTGACCATTTTCACTCAAAATTTTCGAATTTGGACAGTTTTGAACGAGATTTGTAGCAGTTGACCAGAAAAAGTGATGAGGAATGATTTAGGAGCACATTCGCAAAATACTCAACTGAAACTCTTGAAAATTCGCAAAAACACTAGAACTTTTCAAAAAACCCAAACTTTTAGTTTCAAAAACTCTAAAAATAGCGACCACAGATCAGTAGAATAAACCAGAAAGCTCTGATACCACTTGAAAGTTCGTGAGCATCAGGTCGTCTACTCAATCTAGCTATATCGGATGAGAAACATAATTAAACCGATTGTTTTATTGATCATGATGAACAATTACAATTAGTAAACACAGAGAGACAGGCACAGAGTAACACCGCAGAAACACACACTTTAGCTCAGACTCAATACGCTCAGTTGCGAATTACAAAGACCAAAGTCCTATTTATACACAACCTGCCGAACCTTGGGCGAACTGCCAGTTCGCCATGATCCGAACTGGTAATTTGGATGAGGTTCGGATGGCAGTCTTCACTTTGTTAGAACTTCACATCGTCATGTCTCGATACTTCACACGACACACATATTATGTATCAACACTTTCTAGCTTCTTCATCAAATGACCAAACTCCTCCTCTCCTAGACCCCTGGTAATCTCGCTACTCTTCCCCTCCACACTCTCCTTCACCTTCTAACCATCAAACTTTCATCTACAATTTGCTTTATATGGCGGAATCAAGTCACCACTCTTCTCACACACCAGTGGCTTCTCCCTTATGTTGATGGTTCCTTATTGTCATCGCTTCCCACTATCACTTTTCATGATAAAACATCTTCGAATTCAGCGTATGTAACATAGCTCGAAAGTCGAATATCTAAGTGTTTGTTTTACTATTTTAAACTTTTAACTCGTCTTTTAGTTAATTAACTGTGGACGTTGTTTGGGTTAGATTTCCTAGCACATCATTAATTTTGGTCACGACATAAATTGATAGATCGAAGTGAAATGTCCTGACAATTATGTGGACACTAAAAGTTGATTACCAACTATCATCTCATGATGTGACCAAACATTATCTTGCATATTAGATGGTGTCCATATTTGAGCATAATATAGATTCTTTATTTTAGGGTTTATATTTGAAGACATCATATATAAGTGGCATTTTGAATAGGAAATGGCCCAAGATAATGTCTGGTGAACATCATTGTCAAAGCTTCATGGCCGTTAAGGTTGGTTTTATGGGACAAAAACTTGGAAGCCACATGTTTTCGCAGATACCGATGATTCTTCAATTCTTTTGTTGTCAACTTCAAACGACCGATATGTCTTGTTTTGCTCTTTGATTCTTTCTCTCTCTCGTGGCAATCTCTTGTTTCTCTAATAATTGAATGATGTTTTTTACGTATACACAACATTCGTATAATTGAATGCTAACTAATTTTAAGTAGAAAATTATGATGTCATAAAGACATATATACTAGCTAGTTGGTTTTAATTGTAAAGTATGACGATTATCTAACTATTGTTTTGATTTTCTTTTTCATTAATAAACTTTTTTTTTGTATTAACTAATAATCTATATATATATAAAAGTTGAGCAATGGCACTTTTTTGCACCTACATCATAAATACTATGTACAAGCAACAAAGCCCGATGTATTACATGTTTAAGCATGCGTCATAAATACGTATTTAATACAAATACACCATCATCATACACCATCATCATCATCATCATCATGATGGTGAATGGTTGATTAAATATCACAATAAATTTACGAACATTATTATGATATAAATGTTTTAACTTTAACACTAACCCTTTGAAGTTCCATCAACTCTTAACTATTAAACTATTTAATAATTAGTATCATAAATATCACCATAATAATAATAAACCTTTAGAGTTCTTGCAACTAATAGGTAATGAACACCACCCTTTGGAGTTCTTGCAACTCCATTTCAATTAATTGATCACACTTTTATGATCCTATATAAACCCATTGAGGTCTCATTTGTTCATCCCCCCACTCGCTATCTTCTAACATCCCGTCATTTCCTACACCGTGTAAGTCATTAGCAATTTAAATTTTGTGCCATCTTTTTTGTTCACAACCCACTCTTTGAGTCCGGCGGGAAGAAAATGTACCGCCGGAACCATTGACTTTTCTCTTTGAGTCCGGCGGGAAGAAAATGTACCGCCGGAAGGATTGACCTTTGTGCTTTCACCGGCGTGAATAAAATGTAACGTCGGTGGAAAACGGATTGTTTTGGTTATTTTTTTAAAATTCGTCTCTTTTGCTATTCTATTCTACTAAATGTTCTTTGTTTTGCATTTTTAGGTTGTTAATTCGTACCTCATAGTAATGTTGTTCAATATTGTCCGTTGCATGGTTGGCCAAGTAGAGTGGTATCTCTTCGTTTCATTGTTTTCTTCTTCTTAAATAAAAAAGGAATTCTCCCTGCAATTTATATAAAAATAGACCTAAGTTTCTTAAAACTCCAAATCTTTTTAATTTCTTTTAAATAGTCGGTGCGCAAAATATTATATAAAATTATTTATAGTTTCAACAACACTATAACTCCAAGAAGTAAGAGCAAATTAACTTGATGATGAACTAAGAGTGACGTTCGACTCATTCTCTCTAACCTCAGTAAGTTATTCATATTTTATTTTTAATCATTTGGACCACTAGAATTAAACACTGGCGAGTGACACATTCATAAGTAAGGATACTTTAAAAACGACTTTCAACCCTTTCTCTCTACTCCTAACTTAAGTTACTAATTTTTTTTATTTTCAGATAAAAGACAAATGACACATTCATAAGTGGGTCAGGACGCCACCTCTAACTTATAAGGATAGTGAAACTCACAGGTAGTAGCATGAGAAAGCCAATTGGAATGACCGATGCCAAATCGGTTAAAGTTCTTTTAAGAGCTTGCTTTTCTTTGTCAGTCAATTCATCTCCTATAATGACCCTTCTAAGCAATCCTGTAGCTGCAGCAACATCTATGGCTAGAAGTTGAGTACCCTGCAACACATCCTGTTCACAGATACAATATCATCAGGCACCAAGCACTTCAAGAACTAAGGAAATATGAATTGTAATCAAGAAATTTTGCAAAATCAAATGTTTGCCGAGTTGAATATGTACAGACTATTGGTAGCAAAATGGGTGGTTTGGGTAATGGGTTAAAAGGGTGACGACTTTACACGGGTCCAGTCAGGATGGATTGGTGGATCGGGCTGAGTTTATCCTGACTTTTTAGTTTTTATAAACAATTATGTCACATATGACATATGATTACAAAAATTCGGGATTTTTTACATTCAAAATGCACTTTGGCATCTTTCGACCGGTTTCCTTTTTATCTGTTTTTTGTACTTAATTGGTTACTCTTTCTGAATCTCAAAAAAGAGAGAAAAAAACAAGGAATAGGATTTGATTAGTTGGTATTCAAAATATACGATTCAAGAGCCATTTGACAATTAGAATAAATGATACAGATTGACCAATAGCAGAGGTGACAAAATAGGCATCAGAGGTGGAAAGATAGGGCAGGTCAGACGGGTTGGGTAACATGTTAAACTGATCATTTTTAGCACTGCTCAAAACAGTCCAGTCGGGTTGACTCACTAACATTTTGGTCTATTTTTTGTTTGTTAAGATAAGTAGTCGATGTGTTCATTATAATTTAATAAAACAATGGGTGACTTTCTTTTAGCTGGATATTTAAATTTGAACCTTTTGAAATAAACAAAGCCTAGATCGACCCAGTCATATGTACACGTGTATAATTTTTAAAAACAATAATAAAGCATAATCTAAGATTGAATTTATGAGAATGAAAAGGAAGTATTTACCGTGGTCGATCCTTTAAATTTGCTTATGGACCTTCCGATGATGTCATCTTTCTCCTGCACCTTAACCAATTGAACCCCTTCAGCATCTTTAGAATAATTAGCAGAATTGTCAGCCATTTTGATATCCTCCTATACACAAATACAGGAAGTATACAATTACGGCCATCGAATTCATAATGACGGGAAAGAGAAAACATTGATTATTATGAAGGAAAAAAACCTAAAACAACTCAGAGAACAGGAAAGAATGCAGATTTACTGTTAAATGAACAAGATCTCAATGAAACGCTTATGCTAAATGAAAACCCCACATTTGCAGTACCAGCGACAATATTCAGGTGGCAATATCAATATGATAAAGCATTAATTGTGGTTGTATTTGATTGATAATGGGTCAAAAGGTTAAATACAAAAAAACTAGCTAATAATGAAATGGTTCGAAAGGGTCAAAAATCGTTAAATGCTGAACATATGACCAAAACAATAGATTATATCATTTAATAATATAGTTTTGTAATCATCTTAAATACATTAATTATTTTAAAACTCAATAAAGGAACAAAAAATGTTGCGGGTCAGCCAACCCTTTTTGGCATGCATATAAAAGTTACACTTTTTGATCTGAACACATTTGGACCTGTTAACCAACCCAATTGGCCCGGATGTCTTGCCACCTCCACATCATATGATTTAGCAGTTATAAATCCCAGCCATCTTCTTCCTTGAACCATATTCATGAGTAATTGAGGGTTTATAAATTCTTAATATTTATTTGAGTTAGTGAACGGGCTGCACTTAAAATAGAAGATAAAACATAACTCATAAAAAAATCTTTAATAAACAAGCAAACCTCTTCGTTCTCAGAGCGTTTTGCACTTCTTTCAACTCGCCTTTCAAGTTCCATCAGCTCATTTCTTAGTGATTCAAACCGTTGGATTTCATCTGATTCCAATACACCTGTAACATCCTGCATAAACATAATTAATTCCAGCTTGCAGCTAAAAGATATTGTGTTGGTTACAAACTTGATTACACTGTCAAAACTAAGTTTGTAAACAAGAATATGAGAAAGAAAGAAAAAGACATGAACATTTTGGATATATATATATCCATGAACATATGTGCATATAATCATCAATTGTCCAAATGGACTGCCCTTTCCATAAACTCCTCATAAAAAAAACCTTAGCTTTCTTTACAAAATCAGAACTTACAAAACTACCATATTTGTCAAAGAAGCTGACCTACGCAAGACAAACATTGATACGAGTGTAAATAAGGAATTTTTCGCCAAAAAATACCAACATACTTTTTCAATAGTCCTGTTTTAATAAGTGTCCATAATTTTGTACTTCCAAGTCATTACTTGAAGGTTCATGGTTGTGTCCTGTTTGGGTCATATTGTACCCCTATTTTTATGAAGTTTATATGAGAACTTTATACATAAACTGAACACTTCTATACAGAAGGCATTGTCTTTTAAAACCAACTTTTCGGTTACAAAATGGGCCCCAAAGCCATCTTTTACTGACTCAGATGTACACAAAACAACTTCACGTCGTCCACCCTTTGGTGGGATTTCTACGGGGTATGTTGTTGTTGTTGTTGTGTATGTACACAAAACAGTACAGTCACTACAATGGGACTAATGAAAAATAAGTTGGTGTTTATGCAAAAAGAACTATAAATAGATCATCATAGATGTGATTCTGAGGCATACACTTTGGTCGGCAGTTTCTGACTGGAGGTCAGCAGTTGGACTTGGACGACGTGCCAAAAAGCTCCACAGGCCATTAGGATGAATGATCTTGGATGAATGAAACAGATTATCACTTAATTTCTTTCAACCTGTACACTGTTTCAGATAAAAGAAACGAATTACAATTGTGTGGATTAAAGAAAACATGACTTTAGTAAACACTCCAAACAATGCATAAAGTTGCTAAGAACAAATAAACTACCACCACATGATTACAATTTAACACCTACAGTTTTTGTAATATTGGTTAACTCATATAATGAGACAAAGAAATCAATACACATATTTCAGGTACATACATAATTCTAAACCTTTAGGACCCATACAAGTTACGTAATTACTTATTAATTTTAATGTAGCTACTTATACTCGAACTTAACAATTAATTATAATGGTTTGTCACCATTACAGGCTCGGGAATATGAAAGGCAAAGGTGCGTACTATGATGTGTAAGAAATGTATTCACCTTCAGGTCATGTTAACATAATTCACTACATGATTTGTGGGTGACTAAACACCTAATAAAGCCCAATTTTACAGGTTTACAATGGAACTTTCATGAACCCTAATCATAAACCTTAACATGGAAGCTACCTCAAATCAATGCCTAAGAATCCAAATAACATATCCATTTATGCTTTGATCCCCTAGAATCGAATCTAGCAACCCCCTAATCGCAGGTCATAAGCAATGCCTAAGAATCCAGCCCTAATTTTCGACTTCCTCAACAGAAAACGTGAAAATTGCATACCTTTGTTATCAAAATCGCATAAGGAGGACAAAAATCATCCAACACAACCTTAAAATCGAAGGATTTTTGTTCGATTTTAACCCTTTCGCGACCACCATCAACCTACGATCGATGAAGGGCAGGAGGTCATCGGCCCTGACCTGCGCTCTACCTTTTTCCCGTTTTTTTTTTTCCTTTCTGCGATTATTCATCCCTAGACCCACGATTTTTATATTTTACACCATATTTTCAATTTTTTTAACAACTCTAGCCCCCATAGTTTACCTTATATATAACTTATATATAACTTAGGATAATTTATATGAAGTCTCCGTCTTGACAACTTTGATTCCTTAACTTTTAAGTTAGGATAATTATATAACGTTATAAACTCCTTCCAAACCGTTATAACTACAAATATAAAATAGTATTTCGTTAAATACTATTTTAAATGAAATAATAGACTTTGTCG
>JBCNJP010000007.1:97521832-97556178 GCA_039602395.1 Deinandra increscens subsp. villosa | reverse complement strand
AATACATTTTTGAAGTTTCGGTTCGTTGTTTGGATCTTGCTATCTGGTTGCTACTGTGATGTTTCTTTTTGGCTTTTGTTCGGATTTTGATTCTAGAAAGTGTTTAAGGTTGTGATGAATTCTTTTCCTTTTTGGTTATGGTGTTTGCGGTGACTGCGCGAGGCATAAACCCTTTGTTTATCGCAGTCATTTCCCGGATCTTAGTCTCCTATCTAATCTGAGCCTTTATGGCTGTGATGATTGGGTTGGTCCGATCCTTTAGAATTTTTATGATTCGATTTTGGTTTGTATTGAATTTGACTACTTGATGGCTGTTTGACTACTTGATGGCTGTGATGATCTTAGCCTCCTCCTTTTTTATTTGAAAGAGTTTTGGCCTAGAAAAAAAAACCTAATAAATCATTGGTTGTAAATTCTTAGCTAACACTTCAAACAAATCTGCCACATTCTAAGTTAAAATCAAATGCTATATAATATATCACTCTTTATCATAATCAAACGATCCCTTATCAAAAGTAAAAATTTTGAACAAAAAGAACATCCTAACAAGGTCAAGTTGTTAGTTCTGATTATGAAAGTTGAACAATTGAACAGACTATTTGTGTTGCAACAACACAACAACTTTGTGTATCCACATTAGCCCCGCCGCAACATACGAGTAATAGAAAACTAGTTTGTTTATATTAGTGACAGAAATATGGAGGGTCATAGTTAAGTGTAAAGCGCCACGAAGGAGACTGATGCAGTTTCACACCGCAAATCAAGCCGGATCGAGTATTCAAGCAGAGAAACAACTAGAACAAAGAATTCTTTCTTCTATATTATTCAAAACTCAAAACTCAACTCCTCAAACTAAATACTAGGAACATTATTTATAAAGGCCCCTAACCACATGTTAGGCATGAAACTTGGAAACTAAATTATCCTCTAATTTGACATCCCGGGTCTATGGGATTGTCGGGTTTTCTCGCATCCTTCTCCTTCTCACCCTCTTCGAAAAGGACTCGACCTCGAGTCTTGAGAATGTCAAACATATCAACTCTCCTCACCTTATTTTAGATTTCAAATAAGTTAGAGATTATGATCAAATTAGAGGATAATTTAGTTTCCAAGTTTCATGCCTAACATGTGGTTAGGGGCCTTTATAAATAATGTTCCTAGTATTTAGTTTGAGGAGTTGAGTTTTGAGTTTTGAATAATATAGAAGAAAGAATTCTTCGTTCTAGTTGTTTCTCTGCTTGAATACTCGATCCGACTTGATTTGCGGTGTGAAACTGCATCAGAGACTCTTGTAGTTTGAAATGACCTGAAGACCTAACGATCATTCCTCATTTTCCCAAGCTGAGAAATGGGAAGGTGGACACTGTTAGAAAGGGCCATGTGTACACAACTTTAGAACCATCCTTGCACGTTAGGCCATCCTTAGTGGTTTAGGAGTGTGATCGTGACAAATGCGAAACGTGGTGTTATGCAGACAGCCACGCAAGTGGTTCAGTGATAGCAATAAATATGTGTAAAAGTATCTGGATGAATGTATGGTTTAATTTAGAAAATGTAGATTAGGGTGTAATCATATGATTGGTGAAGAAAAATAAAAACAATAAAAAACAAATAATCAATACAACATTACAGTGATCACCGTAACGCCAACAACATCGAAGCGATGTTTCCCCTATCATGATGGGCATCACGCCCGTTACAAACAACTACAAATGGCCTTAATGTCAATATATATATCCAACAGTTTTCAAACATAAATATATGTTTACCATCATGAGTATAATAAAATAAATAAAGTGTAAGATAATAGGCATAAATAGAATATTATAAGAGAGAAATGAATTAATCAACCTAGTGAGACATTGTAAGGAGAATCCCATTGAAATTAGAGTAGGCTGAAGCCTATTAAACCATATCCAAAATAGGGAAACCCTCTATACAATATAGGAAAAATATTTAATAATTATATGGGTGAGGTTATTATGAGAAGTTTAGTTTGAATAAGAAGGATAAGAAGGAATCATAGTCATTAGATCTTCAATTACATGAAGATCTATGACTCAAAAATTTTCTGGATAGAATTAGAGAGAAAAACTAAAGAAAACAATAGATAAAATGGTATTTTTGGTTTTTTTATCAAATTCCTCCATTTTTTAAACCTTCATAACTCTTAGATACGACATTATTATTTTTTAAAAATTACACCATAAAAACGAGCGTTTTTTATCTTTAAAACGCGTACAGTGTTGTTATATATAAAATTAAAAAAAAATTTACTCTTTTGATCGTATCAAAATTTTCAGATTATTGTGTCATTTTGTCAAAATGATTACATCATTGTGTCAAAATGATTAGATCATTGTGTCAAAATTGTTCAGATCATTGTGTCATATTGTGTCAAAATGCTCAGATCATTGTTTCATATGATGCTAAAAACCGAAAGAGTATTTAATTTTATATATAGCAACACTATATATACTTTTGACACGACGACACAATGACACAATGATCTGAACATTTTGACACAATGACACAATGATGTGTTAAAATGTTCAAAATTCTAAGCTTGTGGTTGAAGAGACCCAAGTTCCAGTCTCACTCACATCACTTTGTGAGATATAGGTGGGCAATGAAGGATTGAGCTTGCTTGATCCTGAGTCACAAGGGAGGGTTCACGGGCTTGCCCGGTTCCCGCCCGATGATGCAAATAGGGGGTGCTCTCGGGTTCACTCGCTATGAGGTTCGGACTCGGGACAGTGGGTAGGTCCAGGGTAACCAGTCCCGATACACCACGCCAAATTGCCGTTCAAAAAAAAAATGTTCAGATCATTGTTTCATATGATGCCAAAAACCGAAAGAGTATTTAATTTTATATATAGCAACACTATATATACTTTCGACACGACGGCACAATGACACAATGATCTAAACATTTTGACACAATGACACAATGACATAAACATTGTGTCAAAAATCGAAAGAGTAAAAAAAATTTCATTTTTTATATAGCAACACTATATGCGTTTTAAATATTAAAAAATGCTCGTTTTTATGGTGCAATTTTTTTTAAAAATAAAGTCGTATCTGAAAGTTATGAATGTTTAAAGAAAATGAGGGAAAGATAAAAAGTCAACAAAAGTAGCTACAATTAAAATACCCTTCTTCCTTTTTTTACTAGATCAAGATCCAATGGCTAAAATTCTTTCTTATCCTTCTTACTCAAAACAAACTTCTCATTTAAACCTCTCCCATAATTATATAAGAGGTCTATTTCAGTTATATCTATAGAGTATAATTATATATAGTATATTAATAAAGATGATGGGTACCTACAAACCATGACTACTTTTATACCCGCATTCATTATAAAATTCACAATTCATAATATGGAGATAAAGGGGCCATTTAGTTGTGGAAAATGTTTTCTAGTTTTCCATTTTTAGTTTTTTAGAAAATGAAATAAGTTTTCCATCTCTAGAAAACACATGAAAATTTTTAAAAACGCGTTCAAATTTGAAAGATGGAATTTTCATTTTCAAAATTAGAAAACTAGAAAACATGTTCAAATCAACAGTTTTCTATTTGTTTTATATCTCTATATTTCATTAGATTTTCTTACATATGACAAATTAAAGAAAAAAAGTATTAAAATAAAACACATAAAGTAAAGACAATACATATATAAAAGATTTAAATAATAAATATTTCTTAACGGAGGAGAGGTCGAGCGGCTTTGCGTATAAACCCTAGAAAATGAACGCCCCTTTTCTTTTGTATATATTTGGAAAACGAAAATAGAAATCAGAAAACAGTAAAAAAAGTGTTTTCCATTTTTAGTTAAAATTTAGAAAACACTATTTTCTGTTTTCCTGGAAAACGTTTTTTAAAAAATACAATTTGAATGCGTTTTCTGTTTTCCTTGTTTTCTTGGAAAATGGAAATGGAAAACACCCATATTTTCCACAACTAAACGCGCCCAAAAGTTTTTATTGTTTCTTAAAAAAACTAAAAAAAACTATTATGTAATATCGCATATGGGTGGATGGAAAGGAACAAGGCGATTTTTAACCACCGTCCCCCATCGATTAGTCGGGTTTTTCGGAAATTAAATGTTTGAGTTATTTATGGTATGTTAATCGTTGTTTTGACCGATCCATTAGTTGGAAGGATTGGTCTTCTTTTTCGATGTAAGTCTGTTGTTTTTTGACGGCCTCTAGCGCCTTGCTAGTGTGGCTTGCCTTTGTTTTATTGAATGGTCGTTTAAAAAAAAAAAACTTTACACGCTATATCCGTTTTTAATGCTACTTTGCACACAAATAGCGACAAGTGACACATTTAATAGTGCGACTCCCTTTGATATAGATTTCTCACCGGTTTAGGGAGCACGAAAGTCTTTATCTCATGTATATCTACGAGTGCGAATAATATTTTTGAAAGAATATAAGAGAATATATGAAATTGTCTCCCCTAAATAAAGGTTACACGGAATGAAAATGAAGATTCTGTAAAGTTGGAGGGGTTTATTGTAATATTGCCGTTTTCTGTTGGAAACTTGGTGCCAGATGTCAAGGATCTTACGACTTATCAATTTTAGAGATGGACCCACTGAAAAAGAAACGTATCACTGACTGCCACGTATACGGTAGCAGATCAATAACAAACGCATGTTCCTTGACTTCCTCAAAAGACACAACTCAATTTCGATTGCCCTTTATAACCTTGCCTTATCCATTAGTTTTTTTTTTTTAAATGACTAGATTTTTTACATGACTAGATTTTTTATGATAAAATACGAAAAAAGGTCGTAGAATAATAATTAAGTTTGATGAGTGTTTTAATTTCTATTTTAATTAACTCACACTAATTTTTTTTTTTAATCTAAAGTCACTCAATTTGTATTCCTATTGTGTGAAAATTTAATTTTGTAAAGATTATTTATGATGTATCATATTTTATATTATTTATTTATAAATAAATATGACATGGTAATTTCAGACGATTAGGTGGTGTAGAAATCAAAGTCAATCAGGCAACCCAATTGAATCGGACTTCTAATATGTTGTTCAGACCATCGAAGTCTGGATTTGATGTTGATTCTTAAAGGAACGCTGGAGCAACGAACTGGGATGGCACCTGCACACACAATAACGCGTTAAGGCGTCACAGGGGGAACATGGTCCCAGTAACAACCCTCCGAGTGAGAATCAGTAACTCGAATATAAGACAAATGTGTATGATTAGGGTTACGAGAATAAGAGAGAGCGCATAGAGAGAAAAAGTACCTCAATACCCTAGTATTGTTAGATGCATGGGAATTATGCTAGAGTCTAATTGGTTGCTCCGCCACAAAATCCCGATATCAGTTATTTGATATAATCGCCTAATTGGGAATCCATGATTTGTGCGGATACGATCCCACCCCTGGCAAAGCGAGGTATGGGCTTGACCCATCCTTCGAAAGGCCCGACGATGATAGATTCGGTAACTATCATCTTCAAGTCTTCCTAGTCCAGTGCTCGCTTGCGGCCAGGGGTAGCTGATGGACTGGAAAAGTAGTTAAGCGGAGTGTTATAGAGACTCCCACATATTAATAGCGCATGGAGTTGCTCGCACTGGGGAGGGTTGGAATGAACCAGCTTACACGGATAATGCTTAAGCGTGTGTGTGAGAAAGCGTATTCTTCTGCGCAGACACTATAAGTGTGTCATAGAGCGTGTATGCAAAATACCGTGATGTTGGGTTATGGACGGTGCGAGGCCGGCTTGGTTAGGGAGGATACTTACGGGTGATGTCTTGTGAGCTCGATCTGGATAGTTTGCCTTAAGTGTTGGTAAGAGTTACAGGGTTCTTGGTAATTGTCAACATGAGTTTGGTAATTTCAAATACTAGGTTATATCAAATAGTAGAGAATGTTTGAAATAAATGAGCTATATGTGATGATGATCAATATCAGATTCAGACGTTGACTAATATGATACAAACCATTTAGATTTAATAGTCGTAAATTTTTTTAGTTCTTTTGTTAATGTAAATAAATTATACAATTTTAATACTAAAGTATATAAAGCAAGTAAATTCTTTAAGATTGGAGTCTAAGTTTATAGGATTAGTGAAATGTTCGTTGTTTATAGATGGAGCCCACTATTGTCTATAATTTAGATTATTTCATAGGTAAAATATAAAAGAAAACCACTACTAGAAAAACTGGTATTTATGACGTAATACGCGTCAAGGAAATCCCAATTATAAAGAGAGATGGACACACATTTTGTGTGTCATCTGCTTATGACGCGCATGTATGACGTCTAATGCGCATCATAAAGGCACGCAAATGCGTGTTAAGGAAGCCACTGTCATAAAGGAAGATGTCATGCATTTTGCATGTCATCTGCTTATGACACGCATTTTTACATGTCATGGCTTTAATTTATTTTTAAAAAAATATATTTTTTTATAAAAACACTAATTTTCATATTAATTAACAATTAATCTTAAAATACAAAATAAAATACACATATATCAAAATAATGCATTCCATATATATAACAATTAAAAAAATACTTTTCATATGCAAACAACGTTGTAAGTTTTATGGCAATCCCTATTGCTTTCCATTACAGCTACCATAACAAAATGCGATTATACATGTAACAACTACCATAACAAAATATTAGTCAATATATGTATTTATGTATTACTTGAGGGTTTAGTATGTTAATTGTATAGATATAAATAGGAGCTTGTAATTATTTGTGAATCAATGAGAATTACGCACACTTTCATGGTATCAGATGCTGATTGTACGACACTGACAACTTATTCCGATGCTGATTGGGGCGGGTGTCTGGACTCTAGACGTTCTACTTCTGGGTATTGTGTTTTTATGGGTGATAATATACTTTCTTGGTCGTCCAAACGACAATCCACGGTGTTTCGATCCAGTGCCGAAGCCGAATGCCGGGCTGTGGCGAATGCTGTTGCTGAGGTTACTTGGTTGCGTAATTTATTACTTGAGTTACAGGCTCCGCTTCGTAAAGCCACTGTTGTGTATTGTGACAACGTCTCTGCGGTCTATCTCTCCGGCAATCCTGTGAATCACCAGCGAACAAAGCATGTAGAGATTGACATCCACTGTGTTCGTGAACAGGTTCGTATTGGTAATATTCGTGTGCTACGCATACCCTCAGAGCATCAGTATGCTGACATTTTTACCAAGGGACTCCCTCGCGTCTTGTTTCAGACATTTCGATCCAGTTTGAGCGTTCGTTCCTCTCGTGCTCCAATTGCGGGGTTGTATTAGTCAATATATGTATTTATGTATTACTTGAGGGTTTAGTATGTTAATTGTATAGATATAAATAGGAGCTTGTAATTATTTGTGAATCAATGAGAATTACGTGCACTTTCACAAAATTCCATGTTTGTTAGCGTGCCACCTGGCTTGAACCCTCCAATGTAAGTTTTATACCAATTCCTATGGCTTTCCCTTCCCACTCATAACCTGAAAGACAAAAGGAACACAACCTAAGAAGGCAAGGATTCTCTCAAATTTAATCAACCCGTTTATCTTTTTAAACACAACTTAGAAGCATTGTGTCAAAACTTAAATTACAGAAAGAAACCCGTTTCTAGTCTATGACACTAACATATATGTTTCTCATATATGCCAACAACTAAACTCTACATAATACAAAGTAATAATCTCAATATCCACATATGCACAAAGGAGTAAGTTACTTACATTGTGATTCTGACCACTCCTTGAAAGTTTAGTTGGATCAGTTAATTCAAGAAGTATGTCCAAGGCCTATAGTTAAATTGGCAAAAACAAAAACATTAGTAACCCTCTCTTTCTGCTACAAGTAGGCACATAATCCTTACCCACACAGTTGACACCATTCGTTGTAGCAATCACTTCACTCACAATACCTCCTTGTTGAGTAGACATTACTGGCCAAAGGATCAACGGACTCTTCGGACCGTCATGTTGTTCTGTTGTATATAGGGAGTAATTATATATATTTACCTATTAAAAATAAAAAATTGACAACATAGTTGAACAATATCTAAGGGTATTTATGTCCTTTCTTTAGAAGCCAGAATCTATCATCTGATATTGTCTCTCTCTCTCGCTCACGCAAGCTCTCCCATCACCTTCAAGCCGAAACCTTCGCTACTCGGGAGATACCCGTTCTCCCATCATCTTCGCTTCATCTCTTCCTCTTATCTATTCTCGCAGATCTTCAAATACAAACCATTTAATTTCAGAGAGAATAACAGGGGATGAAAAAATACCAAGTAGCAGGGATCAGTAAGTTTAAATCGTCGTTAGGGTTAGGAATCAAGGGACAAGAAGATGTATTGATCCTCTATCAGGTTCTTCGTATATATATAATTTACAAAAACCATGAATAGTACTTATTATTCTCTTTAATCAAACTTATTTAATTTTATTTTAAAAAATATTAACTATACTATTCTATTCAATTAACTTTATTATTATATTATTAACTAAACTTATTGTTTTATATTTTTAGTTATTTAATGATTAATGATATTTAATTTATTTAATTTTATGATTTTTTATTCAATGAAATAACGATTAGATATATCTTTTTTATTTAACTGCCGATTAGATATATCTTTTATTTCAGCGTTCTTGTGTGAGGGAGATTTTTTCCGGGTTTCTTTTCCTTCCTTTTAATTATTTTAACTTTAGGTTTACTTTTTTCATTTAAGGTTTAGGGTTTAGATTTTGTTTAAAACCGAGTCATGTCTACGTTTATTTATTTATTATTTCGTGTATCTACGGTGTTCCTGCTGCAACGAGTCGTTATAATAATTGATAGGTTAATAAACATTCAAACCAAATCCTATGTCCAATAGGGCAATGTGACTTATAAGAAATTCAGACCTAAAATTATACTAACTATGTATGGCCCAAAAACTATGTCCAAATGTCCAATATAAGTTAATCAAACATTCAGCCCCAAAAGTCTAAGCCCAATAAGTGGTTTTAAAACAAATTACTTTAACCTGTACTCTTATAAGAAATTCAGACCTAAAATTATACTAACTAGGTATGGCCCAAAAACTATGTCCAATTTTTTTTTTCTTATTTCGAAATCTGAGCAAATTTGGATCACTGACGGTGCATTACCCACCCACCCGATCATCTCCAATCCCCATCAGGAGGAAACTCACCATAGGTAAAACCCCCTGGCCCAATTTGTAACCCCCATTTATTGATTTTTTGTTACAAAGTAGGACTTGAACCCAAGACCTCCTCTTTATAATGTCTTGGGTACCTCCCCCTAGCCAATTGGGCTAGGAATCATTGGTGTACTCTTTATAATCTATTTCAAAAAATAAGCTTTACATCAACTCTTTAATCTTTATAACAATCAAGTGACAACTTTGGTGACAGGTAAAACCATTAAAAAAATAACGCAATTAGCATCCTTTTTTGTCACAAGTATATAGCAATTTGTGACATAATATTTTCGTCACAAAATGTCATAGCAACTTACCTCTGTCAAATCAGAAATCTAGATAATTTTGAAAGGTGTAAAACACCTTTAAATTGAATTATTCGATTGTTTCACTGAATACTCAAACGGATACAGCCCAGAATTTTGAAATCAAGAACAAAGTGTTTGTTTATGAGAACTTCGAACTAGAAAAACTAAAATCGATTTTGAGAAATTATGAAGCGTATCTTGAAACCTATTCTTGGAGTTGAATATTGAAATTGTCACCACTTTTAGTTCTTCTAAAATTAAAAGGTTAATTTTCGGCTAAAAATAGAATCTACTGTATTTTTAATGAAACAATTTTGAGAGGATTATTTTGAACCAACTCGACCCCAGACTACGACAAGGGGGTGTTGCCTCTTGAAACCCTATATGAGGTTCCTATAATTATAATGTCATTAATCCAATCATGCACCTCTGCATCTTCAGGCTTACTTGACATATATCACAATTCTCATTTGTCAAAGTCAATTCAATTATATTAAAATAACAAGAGCAGATTACCCTTAGGTGTGAGGAACTTGTTCTGATATCTATCACATGAACAGATATCAAGAACTCAAGTAAAAACATGCTAGCTAATATGTAGCACACTTCAGAGTGACACAACACTAGCATTTAAACTTTGACAAACCCATAAATTTTTTATAGGATTCAGAAATTTTTGATGGTCGGTTATGTATCACTAAATATTAATGCTTCTCGGTTTAACTCAAGTCGGGTCGAGTCATATTAACAAATGCAAACCCAAATCAAGTAATTGACCGACAAGCTAATATAAAATTAATCAAATATTCAACCAACAATCTAGTATTACGGAAAAGAACCAACAATCTAACATTCTAAAATTTTAGCATTTAATCAAATTATCAAATAATAAAGTAAAAAAAGAAGTACCTAAAGAAAAGGTTCGGGGCTCTTTAGAATCTAAATTGAGAGAGAGACGACGCCGATAGCAACAAATATTTCGCTAAAAACTAATGATTATGTTAAATCTAAATGTGAGCTTAAAATTTTAAATAATTGTTAGGTATTTGAGTAACTGAGTTTTATTAGGCTAAAATATAAACATGAACATGAAAAATATTATTATAGTTATTGATTATTTAGGTAATTGAGTTTTTTTTACTGCCCTTCGGTTTAAATTTTTTAAATTAATTTTTTTATTCGGTCCGGTCAAAATTCCGTTTGGTCGGTCTAAAAAGACCAGAGCGATTGCAAGTGCTTTTTTGTGAACGGTTTTGTCGATAGGTTATATCCTGGTCGGTAATTACTCTTGCGACCATTTTTTGCTATTAAATTATTGTTGCGTCCGATTTTGCAACCAACAGGGCTGAGCAAATGTGTAGTAGACCAAACCGGGTTAGCCTAACCCGACTCGAGACAGAAAATCTTAAAGAAACCAGAAATGAGGACGGGACCATAAATCTCATTTTGATATAAAACTTGATGCAAACTTTCAGTATGAGCAGATATGTATGCTATAAAAATATTTGACGGTTATAAATCAGTTTAAAGGAACCTCGTAATTATTTCACCGGACTATAGATCTCACTAAAAAAGTTGTTAGTAATAGCGGTTTGAAGCATTTCAACCACGAGGACGTGTCCGAGTGGTTATTGACGATGAGGAAGTCTTGAGACCGAGAGGTTATAAGTTCGATCTTTGAGATCTTAGGTTTTATAATTCAGCCGCTTACGAAGATGGATTTTCCCTGAAATAAATTCAATTGATATAAATACCCCTAGTTTTTTCTGGACTTGTTGACCTTTAAAATATATATTGTACAAATTATTTCTCATTTCAACATAACCCAATTTATGTCGCATTTTAAATGGATAATTTATCCTTGATCTATATTAACCCGATACCTTTTGATGCAATACATAGCCTGAGATCCCCGCACATTAAGGTTTTGATCTCATTTTTCTCCCATACTTTGATTATTTAATTCCAAAATCATTATTTTGCTACATAAACAAAATACATCATGTCCCCTTGACAGTTGTATTTCATATTATTAATTATTCTCTATTTCATTTCGAGCTTAATCCTTTCTACGAAAAACTACATTTAGTAAAGTTTAAATATAAAATGTGTTTTTAATATAAAATCTGTGAAGGAATACACAAGAAAATCTCATGAGTGATTAAGAAAAATGTGTGATTGAAATTATATAAAAAGAACGATATGTAGAATGATTTGATAATTACACAAGACCGCTTTTTTGCGTGAATATTAGACATCTCTGCTTGATAAATTCCATTTTGTAAAATTATATCTCTATCAATAAAGTAGTATGTACATATACATGGTTCTCAATAATTTATTAGTTTTGTAGATAACACACACTACTACAAAAAAGGTCTTTCTTAACGTGCAATGCGTGCCAAGAAAGGGTCTTCTTGACACGCAAATGCGCGTCAAGGAAGCCGGGGTCAAGAAGCTTCTTGACGCGCAAAATGCGTGTCAAGAAGTTCTTGACACGCATTTTATGACGCGCAATGCGTGTCAAGGAAGCCCCCGTTATAAATCTGTTTATGACAACATTTTTTCGCGTCATGGATTTAAAAAAAATAAAAAAGTGTTTTTTTAATAGAATCACTATTTTCTATATTAAATGACAATTTACCTGATAATACAAAACGAGATGCTTACCCCACCGCGCGTTGCTACAGGGTTGAATTTGTATACTGAATGAAAATAAAAAAAGTTAAGTGGTATAGAACGTAAACGTTTAAAAGTCTCGTGGTGAAAGTATAAAACTATAGAAGTATACTAAAAGCGAAAGTAGAAAAGTTAAAAGTTTCGTGGCCAAAGTAGAAGACAAAAAAACTTTAAAAAAAATAAAAACTAAAAAGTTAGAGGGTTAAAAAATTAAGGAATATAAAACGTAAAAGTCTAAAAAATCTTGTGGTGAAAGTATAAAACTATAAAAATATACTAAGTTAAGTGGTATAAAATATAAAAGTCTAAAAGTCTCGTGGTGATATTATAAAACTATAAAACTATACTAAAAACGAAAGTAGAAAAGTTAAAAGTTTTATGGCCAAATTATAAGACAACAAATCTAAAACAAAAAAAGGTTTAAAAGTTAGAGTGTAAAAAAGTTAAGGGTATAAAACGTAAAAGTCTAAAAGTATTGTAGTGAAAGTATAAATCTATAAAAATATACTAAAAACGAAAGTATAAAAGTTAAACGTTTCGTGGCCAAAATAGAAAACAACAAAACTCAAAAAAAATTAAAAAAAAAATTTAAAAGTTAAACGGTACAAAACGTAGGAATATGAAACATATGTGGCCAAACTATGAAAACCGAAAGTTTATTATTTCGTTAAAAAGAAAAAAAAAAAATTGTAAAAATTTAGGGGTAGAAAACGTTAAAGCACCAAAGTCACGTGGCCAAAGTTTTAAAAACAAAAAGTATACTATTAATCTATCAAATTTCATCGTATTATTAATAAATAAAGTACACTATTTATAGCAAGATAATACAATTCATATATATAGCAACCAATTCATTACAAAGTTTACATAAGTTTACAAATGGAAAAATAATATGCTAACAATAAACATATACTTTATCATCATCAGATTTGTAGTGTTTGTTCTAGCTGCAAGTTGTATCCAAAAACCCTCATTGAAAGTGGGAATATTTTCTACAAAAAAGTGTTTAAAGCTGTTACCAAGGAAAATAAACAATTTAAAACATATAGTAGCGGTTTAATGAATATGTAAAGAAGTGTGTGCTTACTTCCCAATCACTTGCATTTTTCAACATGTCTATTAGCCTGTTAAGTTCCACCGTCTTTTTAAATGCATCCTCGGCATCTTGATTGACTGCATATACCAAATTTCTCCTGTTCAATATCCAGAAATAAGTGATTTAATTATCAACAGAAATCGAATAGATGAACTACCTGACCAGTAGACAGAATATGGCAAATTGGGGAAAACACATCAGCAATTCAAACGGAACCAAACATCGACATCGAACATATGAACCCCGACAACCTGTAATCAACGAAACCAAAAAAAACCACATCCGCAATTCAAACCTGTATAAAGAACCCTAATTAGAGACACACGGAATGAATTAGATAAAATATGTATAAAGAACCCTAACTCGAAGTCACAGTTTGAATCCAGGGGGAGAGGAGAAGAATCAAAGCAGCAAATTGGGGAAAACACGTACTCGAACTCACGGTTTGAAGCCAGGGGGAGAGGAGAAGCATCGAAGCTCAAGGAGATAGGGCTTTCTTCGATTACCTGGACTTCGGTGTCGATTAAATGGACTTAGCGATGAGGTTGGAGGAACTGTCGATGTCGATGGTGGAGGATTTTGTCGGCGGCTTACAGGGGGTCGGTGGAGAGGCGTGGACGAAATCGTCGGTGGATTTGTCTTCTCTGCGTCGATGTTTTTTGGGAGGTCTTCTCTACGTCGGTGTTTTTTGGGAGAGCGGGGAAGGAGTTTTTTTTTTGGGAAAACTTAAATTAGGGCAAAATATTTGATGGAATTTTTTGGCGGGAAAAATTAAAAAACAACAGGGATTTCTTGACGCGCAATTCTGAAGTGTCCTCCGTGTGTTTTTATAAATTATGACAGAATTTTATGACGCGCAAAAATGCGCGTCATCTTTTCTTAGTATTTTTTAATTGTTGACAGTTTTGTTATGACACCCTTTATTATGCGTCAAAAAAAGACCAAGTGTCATTGTTCGCGTGTCAAGGAAGACCCTATTTCTAGTAGTGACATCCCTACGTATATATGTGTGAATAGGTATATGTTTGCGTTTAATAAAAAACCAATAGGAACAAAACTACAAAAGCTTGATAAGCACTTGTAAAAAGTGCAAAAAGATGATTAAAATATATCTTAGAGCATTCACAAAAAGCATCTTTATACTTATCTTTAACTTTAAAATTTAATAAAATTCTTATTTTTTTTAGTTTTCTTTCTACATTAGCCTCTTTATCTTTATACCTATATTTAAGATTTAAAGAAAATACACATTTTCTATGTATATTTACACATTCACTATAGATAGTTAAATCTATGTTAAACTATTAAAGTTCATTTTTTTTAAGAAAAAAGATAATAAGACAAAATAATTAATAGTGGGGAGACCCGGATTCGATCCTTGAGGCGACCGGGTTTTACCGTTAATTCGCCGTCGTGACTACGGGCGGGCGGGTTAGCGGGTTTTCCCCCGGAACTGGAGTCACATGGACGCTTAAGGGCTCCGTACGGCTGGGTTGGGCCAGCTGACGGTGGCCTTTAGCCATTGGTTCACCCCGTACGAAGTATCTGAGTTTATTCTATTTGTTGGCCGTTCAAAAAAAATGTAAGAAAGAGAAAGAAATAATAATAAAAAAATATAAAGATAAAGATAAAGAACGAGATGTTAAGTTTTATTATGAATTGAAAACTAAATTTAAGAAATGAGAGTTTCTAAATAAATTATAAGAGAAAAGGATGCTGTGAATTATATAAAATAAATTACATACAAAGTCTGTTTGATTCTCTAGTACTTTATTGTGTTAAATCTCTATGTAAAAATATATTAAAACGAAAAGGTTATTATTAATATTGTTCGAAAAGCAAATTAAATAAAGGTGAATAGATTGTGAAATTAATTTGTTACATTCTGTATAAACTTTCACTCTTTTAATAATTATATATTTCTAATGATATTTCCTTCTCAAACTGCATGTGCACGTGCACGTGCACCTGAGAATATCGACACATTCTAAGAAATTACATAGGAATCAACGGTCAACTGAATCTTAGGGTCGTTGGTGTAGGTGTTAGGGACAAGACATCTAGGCTCCTAGGGCCACAAGAAAAACTATATGTTAGAACAACAAGAATATTATGCGTACTTAACAAAATTATTAGATTCAATTCCATTATTAATTGGTTTGTTCTTGGGAGACATGAAGTTATAGATAGTTGGAAAAAGTTTTATTGTGTTTAGAGTTAATGTAAGGACCGTTTATGTGCTTTATCGAAATTTTAGTTTTCGTTTCTTTTTTTTAAAACGGTTAACGAATGTCCCGGAAAATCTGGGGACTTCTTACACCAGTTGAGCTCATTTCAGGGAAAATCCACATCCGTGAGCCAAATGATATCCAGCTTTGAAAAAAAACGTTAAAAAGTATAAACCGTCACTAGGATTGACGGTTGTTTGTTTATTCGGTTGAAGTCGACTCACATGGATATCACGCAAGGGCTTAATCAACATTTTCCATATATCAATGAAATAGCCGACCTAGACATTACATCAGTTCCCTTCTCTCCAAAAACACATTCATCTTCTTCTCCACTTATTTTACTTAGTTTTCCATTGATGATCATCACCTTTACTTTCAATATTCATCTTCATCTTTAAGAGTTTGAAAGTATAAGTTTTCCTCAGCTTCGACATAGTTGCTTGCAAATCATGTTTACAAGATTAATTGAAATGGGGTGGGTAATTAGACAATCAGGTTGGCGCATTAATCTGAAGCATTCTTATGGTACGTCTAAAAATCAGTTGAAATCCTCAATTTTGGCCCTAATGTTGTAAAATTTTCCTTTATAATATTTTGATGTTCTTGTATTCTTTCGACGACACAGATAAAAATCTAAACATGTTCTCCCTGAAGATTCATCACAGTGGGGTTTTAGAAACTTCCTAGGAAAGAGGTATGCATACAACTATGTAGCATCACCGATTTCCGTTACATAGATGAGTTCCCCGTCCACTAGTTAGATCTAATGATTGATGAACTAATTCATAGAAAGAAGAAGATGTACTACCATTTTATGATTCAGGTACAAACTAAGACTTTGGAGCAACACTTTTAGGCAGCGACAATTATGTGATTTTGATGTCTAAGAATATGGTATCAGAACATAAGGTTATATATGTTTATATTGAACACGGCGAAACACAAGTGAACTACTTACCTCTAACTGAGAAATTAAAGGTTGTGAATGAAGAATTGGAGGATGTTTGTGCACATAAATTTGGTCAAAATAGACTTTTCATAGGATGGCATGGTGATAGTTTGAAGGATTAGCATAATTAGGTTGTAGATGAGATTGTTTTTGTTAATGAAGTAGAAGTGGTGGTTGATACACTAGAGAGTACTGAAGCTGAAGAAAGAGGCATTGATGAAGTTGAAGTATAGTTAATGGTCAACCTCAATTGTCTTAAGTAGATGTGGACTTTGAATATGATTTTGAGGAATGGTTTCGTTTGAGTGATGAGGACACTGACTACATTGTTGACACTGGGAATGAACAAGACACTCTTGTTAATGTTGAAGATGTTGTGAGTGATGGTTCACTTGATTGTGGTACAAACTATTCATCTAATGCACTTGAGTCTATAAAAGGCAATAAACCGAGGGAGTTAAGAAGACAAAAGAAGAAGGAAACTACTACCGAGGGAGTTAAGAAGACAAAATAAAAGAGGAAACTACTATAGGTTCTGTTAGTTTTTATGTGGGTCAGGTACTTGGGAATTTAGTTGAGCTAAAAGATCTTATCAAGAAACATGCCATAAGTGTAGAAGAGAATTAACTTAGGAATCATAGAAAAAGAATTAGGGTATTTTGATGTGTGTGTGGGGGGGGGGGGGGGGGGGGGGGAGTGGGGAGGAAATGAAAAGGTTGTTGACCCAAGTATAAATGATGGGCTAACTAAAGTGGGTGGGCTAGGTAAAATAGTTCGGCACCAAAAGTGCTTAATAGTAAAGGCGAAAGTATGGGGTGGGGTATTTTGATGTGTGTGGGGGGGGGGGGGGGGGGAATGAAAATGGTGTTGACCCAAGTATAAATGATGGGCTAACTAAAGTGGGTGGGCCAGGTAAAATATTTCAGCCCAAAAAGTGCTAAATAGTAAAGGCGAAAGTATGGGGTGGGGTGGGGTGGGGTGGGGGGGGGGGGGGGATGAAAAGGGTGTTGAGCCAAGTATAAATGATGGGCTAACTAAAGTGAGTGGGCCAGGTAAAATAGTTCGACCCAAAAAGTGCTTAATAGTAAAAGGGAAAGTAATGACACATGTATAGGAAAAACAAGTACTAAAGTGAGAAAAAAGGGTTAAAGTTAAAGCTCTAGAGGGTCCTTAGGTTCTCTATGCATCTACCTAAGAATCAAATGCAATATGGGTTATAAAAACATACAAGCCCGATCACATCTACGCTATAGAAGTTTTCACAGATGGGTTCATGGCAAAAGAGCGATGAGTGATGATTTGATGAATCCAGTTGAATCAAACCCACAAGTAACAACCAAATCAAAGAGCTCCAAAGAAGGTATGAACTTGCAGTTTCACAATATAAGGCATCTATGGCTAAAAATCAAGCAACAAAGCAGTTGAAGGGTGACTATATGAAGCAATATGCGAGGCTAAGGGACTATATTTTGGAGGCCAGGAAATATAATTAATCCAAGCACAATAGTGAATTCATGGTAAAGAACATACCAAATCTAGATTCACCAACAAGGGTCTTCAAGATGGTATACATTTGTTTAGGAGTATTAAGGGGGTGGGGGATTTAAGGCATGCCAAAAAAAATTGTTGAGGTTGGATGTGACATTCATGAAAGACCCATTTTCTGGGATGGACCCGAATAATGAGATTTATCCTCTTCCATAGTTAAAGGGCTAAAAATAAAGATTCAATGTATTGCTGAAAAAAATTGAATAATATGACACATATATTTAAACAAGAAATAAAAAAGATAATTAAAACTCCCTAAACACCTTTAGAAGTTCTTAATCTTAATGTTACGCCTTCATGATATCCTATCATCAACCATATTTTCAAAGAGATGCAATTATAGCAAATCAAACCTAATACACTCATCTTACGTTATTTTGGTCTACCTCTAACCCCCCCCCCCACCCCCCACCCAACAGTCGTGATAGTATCAACCGAACAAAAGAGTGCCATCAACAACCTTCGCTTTATCAGATATCATCCGAACGAACAACCTTCTCTTACGGTGATAAGCATTAAGTAATAAATATAATATTATATTAGTTTTTCAATTTTAACGGCTAACACACATTTATTATTTCATTTACAACACATTAATAAATTATAACGGGTTGGGTTCTATAGAAAACCAATATTTTGCAAAAAACCAAAAAACCAAGAAAAAAAATTATTATTTTTTAAACTTTTTTTATATGTTTCTTTCATGATTTTAAGAATACTGGAAAAAGAAAAAACTTTAAAAACATTTTCGAGTTTTTTTTTAAATAAAATAAAATTCGGATTTTAGCTTGAAATTAATAATGCACTATGCAACAATAATATAAAATTGTCTTATTAATGCCAATTCTTTGTTTTTTATATTATTCGCATAAATCACGTCCATATTTAAGTTAAGTTTCTTTTTTTAAGTAATTTTAATTATAATGCATTATGCAATACTATTAGTATTATTGCATGATGCACTAATAAAAAATCACTAAACTTTTTATTTTTTAAATTTTTTTCCCATAAATAAAGCTAATAAAATTATAGAATTTTTGGTGAAATTCTTTTTAAAAATTATTAATATATGAAGAAATTATAAAGAAAAAAAGGTTGGTTTTTTGGTTTTTTGGAAAATTGTTGGTTTTCTATAGATCTTTTCCCTTATAACTCCATATAACATACACAAACGTAAAATTTTGAACATTTTAAACATAAATCTCTTTTAAAAAAGCAAAGTTGCTTACCATAAACTAAAATCCAAGTACCCATGTAGCTATTATTTTTTGTTGATCTTAATTTTCTCCCATATTTTGATCATATATTTTATTGCATTGATCATTAATTGCAACATAAACACAATGAATCATGTCCCCTAACAGTTGTATTCCAAGCTATTCTATTGCCTTCACGTGTAACCTTGCACTTTTCTATAGACGATATGCATATATTTTAAAGAAAACCCATTTAAAAACAATATTAAAAATTAATATAAAACACAAATAATATAAACCCAAAAGACAAAAGGAACTTTCCATCACCGTTGACATCACCTAAATGAAATTTTCCACACAGCTGTGATCATGTGAAGCCACACAACCATATATATATGTATACATACCACAAACCTAATAACCACTTTATACATCTCTTTCAACTCATTCCTTAAAATCATTACAAAAATGGCTCGATTTGTTCTTCTAGTCTTGATCTTATCACACACATTTCTAACCCTATCAGCAAGATGTTCACGGATCGAGCCTACCGTGGTTCAAGCACCGGCTTTTAGCCCGTCGAACGATAGAAGTATACAAACAGTTGAAGCGCCTAGAAGTCGAAAACTTGGTAAACACCATGTAAGCGCATTAGAGTCGCCTACAACTGGTCCATCAAGTCATGATCATGAAGAAAATACCGCGGAGGAGGATGGAATGTATTTGGAGAAGCACCATCACTCGCACGGATCGAGTTCGGCTGATAAGTCAATTGCTGGTGGCGGGGTGATCCTTGGAGGGTTAGTCATGGCGTTTGTGGTGTCGATTGTGTGTTATATTCGAGCAACTCGAAGAAGAAGTATGGTAGAACCACCAACGCCCACCACCGTTAGAAGTAGTGCTTCTCCATGAGGGATTGTGTTCATATATATATACAATTTTACTTCAAAAGTATATACGTTTTTTCATTAGTTATTGTTTGGAATATCTATATTTGATTCTTTTGTTATGAAGTTTATTTATTTATTTATTTTTTTTTGGAGAAGCCAGAAATTTTATTAACCCCCAAATTACATGAAACTACAAACAGCTAGACACTGTTTAATTAATCTAAGTTAACCAGTCACCAAAACATCAAAAACACATGCATTAAGAGATTCTAAACCTTACTGCCTTCCCATTAAAAACCCAGTCATTTCTGGCATTCCAAATAAACCAAACCGCCACCAATACAACCGCTAGTATTACTTTCTTCACCCCTAGTATTTGCACTGCAAGAATTATAATTGCCACCAATACAACCGCTAGTATTACTTTCTTCACCCCTAGTATTTGCACTGCAAGAATTATAATTGGTTATATTTCTTGTAATTTATTTTATCATTTACTTGTATTCACTGAAGTCTCTTAAGCTCACACCATGAGACCTTTGTGTTTCATACACCCGTATTATCTTCGCTGCAAGACACTTTATGAGAAAATAGGGTGTAGACATAAAGCCCCATTGCGATCATTATATAATAATTATTATTTTTTATTTAAATAAACTAATTATATAACAATCCTAATTAAATATAAACATAAATTAAAAATAAAGAAAATAACATAGTTTAATAAAAAACTAATAATTGAAAAAAACTAATCCTCGTCTTTTTCGTCATCATGAAAATCATAAAATATTGATGATGAGGAAGGGACGTCATTTTTTATAGTATGGAGATGATAGAAGTGGAATTTTTTTTATGAAAAAAATGAGAGAAAGTAAAGAAGTTGTAAGTAAAAATAAAGGAGAATATATATATATATATATATATATATATATATATATATATATATACTACTATATAATACATATTGATCATCGGGGGTATTTTCGTCATTAAATTCCTTAATTTTAAGACGCGTACAAACTGTAATGCATTTTGTACAAGTCTCTAATGCACAAAACATATTTTTCTCGCTGCTTACTTGAGAGAAACCCTAGGTATATAATGTTTTTTTCTCATTTCCGTGCCTCTCTCGCTCTCTGTATGAAAACCCTAACCGACGGCTTCTTCTTCAAAGAATCGCTTCGGCGCCGGCTCTCTCATTCTGTCATTCCACCACCACTACCTATTCATTGCTGGATCTGTTAGTTTTCATCTTCTCTGACCACGTTTTTCGGCTTCAGGTCTCAGATGGAGTGTTTGAGAGAAACTCAAGAGAAATGGGACGAGGGAGTGACCTCCGGCGATGCATCTGGCCACCTTCGACGACGGCTATATCGGCGATTTCCCTCTGCTCGAATTTGGTTCGTTCACAGTTTGAAGGTGGGAGATTCAGAGATCATTGACATGTTGAACCTTTTGAAGAATGTATCAGTTCCTTTCCGAACTGCACACGAAAAGGTATCGTTCTCTCTCTCTTCCTCTCAATCTAACCCTAATCTGGTCAAAGCCTTCAATCCGCCACTCTCTCTCAAACGTATTTTCCTTGAAATCTGTTTTGAAACCCAGATTCAGTTAGAACGGAAACCGAACTTCCTTGAAATCTTCGGTTATAGGACAGGTCTAAATCAGGTAAATGCTTTTTCGTTTTGATTTTGAATTTTTATTTTGATTTTCATGATGTTTCCCGTATGGCTTGGACAGGAAGCCCCATGAAAGCTTAAGTAAATTTAGTAACAGAAGCAACATTCTCTTCTATTGCAGGTAGTGAACCTTGTTTATTTATGCCTTTATGACTGTAATGATCTGATTATTAAGGGTCAAATAATATGCTTTTGGATTTCATACCATATTCATGTGGAAATTCAGATGTTGATGGAGGATAAGTTGGATATTGTCGATATCGAGATCACGTTTGATGGAGAACATTGAGAAGGCAAAAATTTGGTTATTGATATCATTTTCTTACTCACTTGGAGGGGCATATCCAATATATAACTCTTAATGGCTTAAACCACATAATGGTTTAAACCACATGGTTGGTTAGATGTATGTCAAATGGTATATTTTGGTTCACTGCATATTTTCTTTTATGTCGAATGATTTATATTTATGTTTGTTCAAGTAGGCTTCATATTTTTTTATGTCCGCTGATGTAAGGTAGCAAATGGTATTGGTTCTATTTGGTAGAAAGACGTGGTGGGTTTGAACTTGACTAATTACTACTTTCAAAAGAAATGCTATTAAAATAGGGTGCTACGTGCAAGATAATGACATCACAGTCTGATGCTAAGGCAGTGAAGTTCTTGAACAATGGAGCTGGAAGAAGGCAACTTTGTGGTATGCTTTAACTCATAATCTTAACTTATTCAAGGATGGCATTTTCGTATTACATAGTTGCTGTGGCACAAAGGTTTTTACATGTTTTTTGAGTTTATACTCCTTCCTTAATATGAAAAGGCATTTACATGATTAACCGCGATTAACCGTTGATTCAAAACTTTATGTTTCATTTGTAATTAATTGGTCTGCAAGTTTTTTTATGTTTCTTTTGAATAGGTGGTTTTTCTTTAAATTTAGAGATTGGTGAGATGGATTTGGTGAAGATGCATATCAGATAAACAACTTTTGGAGTAACGATTTCATCAACCCGAATGAGATCGAGGGGACAGATCAACAGGTGCATCCACGTCTTTTCTTTTTATCCAAAAAACCTTTTGTGTTAATGTTAGTTGGAGAACGGTACAAATTACACATTAGTATATCAGCTTTTGAAGATATTTCGGAATCAAAGGCTAGACGCCTACTTAAATTTCTACACTGCAAATTCTTCATTACTGAAAGGCTATGGTAATTAGTTTATTACTCTTATTGTAAAATTGTGGGACTTGTAATGTTTTAAAGTTAAAGTCTCTTTGCATTTGGTGCAGGTCTTGTACATGAAGAATGTATGGCAAAGATACGATTGATGTCGATTATTGATCTTGCCTTTAATGAATCTGCCCAAGTTCCATATTCTCTAATTAAAGAGACGCTCAGGTAAACACATACACCAAGAGCTTTTGAATCTTTTGATGCTAAAGACGTCATTGTGCGATAACTTGCAGATAGAAGACGAGCAAGTGGAGCCCTGGGTGGTAAAAGCAATTACTGCTAAACTGGTCGATTGCAAAATCGACCAAATGAATAAAGTCATTAGAATGAGGTGTGTAAAAAACCTCACGTGGATCCTGTTTTTTTATCTTCTATTCATTACAACTATTTAATGTATGATGTTGTGTATAGTCATTGCACTGAGCGTGTTTTTGGGCTACTTCAATGGCAAGCTCTACGTGAAAAGCTGGCAACATGGAGGGTATATATCGAGTTCTTTCGTTCAGTATTAGTCAACCTTATATGACTTCACCCATTCCATATATAGCTTTCTTGATTATATCAGTCGAATGGATCATTTACGAACTCCAAACCAGAAGGTTAATTTTCATAAACCCGTTTTGGTTTTCATATGACATCTTATTCGTTCTTTATTTCAGGTGTACATTTGGTGGGTGTCTGTATGTGACGTTGAGCTCTATGAGGAACTAAAAGTTTTAAAAATCATCGAGGCTACAAATATTCTTCTTGAGAAAGAGGTTGTTGAATTTATAGTTTTTTTACCTTTACAAAAGCATTCAATATTTGTCATGTATTTTATTGTAAAATTACATTTTTTTCTTTTTGTTTAGCAGGTTGTTATGTTAATTTGTTGAATGGTACGAGGCATATGAATCGATTGTGTGTTCTCACATAACCTAATTGTCGATTTCAGGACGCAAGTTTGGATGCACATGCAAAACTCCTGTTGAATGATATGATAACTTTGGAATCGCTGGTCTGTTTTTAGTAATCAGCCTTCTCTATTTGTTCTTTCTTAATATGATATTTAACAGCAGTTCTTTTCAACGTCTAGGTTAGAGAAATGGAGATGCATTTAACTACTTCTCACAACATCATTCGCGATAGGGGAAATTAATTGGTCTTTGATTGTAATTTTTAATTTGTGATAAAAGTGTAGCAGAAGGTTGTTCTTGATTCACTGAGCTTATGATTAATGCTACCTTATTGTTGTGTAGGCATCCTTCTTATTGCAGAATTGTCGACACGAATTAGATTCAATTAGCAAGTATGTACAACAATCCATGTTGTTTCTTACAATTATATTCTCTTGTGAATGCATTTACCATTATGTTGACTAAAGTATATAATATAAATCTACTGATGTCGTGATATTGAGGATGATATGTTGAGAAAACGTTTTAAGTGCATCTTTTAATTCGCATCTCTTTTTCTTTTGGATTAATTGTCGTTCATTGTTTAATTCACACATTTTTTTTATTTATGTTACTTATTATTCAATTTTTTTTGTAGGTTATCATATGAGCATGGCATTCCTGTTCTTGGCATGTTCAACTAAATAAGTATTAAGAAGATTTGGTGAGTTCTTAAATCTATATCTTGATGTTCATTTAAGCTTTCTATTATGTTTGAAACTATTTTTCTGATATTACAACTCTTATTGCATATGATTTTAAGTTTTATTTACTGAGGTATGTTGTTTTAATTAGTTTATAATAAAAGTACGTGCTTGTGCTATATGATGTTAGTTTAGCTTTTATTAGTGATTGATGTATGTTGTTTTAGTTACAAGTAAATCTGGTTTTACATTATCTTGTTTTATTTCACAAACAAGTAAATCTATTATTAGTTTTAATTCAGAATGGACATGCAGGTATTCTGATGTGAACTCATAATTTGGTGCTTAGCGTGGGGGCTGAAGTGAAGCATTGACCAATTGTATTCACTAATTAGCATAATTAATGCTGGATAGAATTATGTGGGAAATCGTATGAGAGTATTAAGCTATAGGTATGCTCATTTTAGATTTATAGGATACAGCCTATATCCTTGATCTCTTCTGGTTAATCTGTTAATTTTCTATTGCTATAATTTATATGCATTCTATTGTTTTAATTTATATGCATTAACTCATTATATTTCATTCATTTATATAATCTCTAATATTTTCTTTGTCAAAATCAACAGGTGTAACTTACCCACTCTGATCCAACATTCTGTTAACTTCACATTTCTGCTTAAAATTGGTATTTGAGCAATAAAGCAGGTACACACATTGTTTTAAACTGAAGAAATTGTTTGTTTTCTTATGTTAAAACCTCCTATGTAACCTTATATACAGGTCAGATTTTGGGGTAGCTTCTTTAGATGAAACAACTTTTGTAAATGGGTCATCTTAACTAAACACATCAGGTTTAAAAAAACGGTCCATCTTTATTAAGCAGGTCATGTGCATGCTTATTAAATGTCAGCTTTATTGATTGAGACGGACTTGATAAACGGGCCAAAAAAATATTGTTTGAATCTCTTTTTTTTGTTTTGGTTTATATCTTCGTATCAGCAGATTCAAATGGATTTGAATGTTAATAATTGCTTTTGGTAAAACATGGGGTGCTTTACTCATACTTCTATCGTTGTAGTCTTTTATGAAGTTTGTTTAGTACTATGGTTACATATATTTAATATAACCCTTTTGTACCCCTAGGTTTTCATCCATTTCTTCCCTCAAGTACTCAAAGTGTCTTCCTCGGCCACTCATTTAATTTTTGTTTCTTCATCATGCTGTAGTATTACATTCATAATGCATTTGAGATATATTAATTGTATTGTTTTGAGCAGGGTCCATCTGCTGGATTGCTTAGGCAAGCTACGTATACAACTCAAAGACTTGGTACGTTAAGGTACTGCCATTAATGAATATACTGCTATACATATAATAATTGGATATACTGCCATTAAGCTACGTATACAACTCAAAGACTTGGTACATTGAGCAGTCACCATGTTTACTTTTAGTTTATTGTGATGTCAGTTGCATTTTTACTAAGATGCAGATGACTCATTTTGTGATTTAATAATTGCTTGCTTTAGCAGGGCTGCAGGAGTATGACACCGATGATCCAAAGGGACGCCATTCTATAGTATTACCAATTTACCATTTCTTAAAAGAGGTAAAAGCCCCTTTATGAAGTTATAAGAAGCTTATCAAAATAAACCGAGTGCCACATGTACCCCCTTCCTCTCTCTGTTGACTATTCTTTGTTCCCTTGATTTTAGCTAATGCAATACAACCCCTCTTTTTATGTTTCTGTTTCCAGCCATCATTTTCCAGTTATGTGGGCGTGTATTATGTTATGAGTTAATAGAGGTATGTTTTCTTCTTTGAAAGTGCTGTCTATTTTCAAATTTTCTTTCTATAAAGTTCTTAAACCAATTAAAACCACCTAGATCAAATGAAACATCAACTATTAAACCACCGCCCATCAATACCGTATGAACTAACAAAAATTCATCCCATCTTCCTTTAAAATTTGTTGCAGATATCAACTTTTTATCCATCAAACTTTCAACAATTTCCATACTAGATAGTAGATATACAGTATGTTGAATTCTCCACGTCGACCCTCCAATAAATAGATATCATGTTGACTTCCTCCCAATCGAGTCTGCAAATTATTCTTCCATGTGGAAGGCTTCGTAAAAAAAACTCAACACACAAAATACTCACCAACTCAACAAATATATTAGAATCAAAAGCATCCTTATCTTCAACTTAGAGCAAGAGTAAATTACAAATTTTGTCCTTTACGTTTGCATGTTTTGCAAGTTTTATCATTTATCTTAACTAATAACATTAGATGTTATTTAAACTTTACAAAGTTTTGCTCAGCGTGACCTGGGTTTCTCCCAAACTATTTTCTTTCTTTTGATTAAAACATTTACATACTGCCCCCTTATTAAATTAACAAATTTGCATACTTGGCCAACTAGCATTTACACAAATAACCCATTTATTCTCATTCTAATACATTAATCACCTAAATTATAACTTATTGAATATTACAAACCAAGTTGGGTTTTTATTCTACAGAATTGAAAGGATTTCACAACATTAAACTTAATGTTCTATTTGCAAATCCTAGTTATTGAATCGGGTGACCATTCGGAGACCCATTGCATATTGTTATGAATCTGGTCATTAGGGATTTGCATAAGCCACGGGGTGTATAGGGGGGGCTTAATAGCTGATTAAGTAGGTAGCGTAATGGGCCGCACGTCCATGCCTTGATATTAAGTTATCAAGGATGTAGTATGTGTCACTATATGCCCAAACATGAGGGGTAATACAGGGGCACGCCCTTGTGTTATGCCGGATTGAGTTTTGACCAAGGGCTAGACCATCAGTAGCTAGGTTTAGTAATGAGAAAGAGAAAATGTTTATATGATGATTATTGCTGAGGACTCACCAACAACATTATTGTTGTTGACATGTTTTAGTTTATGTTACAGGTAAGTAGCTTTAAAGCAGATATCGTGTCGGGCAGAAGTGTTATTGTTGGGAAGCATTATTGAGGGTTGTATTGCCTGATTATTGCATGATCAGATCTGGCCTATGACCTCTGTCCTTGTTACTTTCTTCAGTTTGTATTTTTGAATACTTATTATGTCTTAGAGTGCCTAGGACCGAACCTAGTATTTGTTGCTTGGGTTATAGAACTCCTCGTAGCTTATATTGTTATGTAAGGTGGTCTGTTGTTTGTATTGGATTATTTGTGTGTGAATGTTGCGTACTCTGACTACTAATCTGTTGCTTCTGCGGATCCTGATATGAACAACCAGCCCCATACCCGTACTTCTCGTCCTAGGCAAGGGGCGGAAAGTGGGGGTGTGACAGGTTGGTATCAGAGCCCAAGGTTCCAACAGATTAAGGGTTTCCCGTAGAGCCCTTAAGTTTGAACCTTTATAACTCTAAGACAAAGCATGGGCTGAGTCTAGGACTTAGGCTGATAACTCAGGGTTAGGTAGTTTTCAGGAATTAGTGTAAGGTCGGTAGTAGTGACAGACTTTCCAGCTATTATTCGTACCCACAGGTACACTAAGGTCTGGTGAAGCCTAGCAATTAGGTAAAAGCTCATAGTCCATCTGATGTGTGTGGTACTTTAAGATATAGGACGTACAGTCCTTAAGTATGACTTTAGGGTAACGGAACCCTAGAGGTATTTGGAAATTTTAAGATTATACACACACACACACACACATATATATATATATATATATATATATATATATATATATATTCTGTTGTGTAACTTTTGTTTTGGTGCAAATTCCTCTGAAAATGTTTGGACAACGCAGATCCTCATCCAAATCTGGCAGCAAGAGTGGAAGTAGGAAGGAAGAAGCAGGTCCAAGTCAACCAGTTTAGCAATTCAGTCCTGATTTATCTGGTTATGTTGTTTCAGCCTCTGCCTTCGTCAAGACCAAGCTTTCTCCTGAAGCATCTACCACTGAGCACAAGCATAAGAAGAAGGGGCGAAAGCCTAGGATGTTAGTACATCCACCTCCACCACCACTTCAGATCACTGAGGCCGAGTGAGAGGCAGCCTTTGAGGTTGTCTAGACACAGGGAGCAGACGATGATGATGAGCGCACCGAGACCCAGGGTGACGGGAGGGCGTCCCGTTCATGCTCCGAAACTAGGATTGTGATTACTGTTCCAGATAGCCACTCGGTATGCTATCATTCTGAGCAGTTTGTACATCATGAGCAGTATGTTTATGCTCCACCTGGCTTTCCGACAACCAATTACGTGGCTGACGATGAGGGTCCCAATAATCGGAACCCATGGAGCATGAGCCGCCTGCTGATGCACCACTTGTTGGCATTTTCGAGGACTTGACTACCCTTGCTCCACCTATGCAGCCTTTACCTCCTACACCTCCGATGGAACCCGTTCCTCCTTTTCCTCCAGCCTCTCCAGGTCCTCCTGTTCCTTATCAGCAGGAGATACGAGACCCTTATGCAGCTGCCCGCCAGCCTGTTCCGTATGATTACCGTGTTTCTGACTAGTACATCCACCTCCACCACCACTTCAGATCACTAAGGCCGAGTGAGAGGCAGCCTTTGAGGCTGTCCAGACACAGGGAGCAGACGATGATGATGAGCGCACCGAGACCCAGGGTGACGGGAGGGCGTCCCGTTCATGCTCTGATACTAGGATTGTGATTACTGTTCCAGCTAGCCACATGGTAAGATATCATTCTGAGTGGTTTGAACATCATGAGCAGCATGTTTATGCTCCACCTGGCTTTCCAACAGCTAACTACATGGCTGACGACGAGGTCGGAACCCATGGAGCATGAGCCGCCTGCTGATGCACCACTTGTTGGCATTTTTGAGGACTTGAGTACCCTTGCTCCACCTATCCAACCTTTACCTCCTACACCTCCGATGGAGCCCGTTCCTCCTTTTCCTCCAGCTTCTCCTGTTCATTATCAGCAGGAGATACGAGACCCTTATGCATCTGCTAGCCAGCCTGTTCCGTATGATTACCGTGTTTCTGACCAGTATAGTTTCTCTTAGCTGCAACGCTCTTTCAGCGATAATGCACCATCATACCAGTATCCTATGGATTCATATATGGCTCCGTATGCTCAGTATCCTCCAGTACCACCTATTATGATGCATGTTGTTCAGTACCCTATGACGCAGCCATATTTTGAGCCTGCTAGATCTTCTTTCTCAGGAGTTGGTATGCCTTTCCATCCCTCACCTTATGTTGAGCCAGTCGGACCCAGTGTGGGGTCGCCTGCTTATGCTGCTTTACTTGAGGAGAACCGTGCACTGATGCATGATAATGCTGAGAACCGGAGGCGTGAAAAGAAGATAACCGCCTTTACAATAAGGCGAAGAGTGTTGTGGGAGAGATAGCTTCCTTGGTTAGAAGGCGGAGGCAGTGATGTTGTTGCTGACTCATGGAGTAGTGTGATCTGATCGTCATGTTTGTTATGGTTTGATGTGTTTGTATTGCTATTGTTATGTATCGTTTGTACTAGACTTTGTCTTGTTGTACTGTGATGTTTAAGACCTGATGTGGGTTAGGACTTGATTCCAAACTCATAAGGCATGATCGTGTTGTAAACCGTAAGACTTGAATGTTTAAGTTTAATGTGATGTGTTTGATATCTAAGGTGTAATGATGCATTATTAGGATTCCTTATGACATATTCTAAGTGGTGGACTTATTAAAAGTACACATAGAACTCTATAGGACTCCTGTTAATTTTTTTATGGCAAATCTGATTATGACATTCCGCGAACATAGTAGGCAGGATGAAAGGTGGAGAGGACATATTTGCGTTTCACGAACATAGTAGGTGGAAGGGCGAGAAATGTTGCTCTCTCGCTCCACGAACATAGTAGGTGGAGAATTGGAGAATTTCCCTTTCCCTCACATACCACGAACATAGTAGGTGATGAGATTGAGGGAGTTGCTCCCATGATTGTATTATGTCCCCCATAAATAATAGAACTTGTTCACCTGTCGTAGATGCATGAGAAGTCACGTATATGCTTATTAAAATTGATGTAATCTCTAAATTGGCTTTCAGGCAATGACGAAAGCAGGGGTTAGTAAAATTGTTGACGCTGGATCAAAGATTATAACACGTTGTAGAGCTCGCGAAACCCAGGATAAGGGAGATAATTCTGAGTGTATTGAAGATCGAGAACCTCTTACGTCTGCACAACAGAGGAAGAAAGCTGAAGATGAAAGACTTCGGAGTCTAATAGCTGAGGGTACATCCCAAGCTTTTCCTAGTTTGACTGCGAGAGAGAAGAGGTTGAGCAAGAAGCCTGCTAATGAAGATGATTCGAGTGAGGGGTATTATAGCCGTTTTGACAAGAGTAGGACAAAAAGGAGTGTATCCCACAAAGAAAGAACCGTTCAAAGTGAGTCTACTGCAAGCTCACATCATCATAGTAAACGTGGTCATAAGAAGGAAAACGAAAAGAGTAGACGAAGAAAGTATGTGGAGCTTTGTGATAGTGATTCCGAACCTGACAAGGAGGAGGAAAGGATGAGAAAAAGGGGATGTTCATACAAGGCCTATGTCACACCCCAACCGACGGCGGAATATGTCGGGGCGCAATGATTGTCCAGATGCACATGACAACTAAATTAAGTTGTAATACTTAAACATGCCCTTTTTCATTAATCAGTTAAAGATAACGTACAATAAAGATAAACATACTAATTACATTTCAAAACTGATTTAAGGTTCGTAATCTAGGTCCAGCAATCCTAGCGTGATAACATAATAGCTCAAGTATAGATTCCTGCAACATGTATAAGATAAAGTGTCAATCACAATAGTAGTTGGTGAGAAACACAATATTTAATTAATATATATATAATTTTAACAGCGATATATGTTTAACGAGATATTTTCATATATATAGTTAAACAAGTAACGAGTTAGAGCCAATAAGTGAGCGCATCAAACCCTAGACAACTAGGCTTCCAATCACCCAATTGGAACCAACATCCAATTCTAACGGGTGGGCTGTCAAACCAATAGATCTATTACTGTAACCCCGACTTGGTGTGTTAATGAGTACGCTTCGAGATAGTGAAATAGAGCACAATGACAGAAAACAACAAATCACAATAATCCACACAAATTTAACATACATAGAATGTATCCAATCAACATATAATCGTGTTTGTGGTTTAGAGAAACGATTTTGAATAAAGAAATACATGTTACACCCCAAAACGTTTAAAAGATAATGCAGGTATGATTTCTCATAACTCGGATTATCAATCGAATGAATCACCATTAGAAATGATAATACGAATTGAATAGTCATAACCAACAGTATTATAAGGAGGGGGATTTAGTGGATACTCACCTGATAAGTAGAACGGAAACGAGAGATAGAACCAATCATGAGAGATAACAATCTGGAGATTATGTAAGGGAATAATTTGTGGCTTGTGTATTAAATCATCACTTGGCGGAATATTTTGAAGGCTGAAGTGATAGAATAAGTGAAAATTAGTTGGGATATGGGTATATTGGGTCATTGGGCCATTTTAGACATGTTTGGGCCCAATTAGAAAGAGTTTAAGGGGAGTTTAGTAGGCCATTAAAGTCAAATACGGGAATTATTGATTAATTAGGGTTTTGAGGATGGCTTGTTGACCAAGCATGTCCTCCCCTATATAAGCCATAAGGAGCCTATTATTGTCTAGAAGAGGTTGCTGGTGTTGCTGATTTTCGTAGGAGGGGCTAGGAGTGTTCACGAAATTCTCTAAAGAGAATTTCGATTCTGTGTATTGAAACCGGTTTATTCAAGCAAGATCAATTCTCTTTCGGTTTGTTATTTGATTTCAATTGTTCTTTAATTATTTCTTTCGATTAAACTTGAATCATCTCTAACCTTCGGATTCCGCACGTTGGTTAGTAGATTTGATATCGCGTGAGGAGAGATTTCGATCCTTACAGATTATCCTAATGAAACGAACATGCTAAATGGATATAGGTAATCATAATGATTATAGTCCTAAGGACACGAAGAACTTAAGAAAAGGTAGATCTTATTTGATTAAAAGACCATTTTACCCTTTATCGGGAAATTAGGGTTTAGTGATAAAGTGATAATATGAAGACGCGCATTCCTATAAGTAAACGCCCACCCCGGGATTACCCAGTGAAGTATGCCAGGTCCCAGTTGGGATTTATGCGACACCCCCGCTTTGCCAGAAACCGCAGAGTACAGGCGCCTACCCTTCCGGTCTGCACGAACTTCTAAGTATCCGATTAACTTGGTATTTATAATACTTTATTATTTATCACTTTTGGACTCATATTCACTTATTATAAATATAAACATGATCTAAGACCAAAAATCAAGTCCCCAATACCTCCCGGTTTGTTTAATATTAAATAATCATATTTAAAACCCTAATTTCAAAATATTTATCAAATAAATAACAAAATCTTTTATTAAATGAAATAAATTTAGGACTTTTGCTTAAAATATTATTTTATAATATATCTTAAAAGATTAGCCCTAAATTTAACTCGTTTGTTCCAGTTTGGCATAGCAACGTCGTGAGAACCCTAGTTTCAACGTATTTATTAAATAAATATCAAGACATTTTATAATATTTCTCAAAATATGAAACCTTAATTCAACATCGTTTACTCAATTTAGGCAGAACAACGTTACGAAAACCCTAATTTTGACTGATTTTTAGATAAAATACCAAACTTTCCTGAAACTTTAAATTAACTTAGGGCTTTCTTAAACCACATTATTTTAGGATTACCTACAAAAATTCAGACCCTAATTCCAACCCGATTGCTCAAATTAACCAAAGCAAATCAAGAACCCTAATTTTAAGCATAGTTTTAGAACTCGATTATAACAACAAAATTAACAGAAATTTTTAGAGGGGTTTTGTAGAGCATACCAAATAATGGGGGACTGTAGGAGATCAGCTCGTAATTCCCTCTGGATCGCTCGAATTTGATTGAACAAGAATTGGATGAAGGTTAGGGTTTTTAGATGATGATTTGCGAAATTGGTGAGTGATATGTGATGATCTCAGGCCCTATTTATAGCCAACAGATGCGGATTTATGTATAGACAACAAAGAAAGTGATTCATTATCGAAAAAAACGACACATAGGAGGGTCAATCGTGGAGAGAAAGGAAAAATTCGTGGCTAATTCGCGACTGCAGAAGGTGTCGCGTGTCGCGACACATTTGGAGAGAGCTCTCGCGACCTGTGAGCCAACTTTAGCCAAATGACAAAAATGGTCCCTGCAGTTTTATTTTGCAATTCAGCCCCTGAACCTTGGTTTTTGAGCAATTTTAACCCCTAAACTTTTCTAACCTTATCGTTTTATGTCCAAAACTAGCTTAAAATAATTTCTCATGATTTTCTAGGTCTCGGGATACGCATAACGAGGTATAAATATATGTATTTAATATATTTTTTATTTTCTTTTTATTCATTCGTCCTCGTTTTAACTCGTTAACCTCTAAAATTTTACGAGTAACTTATAATAACCTTATAAAACATTATGGAAAATAAAAATATGATTTTTGAAATTTACGTGACTCCCGGTTAATGTCGGATTCGCACGGAAAACGGTAAATTCATTTATTTGCGTTTTAGTTAACAAAATTGATCTATAATTTAACCAATTGGTTTCTAATGTTATAAAATGATTGTAGGATATTCCAAAGTATATATTTTGAGAAAAAACCCTGAGATTCCCTGTAAACGATA
>JBCNJP010000007.1:97498332-97521332 GCA_039602395.1 Deinandra increscens subsp. villosa | reverse complement strand
AAATCAAGAACAAAGTGTTTGTTTATGAGAACTTCGAACTAGAAAAAACTAAAATCGATTTTGAGAAATTATGAAGCGTATCTTGAAACCTATTCTTGGAGTTGAATATTGAAATTGTCACCACTTTTAGTTCTTCTGAAATTAAAAGGTTAATTTTCGGCTAAAAATAGAATCTACTGTATTTTTAAATGAAACAATTTTGAGAGGATTATTTTGAACCAACTCGACCCCCAGACTACGACAAGGGGGTGTTGCCTCTTGAAACCCTATATGAGGTTCCTATAATTATAATGTCATTAATCCAATCATGCACCTCTGCATCTTCAGGCTTACTTGACATATATCACAATTCTCATTTGTCAAAGTCAATTCAATTATATTAAAATAACAAGAGCAGATTACCCTTAGGTGTGAGGAACTTGTTCTGATATCTATCACATGAACAGATATCAAGAACTCAAGTAAAAACATGCTAGCTAATATGTAGCACACTTCAGAGTGACACAACACTAGCATTTAAACTTTGACAAACCCATAAACTTTTTTATAGGATTCAGAAATTTTTGATGGTCGGTTATGTATCACTAAATATTAATGCTTCTCGGTTTAATTCAAGTCGGGTCGAGTCATATTAACAAATGCAAACCCAAATCAAGTAACTGACCGACAAGCTAATATAAAATTAATCAAATATTCAACCAACAATCTAGTATTACGGAAAAGAACCAACAATCTAACATTCTAAAATTTTAGCATTTAATCAAATTATCAAATAATAAAGTAAAATTTAAAAAGAAGTACCTAAACAAAAGGTTCGGGGCTCTTTAGAATCTAAATTGAGAGAGAGACGACGCCGATAGCAACAAATATTTCGCTAAAAACTAATGATTATGTTAAATCTAAATGTGAGCTTAAAATTTTAAATAATTGTTAGGTATTTGAGTATCTGAGTTTTATTAGGCTAAAATATAAACATGAACATGAAAAATATTATTATAGTTATTAATTATTTAGGTAATTGAGTTTTTTTTATTGCCTTTAAGAATTAATAAAAACACACTTAGTTGAATAATTATTCGGTTTAAATTTTTTAAATTAATTTTTTTATTCGGTCCGGTCAAAATTCCGTTTGGTCGGTCTAAAAAGACCAGAGCGATTGCAATTTGCAAGTGCTTTTTTGTGAACGGTTTTGTCGATAGGTTATATCCTGGTCGGTAATTACTCTTGCGACCATTTTTTGCTATTAAAATATTGTTGCGTCCGATTTTGCAGCCAACAGGGCTGAGCAAATGTGTACTAGACCAAAGCAGGTTAGCCAAACCCGACTCGAGACCGAAAATCTTAAAGAAACCAGAAATGAGGACGGGACCATAAATCTCATTTTGATATAAAACTTGATGCAAACTTTCAGTATGAGCATATGTGTATGCTATAAAAATATTTAACGGTTATAAATCAGTTTAAAGGAACCTCGTAATTATTTCACCGGACTATAGATCTCACTAAAAATGTTGTTAGTAATAGCGGTTTGAAGCATTTCAACCACGAGGACGTGTCCGAGTGGTTATTGCGATGAGCTTGGACCGGGTTATAGTTCGATCTTTGAGATCTCAGCCGTTTATTAAGATGGATTTTTCCTGAAATAAACTCAACTGATATAAATACCCCTAATTTTTTCTGGACTTGTTGACCTTTAAAATATATATTGTACAAATTATTTCTCATTTCAACATAACCCAATTTATGTCGCATTTTAAATGGATAATTTATCCTTGATCTATTTTAACCCGATACCTTTTGATGCAATACATAGCCTGAGATCCCTGCACATCAAGGTTTTGATCTCATTTTTCTCCCATACTTTGATTATTTAACTCCAAAATCATTAAATTGCTACATAAACAAAATACATAATGTCCCCTTGACAGTTGTATTTCATATTATTAATTATTCTCTACTTCATTTCGAGCTTAATTCTTTCTACGAAAAACTACATTTAGTAAAGTTTAAATATAAAATGTGTTTTTAATATAAAATCTGTGAAGGAATACACAAGAAAATCTCATGAGTGATTAAGAAAAATGTGTGATTGAAATTATATAAAAAAAACGATATGTAGAATGATTTGATAATTACACAAGACATCTCTGCTTGATAAATTCCATTTTGTAAAATTATATCTCTATCAATAAAGTAGTATGTACATATACATGGTTCTCAATAATTTATTAGTTTTGTAGATAACACACTACTACAAGAAATGGTCTTCTTGACACGTAAATGCGCGTCAAGGAAGCCGGGGTCAAGAAGCTTCTTGACGCGCAAAATGCGTGTCAAAAAGTTCTTGACACGCATTTTATGACGCGCAATGCGTGTCATGAATGCGCGTCAAGGAAGCCCCCGTTATAAATCTGTTTATGACACACATTTTTGCGCGTCATGGATTTAAAAAAACAAAAAAAAGTGTTTTTTTAATAGAATCACTATTTTCTATATTAAATGACAATTTACCTGATAATACAAAACGAGATGCTTACCCCACCGCGCGTTGCTGCAGGGTTGAATTTGTATACTGAATGAAAGTAAAAAAAGTTAAGTGGTATAGAACGTAAAAGTTTAAAAGTCTCGTGATGAAAGTATAAAACTATAGAAGTATACTAAAAGCGAAAGTAGAAAAGTTAAAAGTTTCATGGCCAAAGTAGAAGACAAAAAAACTTAAAACAAAAATTAAAAACTAAAAAGTTAGAGGGTTAAAAAATTAAAAAATATAAAACGTAAAAGTCTAAAAAATCTTGTGGTGAAAGTATAAAACTATAAAAATATACTAAGTTAAGTGGTATAAAACGTAAAAGTCTAAAAGTCTCGTGGTGATATTATAAAACTATAAAACTATACTAAAAACGAAAGTAGAAAAGTTAAAAGTTTTGTGGCCAAATTAGAAGACAACAAATCTAAAACAAAAAAAAGTTTAAAAGTTAGAGTGTAAAAAAGTTAAGGGGTATAAAACGTAAAAGTCTAAAAGTATTGTAGTGAAAGTATAAATCTATAAAAATATACTAAAAGCGAAAGTATAAAAGTTAAACGTTTCGTGGCCAAAATAGAAAACAACAAAACTCAAAATAAAATAAAATAAAATTAAAAATTAAACGGTACAAAACATAGGAATATGAAACATATGTGGCCAAACTATGAAAACCGAAAGTTTATTATTTCGTTAAAAAGAAAAAAAAACAAATTGTAAAAGTTTAGGGGTAGAAAACGTCAAAGCACCAATGTCACGTGGCCAAAGTTTTAAAAACAAAAAGTATACTATTAATCTATCAAATTACATTGTATTATTAATAAATAAAGTACACTATTTATAGCAAGATAATACAATTCATATATATAGCAACCAATTCATTACAAAGTTTACATAAGTTTACAAATGGAAAAATAATATGCTAAACAATAAACATATACTTTATCATCATCAGATTTGTAGTGTTTGTTCTAGCTACAAGTTGTATCCAAAAACCCTCATTGAAAGTGGGAATATTTTCTACAAAAAAGTGTTTAAAGCTGTTACCAAGGAAAATAAATAATTTAAAACATATAGTGAATATGTAAAGAAGTGTGTGCTTACTTCCTAATCACTTGCATTTTCCAACATGTCTATAAGCCTGTTAAGTTCCACCGTCTTTTTAAATGCATCCTCGGCATCTTGATTGACTGCATATACCTAATTTCTCCTGTTCAATATCCAGAAATAAGTGATTTAATTATCAACAGAAATCGAATAGATGAACTACCTGACCAGTAGACAGAATATGGCAAATTGGGGAAAACACATCAGCAATTCAAACGGAACCAAACATCGACATCGAACATATGAACCCCGACAACCTGTAATCAACGAAACCAAAAAAAAAAACCACATCCGCAATTCAAACCTGTATAAAGAACCCTAATTAGAGACACACAGGATGAATTAGATAAAATATGTATAAAGAACCCTAACTCGAAGTCACGGTTTGAATCCAGGGGGAGAGGAGAAGAATCAAAGCAGCAAATTGGGGAAAACACGTACTCGAACTCACGGTTTGAAGCCAGGGGGAGAGGAGAAGCATCGAAGCTCAAGGAGATAGGGCTTTCTTCGATTACCTGGACTTCGGTGTCGATTAAATGGACTTAGCGATGAGGTTGGAGGAACTGTCGATGTCGATGGTGGAGGATTTTGTCGGCGGCTTACAGGGGGTCGGTGGAGAGGCGTGGACGAAATCGTCGGTGGATTTGTCTTCTCTGCGTCGATGTTTTCTGGGAGGTCTTCTCTACGTCGGTGTTTTTTCGGAGAGCGGGGAAGGAGTTTTTTTTTTGGGAAAACTTAAATTAGGGCAAAATATTTGATGGAATTTTTTGGCGGGAAAAATTAAAAAACGACAGGGATTTCTTGACGCGCAATTCTGAAGTGTCCTCCGTGTTTTTTTATAAATTATGACAGAATTTTATGACGCGCAAAAATGCGCGTCATCTTTTCTTAGTATTTTTTAATTCTTGACAGTTTTGTTATGACACCCTTTATTGTGCGTAAAAAAGGACCGAGTGTCATTGTTCGCGTATCAAAGAAGGCCCTATTTCTAGTAGTGACATCCCTACATATATATGTGTGAATAGGTATATGTTTGCGTTTAATGAAAACCCAATAGGAACAAAACTACAAAAGCTTGATAAGCACTTGTAAGAAGTGCAAAAAGATGATTAAAATATATCTTAGAGCATTCACAAAAAGCATCTTTATACTTATCTTTAACTTTAAAATTTAATAAAATTCTTATTTTTTTTAGTTTTCTTTCTACATTAGCCTCTTTATCTTTATACCTATATTTAAGATTTAAAGAAAATACACATTTTCTATGTATATTTACACATTCACTATAGATAGTTAAATCTATGTTAAACTATTAAAGTTCATTTTTTTAAGAAAAAAGATAATAAGACAAAATAATTAATAGTGGGGAGACCCGGATTCGATCCTTGAGGCGACCGGGTTTTACCGTTAATTCGCCGTTGTGCCTACGGGCGGGCGGGTTAGCGGGTTTTCCTCCGGAACTGGAGTCACATGGACGCTTAAGGGCTCCGTACGGCTGGGTTGGGCCGGCTGGCGGTGGCCTTTAGCCATTGGGTCACCCCGTACGAAGTACCTGGGTTTATTCTATTCATTGGCCGTTCAAAAAAAATGTAAGAAAGAGAAAGAAATAATAATAAAAAAATATAAAGATAAAGATAAAGAACGAGATGTTAAGTTTTATTATGAATTGAAAACTAAAATTAAGAAACGAGAGTTTCTAAATAAATTATAAGAGAAAAGGATGCTGTGAATTATATAAAATAAATTACATACAAAGTCTGTTTGATTCTCTAGTACTTTATTGTGTTAAATCTCTATGTAAAAATATATTAAAACGAAAAGGTTATGATTAATATTGTTCGAAAAGCAAATTAAATAAAGGTGAATAGATTGTGAAATTAATTTGTTACATTCTGTATAAACTTTCACTCTTTTAATAATTATATATTTCTAATGATATTTCCTTCTCAAACTGCATGTGCACGTGCACGTGCACCTGAGAATATCGACACATTCTAAGAAATTACATAGGAATCAATGGTCAACTGAATCTTAGGGTCGTTGGTGTAGGTGTTAGGGACAAGACATCTAGGCTCCTAGGGCCACAAGAAAAACTATATGTTAGAACAACAAGAATATTATGCGTACTTAACATAATTATTAGATTCAATCCCATTATTAATTGGTTTGTTCTTGGGAGACATGAAGTTATAAATAGTTTTTTTTTTTGGAACAGCAAATTTATTAACAGAAACAAAAGAGGGCTTACAGCAAGGGGCGGAGACCCCCAACAAAACAAGGAGATTACATGTTAAAACTTACCCACTCGTTCCAAGAAACACCCTCGCCTTTACATCTATTACTAACCCAAAGAAAACTCCAAGATTTGATTTCTTTCATGATGAAAGCAATCACCGGGGCCTTTCCTTTAAAAATCTTCTCGTTCCTTGCTTTCCAAATGCATCAACAAGCCGTGAAAAGGACCGCCGTAACCATTTTCTTCTTCCTTTCATTGCTGTTCCAACCAAGATTGTTGCTTAAGATATATTTTACCGAAAAGAATGGCAACCTAGGCAGATTGCACCACTACCGTATAATGGTCCAAATCATATCCGCCAACTCGCATCCCGTGAATAAGTGTTCAACCGTCTCCTCCACGCAGTTGCAAAACGGGCAGAAGCCCTGGCCCACCGGTATGTTTCTTCGAGTCAGCTCGTCCGACGTAGGCAACCTACCCAGAACCGCTCTCCAAGCGAACACATTTACCTTGATAGGCACCGCTTTGCACCACTGAAAAATCTCCTCCCCATCTCCGTTGCCCGCAGCTCTTACCATATCTTTAAGGCTTTTGACGGAAAAAACACCCATCGGGTCCCCATCCCATCTCCATCCTCCTTCGTCTTCGATTAACAGCTCCTTGATGTCGACTCTATAACTCAGGAGGTCCGTTTTGGCACGCGAAATAGCCTTCCATACTCCTGGCAGAACCGGGTCCCTGGGAATCGCCAAACAGCAGGCCCGATCCCCATGGATACAGCCCACCACCCTTCGCCATAATCGCCCCTGTTCAGTGAAGAATCGCCAAGTCCATTTGGCCAAGAGGCATGTATTTGATGTAGCCAAAGATATCAACCCCAAACCACCATCCTTGATCGGTTTCATAATCTAATCACGAGCAGCCCACTGTATTTTTGCGTGTTCCTCGTCACCTCCCCAAAGGAAGCGGAATCAGATCTTCTCAAGTTCCATAATAACCTTCTTCGGAGCCCTGTATAGAGAGAAATAATATGTTGGGAGGCAATCCAGGACAGCTTTTATGAGAGTCAATCTTCCCCCAATTGAAAGCTTTTTAGCTTTCCAACTCGTTAAACGAGCTTGAAAGACCTCCGTCACCCTCCTCCAATGCCTTTTAAGGTTCATATTCGCCCCAACAACGAGGCCAAGGTATTCGAATGGGAACTTGCAAGTATTACAAGTCTTCTCTTCACCAATCACATTCACCCCATAAAGCCCACATTTGTGCAGATTCACATGAAGACCTGAAACAAGAAAAAAGCACCATAAGAGTCTCCTTAAGTTCAGAAATTTAGAACCGGTCCACTGACCCATCACAATTGCGTCGTCCGCGAATAGAAGGTGAGATAAAACCGGCCCGTTGTTTGGAGTAGCGATCCCGTGAAAAATTCCCCTATCCTTAGCTTTCGTCAACATACAATGAAATGCTTCCATAACCACGATAAATAAATACGGGGATAATGGGTCGCCTTGTCTCACCCCTTTGAAGCAATTAAATTCTTTTGTGGGAGACCCGTTGATGATGACCGAGGCACGTGACGCAGCAAGGATACCCATCACCCATTTCCTCCACCTGTCCGGAAACAACATTTGTTCAAGAATGGACATCAAGAAACCCCAATCTAATGAGTCATATGCTTTATTAAAGTCGATTTTAAAAAACATCCCATCCAACCGATTCCTTTTAAGCCAAGATAATATTTCATTGACAATTAAAGGACCATCCACAATGTTCCTATTGGCGACAAAGGCCATTTGTGTCTTTGATATGACCGAATCAATAACCGCCTTCATCCTATTAGCTAAAACCTTCGAGATCACTTTAGCTATGCAACCCAATAAGGAAATGGGTCTAAAATCCCCAAATCCTTGGGGGTCGCTGGTTTTGGGGATCAAACACAAAAAAGAAGAGGCACACCCTTCATTAATTATGCCCTCTTGATAAAATTCCTCCATAACCCTCCCGAAATCAACCTCCAACACATTCCAAAATCGTTTAATGAAAGAAAAGTTAAATCCGTCGCGTCCGGGCGCTTTATCCCCGCCACACATCCAAACCGCCTACTTAATCTCCTCCTTGGAGAAAGGAACGACTAAGCTGTCGGCGTCCCTAGCCGCGAGTTTTTTTATCCCACTACAAACCATCCGGGGACGAGGGAAATCATCCTTCGAGAATTTCTGTTGGAAGAAATTCCAAGCCTCATATTTAATCGCCTCAGGATTCGATACCCAAACGTTGTCCACCCAAATCCCATTGATCCTTCCCCCAGCGTGTTTCGATCTAACCATACCGTGGAAGAACGAGGAATTTTCGTCCCCTTCGATGGCCCATCTGATTTTTGCTTTCTGCGCCAAGTCTTTTTTGTCCCTGTTTTCCAGTTCCAACAGTTTCTTTTTAGCATCCACCCATTGCCTCATTTCCTCCTCATCAAGTTGCCTTGACTCCGATATCGAATCCCACTTTATGCAATCTGACTTTAGGGAAGATTTGCTACTATTCTCTCTTTCCTTTTCTTTCATGTTCCACAATTTTATTGCAGCTTTGATGCTTCTAAGTTTTTTGGACAACAATACATCGGCCGGACCCCCCACAGGCACTGCTGCCAACGCCCCCACCACAACCTCCTCAATCCCATTCCGATCAAGCCATGAAGAGAAGAAACGAAAGGGAATTGGCCCAAAATTCTGCCTTGCCGTTTTCAGGGATAAGGGGTTGTGGTCCGACCACAATCTCGGAAGCGCCATGAACAACGCATTAGGCCACCTATGGAAAAAATCACCACAGACCAAAGCCCTGTCGATTTTGCTGAAGCTTCTTCCATTGGCATAAGAAAGAGTAAATCGAGAGCCTCCCATCCTGTATTCGAACAACCCTGCACGTTGAATAAAATCATTAAACGCCGCCGCACCCCCGGGGTGAAAATCCAAGAACAATCTCTCCCCCGGTTCGCGGACTTCATTAAAATCGCCGATCAATAACCAAAGCCCCTTCCGAGATTCTTTCAGAGCTAGCAGGTCATTCCACAAAGCTTTTTTCTCCCTTGCCCCTTGTGGTGCATAAACATTAATCACATTAAGCACCACCTGTTCCCCAATCCAAATCCCTGAAGTCAGGAGGAAGTTTTTATGCTTAAGAGTGAAACGGAGAGAAAACCTCGCCGGGTTCCACACCAAAAAGATTCCGCCAGATTGGCCTAAAGCCTCCACCTCTTCCCACGCGCAAGGCCCAGATCCCCACAACCCACGAAGCGAAAATTCCTCCAAGTGACCAGCTTTCGTTTCCTGTATGCAAATGAACCAAGCCCCGGCCGACCTCTTTAATTGATTGATCCACCCGATTTTCACCAGATCGTTGATACCCCTGCAATTCACACTCACCAGCTCCATTAATTGTGGTTAACAGTGCCCCTTTTCACCAAATCCTCCACTTGATGTTCGAATCCCTGTAAATTGATCCCCACGCAGGCCCCAATGCCGACGACGTTCTCGGCTTCCTCCCTCCACCACTCACCATCAGATTCTTTCACCCCCAATTCAGTCGACGCCGACCCAGTATTACCCTTAGCGTCCCCTGTTCTCAACTTCCCATGGCTACCCGCCGCCGATATCGATGATGAAGATAGAGCCCTAGAGATCGACTCCCTCCAAATCGTCCTTCCTCCTCCTCTAAGAATTCTGCCTAGTTGGAAAAAGTTTTATTGTGTTTAGAGTTAATGTAAGGACCGTTCATGCGCTTTATCGAAATTTTAGTTTTCGTTCCTAATAATGAGAAAGTGCAAATGATATCCATCTTTGAAAAAAAACGTCAAAAAGTATAAACCGTCACTAGGATTGACGGCTGTTTGTTTATTCGGTTAAAGTCGACTCACGTGAACATCACGCGAAGGCTTAATCAACATTTTCCCTATATCAATGAAATAACCGACCTATACATTACATCGGTTCCCTTCTCTCCAAAAACACATTCATCTTCTTCTCCACTTATTACTTAGTTTTCCATTGATGATCATCACCTTTACTTTCAATATTCATCTTCATCTTCAAGAGTTTGAAAGTATAAGTTTTCCTCAGCTTCGACATAGTTGCTTGCAAATCATGTTTACAAAAATTAATTAAAATGGGGTGGGTAATTAGACAATCAGGTTGGCGCATTAATAATCCGAAGCATTCTTATGGTACGTTTAAAAATCAGTTGAAATCCTCAATTTTGGGCCTAATGTTGTAAAATTTTCCTTTATAATATTTTGATGTTCTTGTATTCTTTCGATGACACAGATAAAAATCTAAACATGTTCTCCCTGAAGATTCATCATAGTGGGGGGGTTTTTAGAAACTTCCTAGGAAAGAGGTATGCATAGAACTCTGTCGCATCATTGATTTCCTTGACATGAATGAGTTCCCGTCCACGAGTTAGACCTAATGATTGATGAACTAATTCATAGAAAGAAGATATACTACCATTTTATAATTCCAGGTACAAACTAAGACTTTGGAGCAGCACCTTTAGGCAGCGACAATGATGTGATTTTGATGTCTAAGAACATTGTATCAGAACATAAGGTTATATATGTTTATATTGAACATGGCGAAACACAGGTGAACTACTTACCTCCAACTTAGAAATTAAAGGTTGTGAATGAAGAATTGGAGGATGTTTGTGCACATAAATTTGGTCAAAATAGACTTTTCATATATAAATTAATAAAATTATATATATTCGGGTTTTAAACGGGGCGGGTAGTGCCATACCCGTACCCGACCCGTCCTCGCTTCGGGTTTTAAAACTAATACCTGTCCCCGCCCCATTACCCGTTGAGACGGTAATACCCGTCCCATTCGGATCGGGTACCCGCGGGTACCCACTTTCATGGGTAAAATTTGCATCCCTAATGATGAATCCAGTTGAATCAAACCCACAAGTAACAACCAAATCAAAGAGCTCCAAAGAAGGTATGAACTTGCAGTTTCACAATATAAGGCATCTATGGCTAAAAATCAAGCAAAAAAGAGCGTCGGTTCTTATTAATGGGTCCCCTACTCCTGAATTTCAATGTTTCCGTGGGGTGAGAGAAGGAGACCCGTTATCCCCGTATCTTTTTCTTATCGCTATGGCGGGTCTAGATTGGATGCTGAACAAAGCTATATCAGGAGGGATTTTACAGTGTGTTCAAACTCCGAATGGGGGTCCGGTTATCTCGCACTTATTCTATGCTGATGATGCTATCATCATGGGCAATTGGAGTAAGGGTAATATTGCTAATATCATCCGTATATTTCGCTGTTTTTTTCTAGTCTCAGGCCTGAAAATTAATTTGCAAAAGTGTGCCCTCTTTGGTGTTAATGTGTCTCAAGATAATGTCCAAGTGCAGGCTCGGGAGATTGGTTGTGTGGCGGGAGACTTCCCTTTTTCATATCTTGGCCTTAAGGTGGGGGCAAACATGAACCGGATTGTGAATTGGCAGGATGTTATTGAAATTTTTGGGAAACAGCTTTCTCGTTGGAAAGCTAAACACTTGTCTTTGGGTGGAAGGATCATTTTGATTAAAAGTGTTTTAGAGAGCTTACCGTCGTATTATTTTTCATTATATAAGGCTCCTAAGAAGGTTTTAGGTATTCTGGAAAAAATCCGCTTTAATTTTTTATGGGGTGGTTCGGATGGTAAAAGAACAATTCATTGGATTCAGCGTGATGATGTTTGTTTGCCCAAGGAGGAGGGAGGTCTCGGTTTAGCTAAGTTAGTTGATATTAATGCCAGCCATATTTGTAAGTGGTTGTGGGGATTTAAAGTGGAAGAAAACAGGCTTTGGAGGAAGGTGGTCGTTAGTATTCATGGGGGTTCACATGGGTTGTCTTATTTTCCTTGCAAAAATGCTATTTCAGGTGTTTGGAAATCCATTATTTCCTTAAACAGAGGCTTATCTCAGCGCAGTATTGGAATGGAACGTTGGATTGTGGGATCGAGTGGGGATTGGCAATGGCGATCTCCTTACTCGGATCAGTTCTCTATTAAAGATGTGAGGAATGTTATTAGATGCCGGCATGATCAGCAGGTTGAGGGCTTCAAGTTGCACTGGAGTCGGCTTGTTCCAAGCAAAGTAAATTTGTTTGTTTGGAGAGCTCAAAGGAATCAGATTGCTACCTTTGATGCTCTTCACAAGAGGAACATTCCTGTTCCCTCGCAAGCGTGTAGACTTTGTAATGAGGCTAAGGAATCGGCTATCATCTTTTCACAGGTTGTCGGTTTTCCACAAGCATTTGGCAACTGGTTGGAGATTGGTGCTGTGTTCCTCCATTTATTACCTTCTCCATTGAGGACCTTCTCAACATGTATGATGACAGGAGCGTTGACAAAAATAAGAAAGAAATCCTTCATGGGGTTATCCTTACTAGCTTTTGGTGCATTTGGAGAGAAAGAAACGCAACTGTGTTCCAAGGGGACCGTGCAAACATTAGCAAAGTTTTTATGGAGATTAAGTCTTGGTGTCAATTATGGTTTAATAATCGTTGTAGCTCTCGAAATAGGATTGATTGGGGTACCTGTTGCTTCATGTAATTTTTGACGTGATGCCTCTCCTAGCTCCTCGCTAGGTTTGGCTCCCCTTGGTGTTTTATATAATCAGCTGTTCCAAAAAAAAAAAAAAAAAGTTGAAGGGTGACTATATGAAGCAATATGCGAGGCTAAGGGACTATATTTTGGAGGCCAGGAAATATAATTAATCCAAGCACAATAGTGAATTCATGGTAAAGAACATACCAAATCTAGATTCACCAACAAGGGTCTTCAAGATGGTATACCTTTGTTTAGGAGTATTAAGGGGGTGGGGGATTTAAGGCATGCCAAAAAAAATTGTTGGGGTTGGATGTGACATTCATGAAAGACCCATTTTCTGGGATGGACCCGAATAATGAGATTTATCCTCTTCCATAGTTAAAGGGCTAAAAATAAAGATTCAATGTATTGCTGAAAAAAATTGAATAATATGACACATATATTTAAACAAGAAATACAAAAGATAATTAAAACTCCCTAAACACCTTTAGAAGTTCTTAATCTTTATGCTACGCCTTCACGATATACTATCATCAACCATATTCTCAAAGAGATGCAATTATAGCAAATCAAACCTAATACACTCATCTTAATTATAGCAAATCAAACATACACAAACGTAAAATTTTGAACATTTTAAACATTAATCTGTTTTAAAAAAGCAAAGTTGCTTACCATAAACTAAAATCCAAGTACCCATGTAGCTATTATTTTTTGTTGATCTTAATTTTCTCCCATGTTTTGATCATATATTTTATTGCATTTATCATTAATTGCAACATAAACACAATGAATCATGTCCCCTAACAGTTGTATTCCAAGCTATTCTATTGCCTTCACGTGTAACCTTGCACTTTTCTATAGACGATATGCATATATTTTAAAGAAAACCCATTTAAAAACAATATTAAAAATTAATATAAAACACAAATAATATAAACCCAAAAGACAAAAGGAACTTTCCATCACCGTTGACATCACCTAAATGAAATTTTCCACACAGCTGTGATCATGTGAAGCCACACAACCATATATATATGTATACATACCACAAACCTAATAACCACTTTATACATCTCTTTCAACTCATTCCTTAAAATCATTGCAAAAATGGCTCGATTTGTTCTTCTAGTCTTGACCTTATCACACACATTTCTAACCCTATCAGCAAGATGTTCACAAATCGAGCCTACCGTGGTTCAAGCACCGGCTTTTAGCCCATCAAACGATAGAAGTATACAAACAGTTGAAGCGCCTAGAAGTCGAAAACTTGGTAAACACCATGTAAGCGCATTAGAGTCGCCTACAACTGGTCCATCAAGTCATGATCATGAAGAAAATACCGCGGAGGAGGATGGAATGTATTTGGAGAAGCACCATCACTCGCACGGATCGAGTTCGGCTGATAAGTCAATTGCTGGTGGCGGGGTGATCCTTGGAGGGTTAGTCATGGCGTTTGTGGTGTCGATTGTGTGCTATATTCGAGCAACTCGAAGAAGAAGTATGGTAGAACCACCAACGCCCACCACCGTTAGAAGTAGTGCTTCTCCATGAGGGATTGTGTTCATATATATACAATTTTACTTCAAAAGTATATACGTTTTTTCATTAGTTATTGTTTGGAATAACTATATGTGATTCTTTTGTTATGAAGTTTATTTATTTATTAATTTTTTTTTTGGAGAAGCCAGAAATTTTATTAACCCCCAAATTACATGAAACTACAAACAGCTAGACACTGTTTAATTAATCTAAGTTAACCAGTCACCGAAACATCAAAAACACATGCATTAAGAGATTCTAAACCTTCTCCACCCATCCCGGTCCATCTCTGACAATTTCTCCCTTGTTTGAATCCATAAAAATCCTTTTGATCTCTTCTACAAGTTGCCTGATGTATACTGCCTTCCCATTAAAACCCAGTCAATTCTGGCATTCCAAATGCAAGAATTATAATTGGTTATATTTCTTGTAATTTATTTTATCATTTACTTGTATTCACTGAAGTCTCTTAAGCTCACACCATGAGACCTTTGTGTTTCATACACCCGTATTATCTTCGCTGCAAGACACTTTATGAGAAAATAGGGTGTAGACATAAAGCGCCATTGCAATCATTATATAATAATAATTATTTTTTATTTAAATAAACTAATTATATAACAACTCTAATTATATAAATATACAATACAAATTGAAGGTGAATAGGAAACTTTTTGTTTCTTAGAGTTTGACCACAAAACTTTGTGGTTTTGACACTTTATACCCCTTACAAACTTTTTGTTTCTTAGAGTTTGACCACAAAACTTTGTGGTTTTGACACTTTATACCCCTTACAACATGTATGTTGGTGGGATCCTTGAGACTTTTCCGTTAGATGTGTTTTTTCCTTATTTGTAGTTTTTGGCGGTGGATGATGACATATCTCAGTCTCTCTACACCTGTCTTTCTCCTACAAAACAACCGCCATGGCGGTGACGTTGATGTCGTGGGAATGATTTACACCTCTGGCTTTCTCTCTCTCTTCCAGATCCAACGCCACTGTCGGTGACGATGATGTTGCCGGACGCCGATTCACGTCGAAGCGGTTGCCGTTAAGGTGTTGCTCCGTTGAATCTGTGGCGATTTACTTTGCCGTTCGTTTGATCAGTGGTGGTCTTTGCACTCTGGTGGTCTGACATGGCTGATGATTGTGTTTTGTGATGAGTTCATCTGGTAGCGATGAATCCTTCATGAGTTAGGGTTTCTAAAAACCCCCAAATCTATGGATGGCAGAAAAATCTCACCGGATTCTTCTCCCTATTATCTTTCTACGCTCTGATTTCTCTGATTTGTGGGTCGATGATGTAGTTGCTCTGTCTCCGACGTTGAGGCGTTGAAGCGACTGTTGAGATCTAGAAAAAATGTTCCTATTTGTCTGATTTGTGGGTAAATGATGTAGTTGCTCCGTCGCCGACGTTGAGGCTCCGGTGACGTCGAAGCGACGACGGCGTCGCTCCGTTGCCGTTGAGTTAACGACGTCTGTTCTAAACAAACTTTGAGATCACGATGTCGTAGATCTGATGATCTTCAAGGTACGATTTATATCTGTGATTGTTCCGATCCGTCGTGGGTAATTGGATTTCGCCGGATTCACGGCTGGAGGTCGATTCATCGACTTCTGTCTTCGCCGTTTACTTATGTTTACTTTATCTGTTGTTTGCTTTTGGGTTTTCAACAATTGCCCTAGATTCTGTCGGTTTTGGCTTGCACAAATGGGCTTTCAACAACCCGAGTCTGATACGAAACTGTGTTCTTGACCAGTGGGGTTATCATTTGGTTGGTACTTGAGTTTTCTAAAACCCGAAACTGAAATCTGAAATAGAGATTTTGTCGATTTTGGTTTGCATGTTGCGATTTGGTGTATTATGCTTTGTGATGATCTTACCGGCAACGATGTACCGTTCGTCGTCTTCAATGCCGGTGTATAAGCAAAGTCCTTGGTGATATGGGTTAATTCAGATGTACTGTTGGAAGGAAGTGTATTGATCTAAAAGAGGATTTTTGGAGTTCTTAAGTGTTATGGGGCAATGATGATGCTTCTTTTGGCTGAAACCTTGCTTTTGTGTTTTTGAAGAACCCTGGCTATGATGATTTTCTAAAATATCTCTGTTCCCGACAGTGATGGTTATGGTGAGCCGGAGGCGCGAGAACTCTGTTTAACGCACCCCTCACCGAGACCCCTGCCGATTCTTTGATGCATAACTAAAAATTTGAGCCCTACATATCACTTTTCTCATACATGATGGCCTACCAGACATATATGATCAAAAGTGTTCTGCTAACAGGTATGACTACTGTGATTTACAAGACATTGTAAAAGACTAAGAGCCTTATTGTTGTCTCAATATCTTCTTGCTCTCTCTTTTCTCTCTGGATTTAAGTAAACTTTAATTTTTGCTCTCCGGTAGTGAACCTGAGATGTAAGCAGCGACGATTAACATTTATATAATATACAATACAAATTTGAAGTTGAATAGGAAACTTTTTGTTTCTTAGAGTTTGACCACAAAACTTTGTGGTTTTGACACTTTATACCCCTTACAACATGTATGTCGGTGGCATCCAGATTCCCTTTTTCTGTGTGATTCTCTTGATAATCTCTCAAAGCTGAAAAATCTCTACGTGTACTCACAAAATTTTACTGCTGATGTTTTTGGTTTATCTTGCAGAGATAATTATCTTGGCGAGGCAAGATTTTTTCAGACAGTGTAATAATCTCTCTGTGTTCCTCATCTCTTAGCTTCAGTTTTCTAATTGCTTATGTTGCTATGAGCCTATGATGCTTCGATTATAAGGCTGTGATGATTGTTCTGAGTTGAGGTTCAAGATGATTTTTGGTTTATTTTGGCATGGCAATAAGTTTTGCAGCCATAGAACCATAAACTTCTCTTATGAATCTCTATGATGATCTAAGCCTAGCAAGTTATTTATATGCATATCAAATCATTAACTTGGCTTTGATGTGTATGGTTTTTCATTGTATTGATTGGTTGGGTTAGTTACTCCTATGATGGTTCAATTCTGTTGCTTTGAGGCTGCTAAACTTCTCTGATTGCTTTCATGTCGCTATGATGGTTCGATTATAAGGATGTGACGATTACTTTGCGTAGGGGTTCAAAGTAAATTTTGGTTTATTTTGGCTTGGCAATATGTTTTAGAATGTGATGATTATTCCGAGTACGGGTTCAAAGTAAATTTTGGTTTATTTTGGCCTGGCAATACGTTTTGCAGCCATAGGACCATAAATTAAACTTCTCTTATAAACCTCTATGATGATCTGAGCCTATGCTTTTATTTTCTGTTTTGGTGCTAAGTGGAATGGGTAAGTTATCTAATCAAATATAATCTATGTATTTCTGGTCGTTGGTCATATAAATCTGCTTCATGGATTTATGTTTTTGCAGATACACTGGAAGAAATATCCAGAGTTTCAGCATATCATTCACTCTCAACCAGGTAATTGTGGATCGTGTGCCCCCATTTATTATAAACAAGGAAATTGACACTTTGACTTTTGATTCAAATGTACTAATGTGAGTGATATGGGCTTCATCAGCTTTCCTAATTTAAACTTTATAAGTGATTAGTGAAACAGAGATATGTAGCTATGTGAGAAAATTCATATGTTTTTGAATTTCAAAAACAATTTGTTTGACCATAACATGAGTATCATTATTAATTCTTTACGAGACGATTTACAGAGTAACCTTTGACTGTCCAGGAGAAACAGGAACAACAACAAGGTTTAGGAATCTCTATGACAAAGGGATTTGGCAAAATCTGAAGGAGTTCATTGAAGCCAAAGGGTAAGGTCATTTGTTTTGAAATTATTAGTTTCAATCTTTTCTCTGTTTTGATTTTGTAAGTGGTTTTGAATCTCTCATTTGGTTCATATTTCTTTTAGACATATGACTATCATTAGTAATCTTTCATATGATTTTTATATGAGGTATTGGTTGGTGTTTTCGAAATTCTTGAGTGTTCATTGGTTCTTTTTTTATATTTGTTAGCCATTTAAGGTTTGGTTGTTTTAAAGCTTCTTCAGTTTGTGATTTAAAAGGAACTAGAAAGATGTTGAAAAGCAAATTGGAAGTACAAAGAGTATAATTTTTTTTTTGTTCACTAAAGAGTATGATTTTGTTTTTCATTGGATACAGTAAAGAAAAAATTTCAGATGCGTAGTTTATTGAAATATTTGTTTTTGGTTTGTTAAGTATTGATTTACATGCTATTGACTTTCCGTCGCTTTAGTTATTGTATCGATGTCTGTTCATTTAGTAAGCCCCGCCGCAACGCGCGGGGGGGGTCTACGTCTCGTTAAATAAAAACATAAATTAAAAATAAAGAAAATAACATAGTTTAATAAAAAACTAATAATTAAAAAACACTAATCCTCGTCTTCTTCGGCGTCATCATGAAAATCATAAAATATTGATGATGAGGAAGGGATGTCATTTTTTATAGTATGGAGATGATAGAAGTGGAATTTTTTTTATATAAGAATGAGAGAAAGTAAAGAAGTTGTAAGTAAAATAAAGGAGAATATATATATAGGTAAAAGATCCGTGTAGACCCCTTAAATTTTGTAGACTCCGTAGACCCCTATAAAACTCAATAAAAATAAAACTCAGTGTTGTAAATTTGGTTTTTTTAATTACGATAAGCTTTTAAGAACCAAAAAAATAAATAAATTAATTAAAAAAAACAAAAAACATTAAAAATCGAACATTTTAAGACAATGAGTTTTAAAATAATGAGTTTTAAACGCAACACTGAGTTTTATTGAGTTTATTGAGTTTTAAACTCATTGATTTTTAAAACTCATTGTCTTAAAATGTTCAATTTTTAAACTTTTTCGTTTTTCTTTTTTTTTAATTGTCTTTTTTTTGTTCTTAAAAGCTTATCGCAAATAAAAAACTAAATTAACAAAACTGAGTTTTATTTTTAGTGAATTTTAATGAGTTTTATTGAGTTTTATAAGGGGTCTACGGGGTCTACAAAAAATAAGGGGTCTACACGGATCTTTTACCTATATATATATATATATATATATATATATATATATATATATATATATATATAGGGAGATGATCAATTGAGAACTAATTGGTTTTGAGAACTAAAAAGAACTAATTTGAGCCATAAGTTATTTACATGTATCCCCTCCCATGAATTGTAGTGGTTCCCCCCTGAAATTTGGGGTTGAGATTTAGTTCTCAAAAGTTATCAAAACAAAAAGTTCTCATTTGAACCTAACCCTATATATATATATATATATATATATATATATATATATATGGGGTGAGGTTCATTGTAGACAGGTAGACACCCTATTTCACATGTGAAATTACTTTATTTCACATGTGTTTTCACATGTGAAATTTTCTGAACAATGATAAAAAGAAAAAAAAGAAAAAAAAATTTAATCATAACCATTAGATCAATAGATCTAATGGTGAAAAATGGTGTCTACCTGTCTACACTTATGGAGGTGTCTACAATGAACTTTTCACTATATATATATATATATATATATATATATATATATATATATATATATATATATATATATCTATACTATCTTATTATACATATATGAGAGAGAAAATCAAGTGGTTGAAAAATCAAGTTTTAATGCACAATGTACAAATACTTTATGCACAATATTGAATCTCTTAAGAGGTACCAGATTTATAGCATGATGTACAAGACCTTCAATGGACAACCTTTTAAAATGTGAAATTTGGGCGGTATTTCAATTTGAATTTTAAAAACCCTAAAATCTACGAGCCGGCAGCTCTCTCCCAGATCCAAATGTGATAGCGCTCCTCTTTCTCTCAAACCCAACTGCATCGTCTTCTTCTCCGCTAAAATCTTCAATACTAACCGTTTTGGTTTCTTATACCTAACTCTCACAGGTACGATTCAATCATCTTTAGGGTTTTGATTTCTGGTTTTGATTATCTGCTCTCACAGGTACTGCTTTAACCTTCAGTACCTCTTTCTCGGTTCTCTTTCATCCCTAATTTCTAGATCTACCTTTACCCTCTGCGTTTGGTCGAAGAACCCTTTTCCTGCATTTTCTAGGGTTTTTGGCTGTTATCGGAGGATCTGACGAATCGTTCAAGCTCGCCCTAGCTATGGCTCTCAAATGGAAAAACAAGGTACACCTCATTTGTTATATTACCACTTTATCACAACGCCCTGCTCATGCACAAACCGTCAGTTGAATCGAAGTTATATCACCAAGTTGTTACTTCATAATTTATGATTAAAGATGTTGAAGTTGAAGGTTTATCTGTGTGTGTGAGTATGTGTCTCTGTTAGACAAATCTATACGCTCAATCTCAGGCGATGTGTTTCTTATGCAGATGGAATGCATCAAGAATTGTTACCGGGAGTGCATCCTGAATAGCTATATCTTCAACATTTTAAGGAAATTGAGCTCTCATAAGTAGTTAAGGGAAGGATTTGACGAGAGATTTAAGGATGTGTTACATCACAAATTTCTTAAACAAGGTTACATAAATTAATAGTGTTTGTTTACTGTGTTATTTTGTGTATTGGATATTGAGGTTTTTTGAATGTTTATATGTTTTGGGTGGTGAGATTTGACTTGGTAATTGTTTTTTGACATCAGATCTCGGGTGCAGTTTTAAGGAGTTTTGATGCTTATTTTGATAATTTTCTTATATAACAAAAAACATTTTATGTGAAATATGAAGTTTAATATGGTTAATGTTATATTCTAAATTCATATGCTACAAAATTGTTGCTTTCATCTTCACATTTAGGCTGCCAATTTATGAGTAAATATTATGTTGCATTACATTAAGAAGATCAAATTATTATTTTACTTCGTGTTTCAGGTTTCTATTGAGGATAATCTTTTAGCATTATGAGTCGAGAACCTGGAGGTGGCTAAAAGTAAAGTTCTGAGGTACCGTGTTCTTATTTTCTGATTTACAGATATGATTTTATCATCTGCATCCATGGTTGATTTACTGTTATGCTTTATGGAGAGGTTAATTTGATTTATTTACTTATGACTAATGAGTATTTACTGGCATAAGGTTGAGGTTTGTAGGTGGTTCAGGTTGATGCGCCTGTTGAAATTTAAGGGTCTGCTCCTTCCCAAATCCATTGCTTTGCTGTTTTCCCGCTCATCTCTCACCCAAATCCGGTAAGATTTCAGGGTTCTTTCCTCTGTTCTTCCTCCACACATTAGCCTAATCCAAAATATTACCCAACAGATAGCGTACTACGAATTTGTTTAAAAAAAGAGGCTTTGGTTCATCCAAAATATTACCCAACATTTTGATAAATGAACAGAAATGTGCTTAATGGTTGAGAGTCCTAGCTGGTTTGGTGTCTTTTAAAACTGTCCATTTCACTTGTCAAGAATGCAGAAAGGTAAATATTTGTCTTCTACTAATTGTTTCTTTTTAAAGAAAGGTAAGCCTTTGTTCAGGTACATCATACCGCTCCCCAGAAAAAGTTATGTTTAGTTCCGGAGTTGTTGATTTATATTTTGTGCATTGCATGCAAATTTCAGGCAAGGAAATTTCTAGGAGAGCAGTGGAGTTCGGAGGACATATGTGGTGTAAATTTCAAGATTGGAGGAAGCGTGTTTGGGTCTACTCCAAAAATGAGGTATTTTCTACTATTACATTTACTGTAGGTACAAGATTAGAGGGGTGTTCGGATGTTGCTATTCTAATTCAAACTTGATTTTGGTTGTCATTATAAAGAGTGTGTTTTATTGTCAGAATTATACAAAAACCTGATCATCCTAGGCATGATAATTCTTAGGCTACGTGTACAATAGAGAAATTACATTGTGCGGAGGATGGATGAAAACAGGTTGGTCAAGTGGATAAGTTAATGAGCCAAAATATATTTGGGTCAAACTCTCTAATCAAGTTTTATAACCACATATTAAGAATAGGTTAGCCAAGTGGGTAAGTTAAGAAGCTTCAATATGAGGCTTAAGGCTGCTAGAGACATGGTTTCTGCTGCATTATGGTATCTTTCATATCTCCATTTTTAACTTGAAATGATGGTATATGTTATTGTTAACTCAACGTTAGGCCAAAATCATGTTTCAATAAGCTATTGCTATAACTAAATCTTGGGTTGAATTATATTGTGAAAATGAATATTTTGATGTATGATTCTGGTCACTATTTGTCTACTAATCATATGACCTGGCTTGCTGCTAATAATCATTTGAATAAATTGCTCTTGGTTAATATTTTAGCTGGCAGGAAGGAGGTCGTATTCATTAAAGGTACACACATTGGATTTATATGTCCTTGATCAATCTTTTCTCCAAGAATGCATCTCAAGCCATTAAAGTCATTGTTCTGTTTTATTATGTTTAGTGGCCTTATATTTGATTTTTTTTATTGTCTACTATTGTTTTTGATTCTTGAGGTATTGAAGTCAACGATTTTCCTACTTTTGTGATATGCTACACCAGGTATACATCCGGATCGTTGAAGCTTTGAAATTATTTTGTCTTTCCATTGTCCAGCTAAACTCACTTTTTCCATTTGTGACATTCTTTTAACTGAATTTTGTATGATACTTAGTTGTGTAGCTATGGAGATGGTGAGCAACTAATAACACTGCACTTTTTATAGATGGTTATGATGTAATAATTTTATCTATTGTAGATAAAGTTATCCCTACTTTATAAGTGGGATGTTATTGAGAATGTTTGTATCTTTACTGTAGATTAAGTTATGTAGCTGTGATATGGGTTTTAATTTAGAATTTTTTGCTACTCACAGGAAGATGAGAGATGAGTTTGGCTTCAAAACAGTCTCAAAGCTTATTTCAAGAGCAACAGAAAGGAAGTCGTTTTCTTTGAGCGTGTTTATCTAAAAATGAGCCATGCTAATCTACATGTAATTTAGTTATTTTTAACTATATTATAAACATGGAGTCAAAATTATGGGGGTTTTCACTAAATTATTATTATTGCAGGCTGCAAGCTATCCC
>JBCNJP010000007.1:97481577-97497832 GCA_039602395.1 Deinandra increscens subsp. villosa | reverse complement strand
TGTTTACGACCAATTATGGCCCAATAAGGTGTGTTTTGTTGGGACCAATGAGTCCCACTAATGTGTGTATATATCCAATACGTTGTGTTTAGGACCAATGATGGCATAATAAAGTGGGTTTAGGGACAATGAGGGTTAGTTGGGACCAATGAGTCCTAATAAGGTGTTTATATAACCAATAAGTTGTGTTTACGACGAATTATGGCCCAATATGGTGTGTTTTGTTGGGACTAATGAGTCCCACTAAGGTGTGTATCTATACTATCTTATTATACATATATGAGAGAGAAAATCAAGTGGTTGAAAAATCAAGTTTTAATGCACAATGTACAAATACTTTATGCACAATATTGAATCTCTTAAGAGGTACCAGATTTATAGCATGATGTACAAGACCTTCAATGGACAACCTTTTAAAATGTGAAATTTGGGCGGTATTTCAATTTGAATTTTAAAAACCCTAAAATCTACGAGCCGGCAGCTCTCTCCCAGATCTAAATGTGATAGCGCTCCTCTTTCTCTCAAACCCAACTGCATCGTCTTCTTCTCCGCTAAAATCTTCAATACTAACCATTTTGGTTTCTTATACCTAACTCTCACAGGTACGATTCAATCATCTTTAGGGTTTTGATTTCTGGTTTTGATTATCTGCTCTCACAGGTACTGCTTTAACCTTCAGTACCTCTTTCTCGGTTCTCTTTCATCGCTAACTTCTAGATCTACCTTTACCCTCTGCGTGTGGTCGAAGAACCCTTTTCCTACATTTTCTAGGGTTTTTGGCTGTTATCGGAGGATCTGACGAATCGTTCAAGCTCGCCCTAGCTATGGCTCTCAAATGGAAAAACAAGGTACACCTCATTTGTTATATTACCACTTTATCACAACGCCCTGCTCATGCACAAACCGTCAGTTGAATCGAAGTTATATCACCAAGTTGTTACTTCATAATTTATGATTAAAGATGTTGAAGTTGAAGGTTTACAAGTGTGTGTGAGTATGTGTCTCTGTTAGACAAATCTATACGCTCAATCTCAGGCGATGTGTTTCTTATGCAGATGGAATGCATCAAGAATTGTTACCGGGAGTGCATCCTGAATAGCTATATCTTCAACATTTTAAGGAAATTGAGCTCTCATAAGCAGTTAAGGGAAGGATTTGACGAGAGATTTAAGGATGTGTTACATCACAAATTTCTTAAACAAGGTTACATAAATTAATAGTGTTTGTTTACTGTGTTATTTTGTGTATTGGATATTGAGGTTTTTTGAATGTTTATATGTTTTGGGTGGTGAGATTTGACTTGGTAATTGTTTTTTGACATCAGATCTCGGGTGCAGTTTTAAGGAGTTTTGATGCTTATTTTGATAATTTTCTTATATAACAAAAAACATTTTATGTGAAATATGAAGTTTAATATGGTTAATGTTATATTCTAAATTCATATGCTGCAAAATTGTTGCTATCATCTTCACATTTAGGCTGCCAATTTATGAGTAAATATTATGTTGCATTACATTAAGAAGATCAAATTATTATTTTACTTCGTGTTTCAGGTTTCTATTGAGGATAATCTTTTAGCATTATGAGTCGAGAACCTGGAGGTGGCTAAAAGTAAAGTTCTGAGGTACCGTGTTCTTATTTTCTAATTTACAGATCTGATTTTATCATCTGCATCCATGGTTGATTTACTGTTATGCTTTATGGAGAGGTTAATTTGATTTATTTAGTTATGACTAATGAGTATGTCTACATATGCACAAAGTTAATTGAAAAATCAACATTTATGAACCTTTTGGCACATGAAAAGGTATAGTTTTTGCAAGATTAATTGCAACTAATAAAATAATTCCTTAAGAAACTAACAAAGGGCGTATTACAATTTATTATATTCGATAACCATATTTTTAATGATAAAAGCCTATTTTATGACAATAACATTGTGATAATTTTTTCCTAATTTATTAGTTTTGTTTTGCCACAGGGTTATGGTTTGATGTAAGAATGTTTACCAAGGTTTTTGAATTATATAGGAAGTTCCTGCTAGAGTTTGATGGAGACAATTGCTATCACATGGCTGTTGGAAGTAGTGGTTTTATTAATGGTTCAAGTCATGACAAACATCTGTTTATAAACAGAGGTCTTTCTATATTGCATTATACATATTAGTTTTAAATTTCAAGTATCGTATGGTAAAAAATTTACATTCATTTTGGAAACATTACAAAGTGTTGTGGTTTGATAATTTTTTACGGCAGATTTTCCTATTTTGGTTGAAGATTCTGACCAACCCGCTAAAAGGTAAGCTTGTTGACTGCTTCACTTAATAGTTATTAATTATAATCCCCAGATTTATTAGAATCTGCATGCTGCACTAATTTGACTTAAAATTGGAGTGTTTGATCTAAAAGTCAAGGCTCAATCCTATTTCTATGTGTCATGATACAGATCAAAATATCAAAGAATGAGCTAACTTTTTTAATTTTATTTTTGGTGTAGCAGCTATCAGAACTGTGCATGATGTAATCAGATGAAAGATAGCTGGTATATAATTTGCAGAGTAATACACCTATGGATGAGTTGTTTTAGTAATATCTGTAGGTAGAGCAGTCAAGATGTGTATCATAAGTGGTTGGGCAAGATTTCTTGGAATCCCATGGGCTGGTTAAACCAGTTAGTTGATTTTTGGGGGTTAAACTGGCATAAGGTTGAGGTTTGTAGGTGGTTCAGGTTGATGCGCCTGTTGAAATTTAAGGGTGTGCTCCTTCCCAAATCCATTGCTTTGCTGTTTTCCGCTCATCTCTCACCCAAATCCGGTAAGATTTCAGGGTTCTTTCCTCTGTTCTTCCTCCACACATTAGCCTAATCCAAAATATTACCCAACAGATAGGCGTACTGCGAATTTGTTTAAAAAAAGAGGCTTTGGTTCATCCAAAATATTACCCAACATTTTGATAAATGAACAGAAATGTGCTTAATGGTTGAGAGTCCTAGCTGGTTTGGTGTCTTTTAAAACTGTCCATTTCACTTGTCAAGAATGCAGAAAGGTAAATATTTGTCTTCTACTAATTGTTTCTTTTTAAAGAAAGGTAAGCCTTTGTTCAGGTACAGTAATAGTTCCATGTCTTTAAAATGATAATTGTTTAATGATGTTAAGCAACAGAGTTGTTTGATTTGCCTATGTTGTTATTGGTGTTGTAGTTGTGTATGCCATTTGATGATAGAAATAAGAAAGAAACTGGAATAATAGAGGAATTGATGAGCACATAATCAATGGATGTTGCCAGAAAAATACAAAGTGGATGGTTGGAATTAGAAAAGGAGCCATCAGATCATTTAATGTCTATGACCATAACAAAGATTAAGGTATGTGTGTGTTTCCGTTACTAAAAAGTACACTACTTATCTGTATTTTTGTTACTATTTGTAATTGGTTTGAACTAATTCAAGAATTATCAATCTAATTTTTTGATGTGTTAATGTATTTCAAAAAGCATTTTTGTCATACACATGAGTTTATACCAGGTAGCTTCCTAGGTGTTATTACTTTGAACATGGAGGATGGGACATTACTAACGGTTCTGTGTTTCATTAAGAATATTGGCAACTGGGGTGAAGATTTATTAATTGAGCTTAACTTGGTTTCTACACACACTATCTTACTATCATCTTATCCTATTCTTTCTATTATTGCATGTTTTAGCTTCCAATATTGCGTGCTACTTTGGTTAACTTGCATTTGACATGTTTTTAGTTAATTGTTTAGGACTCTTGATGCCTCTAAGAGGATGATATACACTGTTACATGCACAGAGGTTCAAATGTTTTTTTGAAAGAATATGAATTTAATGAAAACATAATTTTAATTGATTTTATTTATCAACAACTATGAAACTACATAGCTTAATAACTATCTATTTGGGCTCATTTTGAATCTATTGCATATAAATGGAGGAAAAAACGAGGGATTTGAGATATCTGCAGCTTCCTGACAAGGTTATTAACTATGGATACCGAAGGAAATCAACATCAGACCATCCTTTCGAAGGTTTTTAAACCTGTTGGCCACCTTAAGACCTTCATATTTATCTTGTTTAGCAGTCTTACTTGAGATATTTTTAGATGTAACAGGAGGAGTCGAAGCACCAACATTAGCAGCTCCCAAAATAGACTTTAAACCAACCAATTTTGCACTAGCATCCACACTCTTGGGATTAGATTTAGAAAATACACCATTGCTATTACCTTTCCCATCCATTTTCTCAACATAAATCAGCTTGCCATTCTTTCTACTTAAATCATTAGGTATAAATGGTTGTATACACCGATGCTATGGATTAGAAAATTAACATACGTACAATAAACTATATCACGAGATGATTGATAAACTAAGGAAAAATAAGTATCGTGTTGTTTGATTGTTTCTGCCGCCGCAAACATGTTTGGCGTTATGAATTGTCGTCATGTCACATCGCGCTAATACCAGGTTGTAAATTATCATCTTCGCCGTGGTATATCGCATTGTACATTTTCGTTGCCTCCAAACGCGTGAACAGAAGACAAATAACGCGCTATAAACTGTAGCCCGCCGCAATGCGCGGGTACCCCACTAGCAAGTATCTATTTTACCAGATTTTATTGATCTGAGTTTTTTTTTCTTTTATCATGTTGTATAATTTTGTTTTGCTTGATTTGATATGGCTACAAGTTTATAGTTTTTGTTTGTTTCATCAGGTATGATTTTCTAAACTTTTACATTTATTCAAACTTAACTACTCATATATGCTACTTCAAGGGATATGTATGCATCACATGGTAAATTGTTGTCGTCGCTGAACGCGTATGTTCCGTATTAAAAATTATCATCGCGCTAATAGAAACGAATATTGCTTTGTAAATTGTCAACGCCACCAAATGAACACACATAAAACAAATAACGCCCTATAAACTGTCGCCGCCGCAACGCGTATACCGCATTATAAGTTGACACCCGACTTCATCCTGCTAAAGAAACGAATACCTCGATGTAAATCGTCATGCCGTCATAACAAACGAACAAATGACGAATAATGCCCTATAAACCGTCGCCGCCGCAACGCGCGGGTACCCCCTAGTATAACCAATAAGTTATGTTTAGGACCAATGATGGCCCAATAAGGTGTGTTTAGTAGGGCAATGAGGGTCGGTTAGGACCAATAAGTCCTAGTAAAGTGTGTATATAACCAATAAGTTGTGTTTAGGACCAATGATGGCCCACTAATTAGTCCCACTAAGGTGTGTATATAACCAATAAGTTGTGTTTAGGACCAATGGTGGCCCTATAAGGAGTGTTTAGTAGGGCAATGAGGGTCGGTTGGGACCAATAAGTCCTAATAAGGTGTGTCTTATATAACCAATAATTTTTGTTTAGGACCAACGATGGCCCAATAATGTGTGTTTAAGGGCAATGAGGGTCAGTTGGGACCAATGAGTCCCAATAAAGTGTGTATATAACCAATAAGTTTTGTTTAAGACCAATTATGGACCAATAAGGTGTGTTTAGTTGGGACAATGAGTCCCACTAATGTGTGTATATAACCAGTGCGTTGTGTTTAGGACCAATGATGGCACTAAAAAGTGTGTTTAAGGACAATGAGGGTTAGTTGGCACCAATGAGTCCTAATAAGGTGTTTATATAACCAATAAGTTGTGTTTACAACCAATTATGGCCCAAAATGATGTGTTTAGTAGGGTAATGAGGATCGGTTGGGACCAATAAGTCCTAGTAAGGTGTGTCTTATATAACCAATAAATTGTGTTTAGGACCAATGATGGCCCAATAATGTGTGTTTAAGGGCAATGAGGGTCAGTTGGGACCAATGAGTCCCAATAAGGTGTGTATATAACCAATAAGTTTTGTTTAAGACCAATTATGGCCCAATAAGGTGTGTTTAGTTGGGACCAATGATTCCCACTAATGTGTGTATATAACCAATACGTTGTGTTTAGGACCAATGATGGCACAATAAAGTGGGTTTAGGGACAATGAGGGTTAGTTGGCACCAATGAGTCCTAATAAGGTGTTTATATAACCAATAAGTTGTGTTTACGACCAATTATGGCCCAATATGGTGTGTTTAGTAGGGCAATGAGGATCGGTTGGGACCAATAAGTCCTAGTAAGGTGTGTCTTATATAACCAATAAGTTGTGTTTAGGACCAATGATGGCTCAATAATGTGTGTTTAAGGGCAATGAGGGTCAGTTGGGACCAATGAGTCCCAATAAGGTGTGTATATAACCAATAAGTTGTGTTTACGACCAATTATGGCCCAATAAGGTGTGTTTTGTTGGGACCAATGAGTCCCACTAATGTGTGTATATATCCAATACGTTGTGTTTAGGACCAATGATGGCATAATAAAGTGGGTTTAGGGACAATGAGGGTTAGTTGGGACCAATGAGTCCTAATAAGGTGTTTATATAACCAATAAGTTGTGTTTACGACGAATTATGGCCCAATATGGTGTGTTTTGTTGGGACTAATGAGTCCCACTAAGGTGTGTATATAACCAATAAGTTATGTTTAGGACCAATGATGGCCCAATAAGGTGTGTTTAGTAGGGCAATGAGGGTCGGTTAGGACCAATAAGTCCTAGTAAAGTGTGTATATAACCAATAAGTTGTGTTTAGGACCAATGATGGCCCACTAATGAGTCCCACTAAGGTGTGTATATAACCAATAAGTTGTGTTTAGGACCAATGGTGGCCCTATAAGGAGTGTTTAGTAGGGCAATGATGGTCGGTTGGGACCAATAAGTCCTAATAAGGTGTGTCTTATATAACCAATAATTTTTGTTTAGGACCAACGATGGCCCAATAATGTGTGTTTAAGGGCAATGAGGGTCAGTTGGGACCAATGAGTCCCAATAAAGTGTGTATATAACCAATAAGTTTTGTTTAAGACCAATTATGGACCAATAAGGTGTGTTTAGTTGGGACAATGAGTCCCACTAATGTGTGTATATAACCAGTACGTTGTGTTTAGGACCAATGATGGCACTAAAAAGTGTGTTTAGGGACAATGAGGGTTAGTTGGCACCAATGAGTCCTAATAAGGTGTTTATATAACCAATAACTTGTGTTTACGACCAATTATGGCCCAAAATGGTGTGTTTAGTAGGGTAATGAGGATCGGTTGGGACCAATTAGTCCTAGTAAGGTGTGTCTTATATAACCAATAAATTGTGTTTAGGACCAATGATGGCCCAATAATGTGTGTTTAAGGGCAATGAGGGTCAGTTGGGACCAATGAGTCCAAATAAGGTGTGTATATAACCAATAAGTTTTGTTTAAGACCAATTATGGCCCAATAAGGTGTGTTTAGTTGGGACCAATGATTCCCACTAATGTGTGTATATAACCAATACGTTGTGTTAAGACCAATGATGGCACAATAAAGTGGGTTTAGGGACAATGAGGGTTAGTTGGCACCAATGAGTCCTAATAAGGTGTTTATATAACCAATAAGTTGTGTTTACGACCAATTATGGCCCAATATGGTGTGTTTAGTAGGGCAATGAGGATCGGTTGGGACCAATAAGTCCTAGTAAGGTGTGTCTTATATAACCAATAAGTTGTGTTTAGGACCAATGATGGCTCAATAATGTGTGTTTAAGGGCAATGAGGGTCAGTTGGGACCAATGAGTCCCAATAAGGTGTGTATATAACCAATAAGTTGTGTTTACGACCAATTATGGCCCAATAAGGTGTGTTTTGTTGGGACCAATGAGTCCCACTAATGTGTGTATATATCCAATACGTTGTGTTTAGGACCAATGATGGCATAATAAAGTGGGTTTAGGGACAATGAGGGTTAGTTGGGACCAATGAGTCCTAATAAGGTGTTTATATAACCAATAAGTTGTGTTTACGACGAATTATGGCCCAATATGGTGTGTTTTGTTGGGACTAATGAGTCCCACTAAGGTGTGTATATAACCAATAAGTTATGTTTAGGACCAATGATGGCCCAATAAGGTGTGTTTAGTAGGGCAATGAGGGTCGGTTAGGACCAATAAGTCCTAGTAAAGTGTGTATATAACCAATAAGTTGTGTTTAGGACCAATGATGGCCCACTAATGAGTCCCACTAAGGTGTGTATATAACCAATAAGTTGTGTTTAGGACCAATGGTGGCCCTATAAGGAGTGTTTAGTAGGGCAATGATGGTCGGTTGGGACCAATAAGTCCTAATAAGGTGTGTCTTATATAACCAATAATTTTTGTTTAGGACCAACGATGGCCCAATAATGTGTGTTTAAGGGCAATGAGGGTCAGTTGGGACCAATGAGTCCCAATAAAGTGTGTATATAACCAATAAGTTTTGTTTAAGACCAATTATGGACCAATAAGGTGTGTTTAGTTGGGACAATGAGTCCCACTAATGTGTGTATATAACCAGTACGTTGTGTTTAGGACCAATGATGGCACTAAAAAGTGTGTTTAGGGACAATGAGGGTTAGTTGGCACCAATGAGTCCTAATAAGGTGTTTATATAACCAATAACTTGTGTTTACGACCAATTATGGCCCAAAATGGTGTGTTTAGTAGGGTAATGAGGATCGGTTGGGACCAATTAGTCCTAGTAAGGTGTGTCTTATATAACCAATAAATTGTGTTTAGGACCAATGATGGCCCAATAATGTGTGTTTAAGGGCAATGAGGGTCAGTTGGGACCAATGAGTCCCAATAAGGTGTGTATATAACCAATAAGTTTTGTTTAAGACCAATTATGGCCCAATAAGGTGTGTTTAGTTGGGACCAATGATTCCCACTAATGTGTGTATATAACCAATACGTTGTGTTTAGGACCAATGATGGCACAATAAAGTGGGTTTAGGGACAATGAGGGTTAGTTGGCACCAATGAGTCCTAATAAGGTGTTTATATAACCAATAAGTTGTGTTTACGACCAATTATGGCCCAATATGGTGTGTTTAGTAGGGCAATGAGGATCGGTTGGGACCAATAAGTCCTAGTAAGGTGTGTCTTATATAACCAATAAGTTGTGTTTAGGACCAATGATGGCTCAATAATGTGTGTTTAAGGGCAATGAGGGTCAGTTGGGACCAATGAGTCCCAATAAGGTGTGTATATAACCAATAAGTTGTGTTTACGACCAATTATGGCCCAATAAGGTGTGTTTTGTTGGGACCAATGAGTCCCACTAATGTGTGTATATATCCAATACGTTGTGTTTAGGACCAATGATGGCATAATAAAGTGGGTTTAGGGACAATGAGGGTTAGTTGGGACCAATGAGTCCTAATAAGGTGTTTATATAACCAATAAGTTGTGTTTACGACGAATTATGGCCCAATATGGTGTGTTTTGTTGGGACTAATGAGTCCCACTAAGGTGTGTATATAACCAATAAGTTATGTTTAGGACCAATGATGGCCCAATAAGGTGTGTTTAGTAGGGCAATGAGGGTCGGTTAGGACCAATAAGTCCTAGTAAAGTGTGTATATAACCAATAAGTTGTGTTTAGGACCAATGATGGCCCACTAATGAGTCCCACTAAGGTGTGTATATAACCAATAAGTTGTGTTTAGGACCAATGGTGGCCCTATAAGGAGTGTTTAGTAGGGCAATGATGGTCGGTTGGGACCAATAAGTCCTAATAAGGTGTATCTTATATAACCAATAATTTTTGTTTAGGACCAACGATGGCCCAATAATGTGTGTTTAAGGGCAATGAGGGTCAGTTGGGACCAATGAGTCCCAATAAAGTGTGTATATAACCAATAAGTTTTGTTTAAGACCAATTATGGACCAATAAGGTGTGTTTAGTTGGGACAATGAGTCCCACTAATGTGTGTATATAACCAGTACGTTGTGTTTAGGACCAATGATGGCACTAAAAAGTGTGTTTAGGGACAATGAGGATTAGTTGGCACCAATGAGTCCTAATAAGGTGTTTATATAACCAATAACTTGTGTTTACGACCAATTATGGCCCAAAATGGTGTGTTTAGTAGGGTAATGAGGATCGGTTGGGACCAATTAGTCCTAGTAAGGTGTGTCTTATATAACCAATAAATTGTGTTTAGGACCAATGATGGCCCAATAATGTGTGTTTAAAGGCAATGAGGGTCAGTTGGGACCAATGAGTCCCAATAAGGTGTGTATATAACCAATAAGTTTTGTTTAAGACCAATTATGGCCCAATAAGGTGTGTTTAGTTGGGACCAATGATTCCCACTAATGTGTGTATATAACCAATACGTTGTGTTTAGGACCAATGATGGCACAATAAAGTGGGTTTAGGGACAATGAGGGTTAGTTGGCACCAATGAGTCCTAATAAGGTGTTTATATAACCAATAAGTTGTGTTTACGACCAATTATGGCCCAATATGGTGTGTTTAGTAGGGCAATGAGGATCGGTTGGGACCAATAAGTCCTAGTAAGGTGTGTCTTATATAACCAATAAGTTGTGTTTAGGACCAATGATGGCTCAATAATGTGTGTTTAAGGGCAATGAGGGTCAGTTGGGACCAATGAGTCCCAATAAGGTGTGTATATAACCAATAAGTTGTGTTTACGACCAATTATGGCCCAATAAGGTGTGTTTTGTTGGGACCAATGAGTCCCACTAATGTGTGTATATATCCAATACGTTGTGTTTAGGACCAATGATGGCATAATAAAGTGGGTTTAGGGACAATGAGGGTTAGTTGGGACCAATGAGTCCTAATAAGGTGTTTATATAACCAATAAGTTGTGTTTACGACGAATTATGGCCCAATATGGTGTGTTTTGTTGGGACTAATGAGTCCCACTAAGGTGTGTATATAACCAATAAGTTATGTTTAGGACCAATGATGGCCCAATAAGGTGTGTTTAGTAGGGCAATGAGGGTCGGTTAGGACCAATAAGTCCTAGTAAAGTGTGTATATAACCAATAAGTTGTGTTTAGGACCAATGATGGCCCACTAATGAGTCCCACTAAGGTGTGTATATAACCAATAAGTTGTGTTTAGGACCAATGGTGGCCCTATAAGGAGTGTTTAGTAGGGCAATGATGGTCGGTTGGGACCAATAAGTCCTAATAAGGTGTATCTTATATAACCAATAATTTTTGTTTAGGACCAACGATGGCCCAATAATGTGTGTTTAAGGGCAATGAGGGTCAGTTGGGACCAATGAGTCCCAATAAAGTGTGTATATAACCAATAAGTTTTGTTTAAGACCAATTATGGACCAATAAGGTGTGTTTAGTTGGGACAATGAGTCCCACTAATGTGTGTATATAACCAGTACGTTGTGTTTAGGACCAATGATGGCACTAAAAAGTGTGTTTAGGGACAATGAGGGTTAGTTGGCACCAATGAGTCCTAATAAGGTGTTTATATAACCAATAACTTGTGTTTACGACCAATTATGGCCCAAAATGGTGTGTTTAGTAGGGTAATGAGGATCGGTTGGGACCAATTAGTCCTAGTAAGGTGTGTCTTATATAACCAATAAATTGTGTTTAGGACCAATGATGGCCCAATAATGTGTGTTTAAGGGCAATGAGGGTCAGTTGGGACCAATGAGTCCCAATAAGGTGTGTATATAACCAATAAGTTTTGTTTAAGACCAATTATGGCCCAATAAGGTGTGTTTAGTTGGGACCAATGATTCCCACTAATGTGTGTATATAACCAATACATTGTGTTTAGGACCAATGATGGCACAATAAAGTGGGTTTAGGGACAATGAGGGTTAGTTGGCACCAATGAGTCCTAATAAGGTGTTTATATAACCAATAAGTTGTGTTTACGACCAATTATGGCCCAATATGGTGTGTTTAGTAGGGCAATGAGGATCGGTTGGGACCAATAAGTCCTAGTAAGGTGTGTCTTATATAACCAATAAGTTGTGTTTAGGACCAATGATGGCTCAATAATGTGTGTTTAAGGGCAATGAGGGTCAGTTGGGACCAATGAGTCCCTATAAGGTGTGTATATAACCAATAAGTTGTGTTTACGACCAATTATGGCCCAATAAGGTGTGTTTTGTTGGGACCAATGAGTCCCACTAATGTGTGTATATATCCAATACGTTGTGTTTAGGACCAATAATGGCACAATAAAGTGGGTTTAGGGACAATGAGGGTTAGTTGGGACCAATGAGTCCTAATAAGGTGTTTATATAACCAATAAGTTGTGTTTACGACCAATTATGGCCCAATATGGTGTGTTTTGTTGGGACTAATGAGTCCCACTAAGGTGTGTATATAACCAATAAGTTATGTTTAGGACCAATGATGGCCCAATAAGGTGTGTTTAGTAGGGCAATGAGGGTCGGTTAGGACCAATAAGTCCTAGTAAAGTGTGTATATAACCAATAAGTTGTGTTTAGGACCAATGATGGCCCACTAATGAGTCCCACTAAGGTGTGTATATAACCAATAAGTTGTGTTTAGGACCAATGGTGGCCCTATAAGGAGTGTTTAGTAGGGCAATGAGGGTCGGTTGGGACCAATAAGTCCTAATAAGGTGTGTCTTATATAACCAATAATTTTTGTTTAGGACCAATGATGGCCCAATAATGTGTGTTTAAGGGCAATGAGGGTCAGTTGGGACCAATGAGTCCCAATAAAGTGTGTATATAACCAATAAGTTTTGTTTAAGACCAATTATGGACCAATAAGGTGTGTTTAGTTGGGACAATGAGTCCCACTAATGTGTGTATATAACCAGTACGTTGTGTTTAGGACCAATGATGGCACTAAAAAGTGTGTTTAGGGACAATGAGGGTTAGTTGGCACCAATGAGTCCTAATAAGGTGTTTATATAACCAATAAGTTGTGTCTACGACCAATTATGGCCCAAAATGGTGTGTTTAGTAGGGTAATGAGGATCGGTTGGGACCAATAAGTCCTAGTAAGGTGTGTCTTATATAACCAATAAATTGTGTTTAGGACCAATGATGGCCCAATAATGTGTGTTTAAGGGCAATGAGGGTCAGTTGGGACCAATGAGTCCCAATAAGGTGTGTATATAACCAATAAGTTTTGTTTAAGACCAATTATGGCCCAATAAGGTGTGTTTAGTTGGGACCAATGATTCCCACTAATGTGTGTATATAACCAATTCGTTGTGTTTAGGACCAATGATGGCACAATAAAGTGGGTTTAGGGACAATGAGGGTTAGTTGGCACCAATGAGTCCTAATAAGGTGTTTATATAACCAATAAGTTGTGTTTACGACCAATTATGGCCCAATATGGTGTGTTTAGTAGGGCAATGAGGATCGGTTGGGACCAATAAGTCCTAGTAAGGTGTGTCTTATATAACCAATAAGTTGTGTTTAGGACCAATGATGGCTCAATAATGTGTGTTTAAGGGCAATGAGGGTCAGTTGGGACCAATGAGTCCCTATAAGGTGTGTATAAAACCAATAAGTTGTGTTTACGACCAATTATGGCCCAATAAGGTGTGTTTTGTTGGGACCAATGAGTCCCACTAATGTGTGTATATATCCAATACGTTGTGTTTAGGACCAATAATGGCACAATAAAGTGGGTTTAGGGACAATGAGGGTTAGTTGGGACCAATGCGTCCTAATAAGGTGTTTATATAACCAATAAGTTGTGTTTACGACCAATTATGGCCCAATATGGTGTGTTTTGTTGGGACTAATGAGTCCCACTAAGGTGTGTATATAACCAATAAGTTATGTTTAGGACCAATGATGGCCCAATAAGGTGTGTTTAGTAGGGCAATGAGGGTCGGTTAGGACCAATAAGTCCTAGTAAAGTGTGTATATAACCAATAAGTTGTGTTTAGGACCAATGATGGCCCACTAATGAGTCCCACTAAGGTGTGTATATAACCAATAAGTTGTGTTTAGGACCAATGGTGGCCCTATAAGGAGTGTTTAGTAGGGCAATGAGGGTCGGTTGGGACCAATAAGTCCTAATAAGGTGTGTCTTATATAACCAATAATTTTTGTTTAGGACCAATGATGGCCCAATAATGTGTGTTTAAGGGCAATGAGGGTCAGTTGGGACCAATGAGTCCCAATAAAGTGTGTATATAACCAATAAGTTTTGTTTAAGACCAATTATGGACCAATAAGGTGTGTTTAGTTGGGACCAATGAGTCCCACTAATGTGTGTATATAACCAGTACGTTGTTTTTAGGACCAATGATGGCACTAAAAAGTGTGTTTAGGGACAATGAGGGTTGTCACCAAGATCCTAAAAGGTGTTTTATAACCATAAGTTGTTTAGACCATTAGGCCAAAATGTGGTTTAGTGGGAATGGGTCACCAATAAGTCCTAGTAAGGTGTGTCTTATATAACCAATAAATTGTTTTTAGGACCAATGATGGCCCAATAATGTGTGTTTAAGGGCAATGAGGGTCAGTTGGGACCAATGAGTCCCAATAAGGTGTGTATATAACCAATAAGTTTTGTTTAAGACCAATTATGGCCCAATAAGGTGTGTTTAGTTGGGACCAATGATTCCCACTAATGTGTGTATATAACCAATACGTTGTGTTTAGGACCAATGATGGCACAATAAAGTGGGTTTAGGGACAATGAGGGTTAGTTGGCACCAATGAGTCCTAATAAGGTGTTTATATAACCAATAAGTTGTGTTTACGACCAATTATGGCCCAATATGGTGTGTTTAGTAGGGCAATGAGGATCGGTTGGGACCAATAAGTCCTAGTAAGGTGTGTCTTATATAACCAATAAGTTGTGTTTAGGACCAATGATGGCTCAATAATGTGTGTTTAAGGGCAATGAGGGTCAGTTGGGACCAATGAGTCCCAATAAGGTGTGTATATAACCAATAAGTTGTGTTTACGACCAATTATGGCCCAATAAGGTGTGTTTTGTTGGGACCAATGAGTCCCACTAATGTGTGTATATATCCAATACGTTGTGTTTAGGACCAATGATGGCATAATAAAGTGGGTTTAGGGACAATGAGGGTTAGTTGGGACCAATGAGTCCTAATAAGGTGTTTATATAACCAATAAGTTGTGTTTACGACCAATTATGGCCCAATATGGTGTGTTTTGTTGGGACTAATGAGTCCCACTAAGGTGTGTATATAACCAATAAGTTATGTTTAGGACCAATGATGGCCCAATAAGGTGTGTTTAGTAGGGCAATGAGGGTCGGTTAGGACCAATAAGTCCTAGTAAAGTGTGTATATAACCAATAAGTTGTGTTTAGGACCAATGATGGCCCACTAATGAGTCCCACTAAGGTGTGTATATAACCAATAAGTTGTGTTTAGGACCAATGGTGGCCCTATAAGGAGTGTTTAGTAGGGCAATGAGGGTCGGTTGGGACCAATAAGTCCTAATAAGGTGTGTCTTATATAACCAATAATTTTTGTTTAGGACCAATGATGGCCCAATAATGTGTGTTTAAGGGTAATGAGGGTCAGTTGGGACCAATGAGTCCCAATAAAGTGTGTATATAACCAATAAGTTTTGTTTAAGACCAATTATGGACCAATAAGGTGTGTTTAGTTGGGACCAATGAGTCCCACTAATGTGTGTATATAACCAGTACGTTGTGTTTAGGACCAATGATGGCACTAAAAAGTGTGTTTAGGGACAATGAGGGTTAGTTGGCACCAATGAGTCCTAATAAGGTGTTTATATAACCAATAAGTTGTGTTTACGACCAATTATGGCCCAAAATGGTGTGTTTAGTAGGGTAATGAGGATCGGTTGGGACCAATAAGTCCTAGTAAGGTGTGTCTTATATAACCAATAAATTGTGTTTAGGACCAATGATGGCCCAATAATGTGTGTTTAAGGGCAATGAGGGTCAGTTGGGACCAATGAGTCCCAATAAGGTGTGTATATAACCAATAAGTTTTGTTTAAGACCAATTATGGCCCAATAAGGTGTGTTTAGTTGGGACCAATGATTCCCACTAATGTGTGTATATAACCAATACGTTGTGTTTAGGACCAATGATGGCACAATAAAGTGGGTTTAGGGACAATGAGGGTTAGTTGGCACCAATGAGTCCTAATAAGGTGTTTATATAACCAATAAGTTGTGTTTACGACCAATTATGGCCCAATATGGTGTGTTTAGTAGGGCAATGAGGATCGGTTGGGACCAATAAGTCCTAGTAAGGTGTGTCTTATATAACCAATAAGTTGTGTTTAGGACCAATGATGGCCCAATAATGTGTGTTTAAGGGCAATGAGGGTCAGTTGGGACCAATGAGTCCCAATAAGGTGTGTATA
>JBCNJP010000007.1:97419448-97481077 GCA_039602395.1 Deinandra increscens subsp. villosa | reverse complement strand
AAACTGATACCCCTTCTTTACAAAATATTAACTGAGTCGATTGTACCAGATACGACCAGTTTTCATGAGACAATGTAATGATCTATTTGAGATTTTATAACGCACATATCTCGGGGGTACTATTTTCAATGCTTCGGGCATTCTAATCCTTTAGGGATTTTCATATGGATGTCAATTTAGTGTCCCGTATAAATATGCAATGAAAGACATCCATAAGTTTCATCTGAAGTCTATTCTAGATTTGTGAGGCCGATTAAATATTAAAGGTTATCGCATCCACTACAGGGGAATACGTTTCCACATAATCAACTACTGGGATTTGGGAAAAAACCTTTGTGGTACAAGTCAGGCCGTACATCGCATAATCTCATTATTTAACGTTTCTTTTTATTTAAAGACAACCATTTATAACCTACTGGTTTGACGTCTATGGGTGTTCGAACTTCAGGTCCGAAAAACGTTTCGCTTGTCAAGCGAGGCCTTTTAAGGCATCTTGCCACTTTTGGCAAATCATTTTTGTATGTACTTATACATAGTTTTGTGTACTCAATCTTTTTCATTGAGTACATCTATTGCTATATAATATGAAATATTTCAATTAAACATGTGTTTTGTTTCGGTTCCACATTGTACTTTCTTGTACATAATTTATTGAGATCTCATATTCATTCAATATCAATATTTTTTCTAGAACTTTTCTTACCTCTCCTGGGACATTGAACATGACCACTCACTTCTGGGACTTTAAATGTAATCAGTCGCTTTAGGGATTGTATCAATAACCTCTTCTAGGTTTTTGTATATAATCTCTTATGGGATTATACCAACTGCATTTCATCTGCTCTTTTATTTTCATGAGTTTTATTGTTGGAACCGATTTATCATTCAATCTTTATATGATTATTTCAATCTGAGCAGGTATATTACATACTGGTATATGTGACTTTGTCACTATCTTTGTGAATGCATCTAGTAAATGTATGACATATTTGACTTCAGATTTATCTTGATATTCATGATGCATTTCAGACTATTCATTGTATGACCAGTCTTTCTTTACTCTTATCTCCCCCTAAGACTGGGAATATTGTCATATTAAATCGACAATTAGCATATTCCGCTGTAAACATCTCTCCAGTCAATCATATGGTTGTGTTATTTGTACATGGATCGTACAACCAAATACATTTTAGTTGGGACATATTGATTTTCTTATGAAAATACTTGATGTTTATGGGGAGTATTCGTGATTAGCAGTTGGTATTATTTTCATTTTATTGCAACAATACATAGATTATCATACGCATGCGTTAAAACTAATCAACTTCGTCAAAATATATCAGATAAGATATGCTCTTCTGGAGCTTTCAATAAGATTACTAACACCGAATATAGTCTCTGCTGGAGACAATATAGATAACAATTTTGTTATGTTTAAGTATAGTATTGGTACTAACACAATTTACTAGACATTCATCACCGATAGTAGTTCTGCTGGAACTATTAAACATGTTTCTTTAAAAAAATGAATAGAAAAATACCATTATATTAGTTACAACATTTCAAAGTCAAACTGAATACATAACAAGAGTTTGAAAACACAACCAAAAGTCATGGTTTAAACACAACAAACGTAGTAAGACACATTAGGTTATATAATTTTAAACATCACGAACATTCTCGATGAAGTCACATGCATCGAGATGAATGTCTGACATAGTGATATCTCGATCGGTGTTAGGTGCACTTTCAATCAGATTAGTTTCAACACTTTTTCCTTTCTCTTTGATCATTCTTTGATAAGCTTCAACAAGATGCTTGGGGGTGCGACATGTGCGAGACCAATGGTTTGTCATTCCACAACGATAACAAGAATTGTTTTGGCTCTCGCGACCTCGCCCCCTAGAATGTCGTCCCGTATTCTGTTGACTTGATTCGCCACTTTCAGGTTTAAAGTTTTGAGAATCACGATGCCATGAATTTCTCCGTCCACGACCACGACCTCTACTGGGGCCGCGACCTCCTCCTCTCCCACGACTGCTCTGAGAAGTAGCCGCATTAGCTTCAGGTAATGGGCTTGAACCAACAGGTCGCGCGCTTGATGATTTTGTAGCAAAAGCTTATTATTTTGTTCAGTGACCAAATGACATGAAATCAATTCAGAATATTTAGTGAATTTGCGTTCCCTATATTGCTGCGATAGGATCATGTTTGATGCATGGAACGTTGATAAAGTCTTTTCAAGCATGTCTTCATCGGTTATATCTTCTCCGCATAATTTTAATTCAGATGTGATGCGGAAAAGAGCAGAATTGTACTCGCTGACTGTTTTAAAATCTTGTAACCTAAGATGAATCCAGTCATAGCGAGCCGTGGGGAGTAAGACCAACTTCTGGTGGTCAAAACGTTCCTTAATATATTTCCACAATTCCAAAGGATCTTTGACAGTGAGGTATTCTCTCTTCAAGTCCTCGTGGAGATGATGACGAAGGAAAATCATAGCTTTAGCTTTCTCTTGGAGGGAAGTTGTATTACCCTCATTTATCGTTTCACCCAGATTATCGGCAGTGAGATGAATTTGTGCATCAAGAGACCATGGGAGATAGTTTTTCCCAGAAATATCAAGGGCGGCGAAATCAAGTTTTGACAAGTTCGACATATTATCTGAAATGAAAATAAATGTGTACTGTGAGAAACTTCAGGTTCTCATGATGTAGAACTTCAGGTTCTATATGTTAAGACATTCATTTTATATTTTATAGAAAATTCATAGATTTTATTTATGTCTGGTTGTATTATGATACAAAAATAAGTAAAAAGATTTAGGCTAAATGATTAAAACAACATGTCTATTAACATGTTTATTGTTTTTGATGTGTTGTCTCGTAAAACAAAACACAAATTATTGTTTTGTCGCAATTTTAATAAAATATAATTCAAAAATGAACTTGGCACCAGGCAACAAAACAACGAAATTATTTTGGGATTTGGCTGCGCAACATGGGCTGAAGTGTTTAAAAGAAATTGTATTGTAAAGGGCAAGTAGGTAATTATGATTACTCGAAGGTTTTTATACCTTGCGCATTATTTTGTTCTGAAACAAAGTAGGGGTTCTAGATAGAGAAAACAAGAAAATAATCGGAAGCGGCCGTCGAACGAAAAACAAGGCCGGAGTCCAGAGGATGAATCGACTTGATGCGTGAAGTGGTTCTACGATCGAGTCTCCAGAAGATGTTCTAGTTTAAATGTCTGACGGGAGAATCACTAATTCACTTCTCCGATTGAAATTTTCCGTCGAGGGTGAGTCACTGAGTCAAATATCAGTCGATGGAGGATAGATGGATGAAGATAGAAAATCCCAGGTTTGTGCATGTGTGTAATTGTGCAGTAACCACGAAATTTTAGGAAAAATTAAGCTGCTCTTCTTCTATCTTCTTTCTTTCTTGTTTTTGTATTTTGATTCGGACAGTAGGAACTGTCGATGATTTGTAATATTGATTTCAACTTCGGATTTTGAATATAAATGTCAGTTTTTGTGTATCTAAACATCATGGATTCAACTGGAAAAGAAAAATTACAGATCTACATTTGGGGATCTACAAGCGGGTTCTTTAAAATTTCAGATCTAAATGAAAACCTATTTTGTGAATTCTAAACGAAAATTTCTATATTGTTCTGTTACAACACTAGATTGTACTTCAGATTTGAAATTAAAAAAAATGATTCTGCAAATTTGGTGTTTCAATTGTGTAAAAGAGCGGATAACTCCAAAGAAAAACAAGATGGAGATTCGTATATTCATTTATATTCATCTGTTAAATCACCCGATTTAACCCAAAAAAAATTGTAGAATTTGAAAAATTGTTGTTTCAAATCTGTTGTAACAGAAAACATAATTTCTAAAAATAAAAATTAAGATCCGATTTAGAACCTGGATGATGAATCTGACTAAGTGAATATTGATGAATGAATCTGGAATGATTAGAACTGGGAATCAAAACTTCAAACAATCTTTATAACAGGGAGGCATCGTGCTGATAACGTAAAAAGAACAATGTATTTTAGAGAGAAAAAGCAGAGAGCATGTCGATGTGTATCTTTCATTCATATGGAGATAGGATATATACATGTCTGTTACAATAACTGTAAGTTAACTGCTTAGGGAGATAAAAATGTATTTTCATATATATCTAATTTTATAACACTAACTTTTTTTTTCTTCTTTTTGATTCCATCCCGCTCCCACAAATAGTAAGGGACATAATATTTTTAATTCATTTATCAACCACTTTTTCATTCTTTGGTAGACAAATATTTCAAAGTCTTCAACAATTCCATCTATGTTTACGCCCATAATTTCTCCATTTAGACAAATATTTCAAAGTCTCCAACCATTCCATTTATGTTTACGCCCATAATTTTCCCCATTTAATTGAAATTTGAAGATGAATCTTTTTTTTAAGAAAAAAAAAAGCAAAGCTACTTATCATAGACTAAAACCCAACCGGCTATTATTATTAATTTTTTTTGTTGATCTTAATTTTCCCCATATTTTGATTTTTTCATCGCATTGAAGCCATTGATCATTAATTGCAACATAAACACAATGCATCATGTCCCCTAACAGTTGTATTCCAACTATTCTATTGCGTTCACGTGTAACCTTGTTCTTTTCTATAGACTATATGCATATATAAAAAAAACTCATTTAAAAACAGTTAAAAATTAATAAAAAAACAAATTAAATAAAACCAAAAACAAAAGGAACTTTCCATCAACGTTAACATCACCTAAATGAAATTCCCCTTACAGTTGTGATCATGTGAAATCACTTTATTTCGCATGTCAAATTTAATAAAAAAAACTTTTTTTAATATTTTATGTTAAATAAAATCTAAAATAAACAATGAGAATTGTGAAAAATTTAATTTATGAATGATGCAGATTACGCACACTCATTCTGATCCTTTCATTTTACTCTTTTTTTCTAAAATCAAGCCATGTGCATCATAGATTTCATTACGTAATCATTCATGAATTAAATTTTTTTTACAATTCTCATTGTTTATCTTAAATTTTACATATTTAGTTACATAAAATCGAAAAAAAAGTTTTTTTTATTGAATTTCACATGCGAAATAGAGTAATTTCACATGTGAAATAGGGTGTCTACCTGTCTACACTTATAGGGGTGTCTACAATGAACCTCACCTATATGTATATATATATATATATATATATATATATATATATATATATATATATATATATATATGGTTAGGTTCAAATGAGAACTTTTTGTTTTGAGAACTTTTAAGAACTAAATCTCAACCACAAATTTCAGGGGGACCACTACAATTCATGGGAGGGGAGATACATGTAAATAAACTTGTGACTCAAATTAGTTCTTTTTAGTTCTCAAATTAAATTGGTTCTCAAATGATCCTCTTCCTATATATATATATATATATATAGAGAGAAATGATAAAATGAAAACCACTCCGAGTTGGAAAAACTTTGAAAACTCTTTAAAAACGGGGTCAATTTTTTTTTTCCTTTAATTTTTTTATGGTGATTCTTTAGGTTATAGGCTACCCCTAGGTGGAAAAAAATCAAAAAAAACGTCTCGGGGATATTTTTTAAAAAAATCTCAAAAAAGGGTCTTGTTACATATGTAACACTCTGTACATATGTTTGTTACATATGTAACAACAAAACTTGTTACATTTTTTTAAAAAAAATCCCCGAGAGGTTTTTTTGATTTTTTTTCCATCTATGGATAGCCTATAACCTAAAGAATCACCATAAAAAAATGAAAGAAAAAAAAACTTTTTGACCCCGTTTTTTAAGAGTTTTCAAAGTTTTTCCAACTCGGAGTGGTTTTCCATAGATCCCTACCCTGTATATATATATATATATTATATATATATATATATATATATATATATATATATATAGGGAGAAGATCATTTGAGAACTAATTGGTTGAGAGAACTTATATATATATATATATATATATATATATATATATATATATATATATATATATATATATATTAGTGGCCCATAATGGTTCTCAAAAGTTCTTAAAACCAAATGGTTCTCATTTGAACCTAACCCTATGTATATAGGGAGGGGTTTATTTGAGAACTAATTGGTTTTGAGAACCATTTTAAGCCACAAGTTATATATAAGGAAATCTCCCCCATGAATTTGAATGATTCCCCCCTAAAAATTAGTGGCTCATAATGGTTCTCAAAAGTTCTTAAAACCAAATGGTTCTCAGTTGAACCTAACTCTCTCTCTCTCTCTCTCTCATATATATATATATATATATATATATATATATATATATATATATATATACTAGTCGTGTGCCCGCGCGTTGCGGCGGCGACAATGTATAGCGTGTTTGTAACATCCCAAAATCCATAGATACATGATATATATATTAAATACGTGTTTATATTATAAATACGTAAGCTTGATTGATAAATATGGTAAGGCTATACATTGGATAGGTTGCATGTGTTTTTGATAGCCAATGTGATGAAAAATGCATAAACGAATGTGTTAAACGTGAGACGGTAAAATATGGGATGAATATGTGTTTATATGAACAACATGATGATACATGAATCATTTGATGGATATATGTGTGTAAATACTTGTGTTAATAGTTAACGGAAAAGTAAAAAGACTAAAAGCATAATTATTGTAAAGATATAAACATATACAAGTATTATACGTGTTTATATTCATTATAAGTATTTTGAGACTTAGAAATTACTAAAAATATATACTAATATGATTCATAACATAAAATGACAAGTGTTGTAAAGTTTGAGGGCCTAGAACGTAAATTAGCAAATAATAACGAAAATATATATGTGTATATATATATGTTACCGTACGAATCCCGAGCCTTAGAAACCTTAGAAAATGTTAGAAATATGTCCCTCAATGTTTTGGTACATAAAATGATGAAAGGATAGAAGTATAGGGGGTAAGAGTGCACCAAACCAAACCACAAGGACCAAAAATATAAAATATAAAAATCTGGCCGGACACCACTAGCTCGCGTATCGCGAGCCATGCAAGGAGGTCCTGCGCGATACGCGAGGATCTCATCTTCGCAGAAAACCTACCTGGTTCGTTTTTTGGCCACGTCTTGAGCTTGTTCTTCACGTTTAACCCTCATACGCGTCAAATTCAACCAAAGAGTCACCCCCACACGTGTTAGCAACCTAAAACGCATCTCCTAGTATAAATAGAACCTCAAATTCGGCATTAGAACTCGCAAATTTACTCAAACATCACCCAAAAACCCTCTTTCGGACCCAGAACTTCATCAGTCGATTGCGAGCAAACGGAGAGGAATTAAGAGTTGAATTTCTGCAGTCAAGCTTCTTATGGTATGATCTTAAATAACCTCTTTCAGTTTTGATTAATTCGATTTCTAAGTATGGTTTCTAAAAAATGTGTTAAAATTAGGGTTCTTGAGCTTGTTTTGCTAAAATCGGGTAATCGGGTGGGAATTAGGGTCTGAATTTTTGTAGGTAATCATAAAATGATGTATTTTAAGAAAGCCCTAAGTTTATTTCACATTTGAAAAAGGTTTGGTAAAGGTTTTATTAACGGGTCAAAATTAAGGTTTTCATAACGTTACTCTGCCCAAATTGACTAAACGATGTTGAATTAAGCTTAGATCTTTTAAAGGATATTATAAAATGTTATAATGAACAACACCCTAAGTTGGTTTGAATTAAAAATGAGTTTTGATAATAAAACGAGAAATTCATGAAATTAGGGTTTCTAAATAAAGATAATTATTATAAAATAAACCAGAGGGTACGGGTACTTGATTTTTGATCTTATAACATGTTTTTATATATAATAAGTATATATGAAGTTAAAATGGATAAATAATAAAGTATTAAAGATACCGAGTTAATCGGATATTAGAGGTTCGCGCGGACCGGAAGGGTAGGCACCTGTACACTGGGGTTTCTGGCAATAGCGGGGGTGTCGCCATCCCATCTGGGCAATGGCATCCCAACACTGGGCGATCCCGGAGTGAGTGTCTACTTATAGGAATGCGCGTCTTCATATTATCAATTAAAAGGTTATTATGCCTATAAGGGCATTTTGGTCATTTTGACCTTAAAAGAGATAAACCCTAATAAAATATTATTAGGATGATAAGATATAAATAAACGTAAGTATTATTTATAATAACTTTGCATTAACGCAATCCGATACGCGATTAGGTTAATTATGGACCATAATGGAGGTTCTGTCAGAATAACTGATTAAAGATATCAGGTGAGTTCTATGAGCCCACTTTTAAATGTTTTAAATATTTTAAATGTTTTTCGGGCTAGTATACATACAATACTTGTGAACATATATTCAAGATAATTGTGACTTGATATATACGTGTTATATGATGAAATTGTTATTAAATTGCTTATACGTGTTATGCAATTATGATGTTTATAATGTGATGTGTATATACTTGCTTTGAAATTAAGTAGCCAAGTGACTAGGGAGTTGTTAGTAAACATTTAGTGAATATGTATGATTATATGAGAACAAGTGATGCATTTGCTTATATTAATATGTGGTGGATACGCCGCTGGTACATCCTATATATATACATAGTAGTATAAGTTACCCGGTATATTGGAAGTGTGGAGGATACGCCGCTGGTACATCCTGTATACATACACTAACGGTAAATTGGGGGATGTCCATTTGTTGCAGTATATGAATGCCTTATCACTGTTTAATAACAAACCTAAAGCATCTGGTTATTTAACTAGGAGTAGGTAGTATATACGATCGGATAATGAGTCATTAAGACGAGAAAATGACCTAAGAAAGTTAAAGCATGAGTTGCTACTAGAACCTAATAGAGTTGAAGCATGAGTTGCTAATATGACTTATTAGAGTTAGAGCATGTGTTGCTACTGAAGACGAGGGGTCGCTGCTTCCCCATAGTGGTGGCTTAGGGAACCGTGTACGGACGGAGCGGCAGTCGGACATCGCAAAAGCTATCTTACGAAAAAGGTAGGATGACGATTGCAGTGGCGGGCGAACCTTTCGAAGGAGATGAAGAATGAGGAGACGCTGCTTCCCCATAGTGGTGGCTTAGGGAACCGTGTACGGACGGAGCTGCATTGGGCCGTTGTAATAACTATCCTTCGAGATGGGACGGAGTGTGCAGTGGCGGGCGGACTCTTCATGGAGAACCAAAATAGTTGGTTAAATGTAGTGACCTAGAAGTTTAGCCTAGGGTCATGGTTAAGATAATAAGATATGTTATCATTCTAAATACGTGTTAGAATTTACATGTGATTTATAAATGTGTGTTGTAAAAACCAGGTAAACACTTTAACGGTTTTGAACTAAACGGTAGAACTCACCAGCGTAAGCTGACTTTTTAAAAGTATGTATGCTAGGTTCTGCAGAGACGTTTAGAAGTAAAGGCACGGATCTTGTGAGGACGGGATAATCGGGAAAGCTATCAAGGAAGGATTTCTGGCAAGCTGGCTTAGTTATAGATTTCGTATTTATAATTAGTTATAATTATGTACAATATCTCTCTTACTGTAGTACTTGGCTTATATAAATAAAAGTTTTAAATTTCCGCTGCTTAATATCTCTGTTGATACCTTGTGTTCATGAGTAAATCCGATTCGTGACCCCTCCTAGTGCCAAGTCTGGGAGTGGGCGTCACAAGTTGGTATCAGAGCCTTGGTTTAAGAGATTTAGGTACAAGCGCGGTACCTAGACTTAAACTAGGACTCTGGGTAAAGTAAGTTGAGATAGGAAATATAGATGCCAGCCAGGATAGCTTGTGCCAGTAAGGATAAACGCATAAGGAACATAATAGGTAGGACTTATGATATTTGGATATGGAAAATACACGATTGCAATTAGCTACTGCAATCGGGTATTCGCCATATAAACAAATTCCAAGTACTAGCTGTTATGTGGCCAAATGTGGGGTAGGTTAGACAATAACGTAATATCTGGTTAGTAACGCGAAGAAGAGCCGAAGGAGATTTTAACTTAGAACATCGACGAGAACGAAGAAGTAAGTGTGGACACTAAGGATAAGTGCGGTGAAAAGTAACTGGGTTTTGAACGCATCATAATTATAAGTGCACGTATAATTATCATGAATTCAAAATTTGGAGACTCTACATCACATAAGTTCTAAAATGTCACCCTGAGCACGATACCTGAAGACACGATTGAAGATAGGCGCGATCGCCGTGGAGGAGAACTAAGAGTTGCTACGCAGGAGTAGTGGAAACAACGTTCCAAGCTACGTTGCTATCTTCAGAAGACCATAGGAATTCACTATAGGCAATAGGCCGGAAGCAGTTGAAGTTAGGAATAGTTCAAGAAGAATGGCGGAGGCTACCATAAGATGGATCAAGAATCAACGACGAGCTTAGGAAGCACGAGTGCAAGGAGAATCAATTCAAGAATGCAAGTACGGGAACGACCGACTACTCTAGGTATAGGCCAAGAAGAACTTACAACCTAGAAGGTGTTATACTTCAACAAATGGCGGGAAGAATCCATATGATGACCAGACGAGCTACATGAGCACAAAATAGGAGAAGCATTGTCAAAGAATCACCATAATCAAGCTACCTTGGATAGCTTAGACTTACGTCTTCCTTAGGACAATTCCAAATCAACAAGCTAGATGATCCCAAGACAAATGATGATACGCGGATGAGCCTGACAATTCGAAATTGTAGCAATGGCATTTACACTCAAAGGATGGAGGCATTATACGAGATTATGCAAGAGAGGTCTAACTGGTTTATTAGATAAGTAACATATATTAGGACATGCAGTATGAAGGCAGACGTTTGGCATACGCAAAGGTGAAGCGAAGCATGAGAAGTCTCACGGAGACGCATCTTCCCGAAGAATCATAGAAGTTTCAAAGAAATCCCACGAGTAGACGAGTCGGAATAAGAAGGAAGCTCGGAACGAGATAGTTCATACGTCTAGAACTCAATAGGTACGCAGGTAAGTTTCGTATTTACATAGGAAGGAAAAAGGCGAGGTGAGAGATTTCTACCTTGAGTTGATTGCGGGTTAAACAGGTTTCGAGGACGAAACCTTGTTTAAGGGGGGTAGAGTTGTAACATCCCAAAATCCATAGATACATGATATATATATTAAATACGTGTTTATATTATAAATACGTAAGCTTGATTGATAAATATGGTAAGGCTATACATTGGATAGGTTGCATGTGTGTTGTTTGATAGCCAATGTGATGAAAAATGCATAAACGAATGTGTTAAACGTGAGACGGTAAAATATGGGATGAATATGTGTTTATATGAACAACATGATGATACATGAATCATTTGATGGATATATGTGTGTAAATACTTGTGTTAATAGTTAACGGAAAAGTAAAAAGACTAAAAGCATAATTATTGTAAAGATATAAACATATACAAGTATTATACGTGTTTATATTCATTATAAGTATTTTGAGACTTAGAAATTAGTAAAAATATATACTAATATGATTCATAACATAAAATGACAAGTGTTGTAAAGTTTGAGGGCCTAGAACGTAAATTAGCAAATAATAACGAAAATATATATGTGTATATATATATGTTACCGTACGAATCCCGAGCCTTAGAAACCTTAGAAAATGTTAGAAATATGTCCCTCAATGTTTTGGTACATAAAATGATGAAAGGATAGAAGTATAGGGGGTAAGAGTGCACCAAACCAAACCACAAGGACCAAAAATATAAAATATAAAAATCTGGCCGGACACCACTAGCTCGCGTATCGCGAGCCATGCAAGGAGGTCCTGCGCGATACGCGAGGATCTCATCTTCGCAGAAAACCTACCTGGTTCGTTTTTTGGCCACGTCTTGAGCTTGTTCTTCACGTTTAACCCTCATACGCGTCAAATTCAACCAAAGAGTCACCCCCACACGTGTTAGCAACCTAAAACGCATCTCCTAGTATAAATAGAACCTCAAATTCGGCATTAGAACTCGCAAATTTACTCAAACATCACCCAAAAACCCTCTTTCGGACCCAGAACTTCATCAGTCGATTGCGAGCAAACGGAGAGGAATTAAGAGTTGAATTTCTGCAGTCAAGCTTCTTATGGTATGATCTTAAATAACCTCTTTCAGTTTTGATTAATTCGATTTCTAAGTATGGTTTCTAAAAAATGTGTTAAAATTAGGGTTCTTGAGCTTGTTTTGCTAAAATCGGGTAATCGGGTGGGAATTAGGGTCTGAATTTTTGTAGGTAATCATAAAATGATGTATTTTAAGAAAGCCCTAAGTTTATTTCACATTTGAAAAAGGTTTGGTAAAGGTTTTATTAACGGGTCAAAATTAAGGTTTTCATAACGTTACTCTGCCCAAATTGACTAAACGATGTTGAATTAAGCTTAGATCTTTTAAAGGATATTATAAAATGTTATAATGAACAACACCCTAAGTTGGTTTGAATTAAAAATGAGTTTTGATAATAAAACGAGAAATTCATGAAATTAGGGTTTCTAAATAAAGATAATTATTATAAAATAAACCAGAGGGTACGGGTACTTGATTTTTGATCTTATAACATGTTTTTATATATAATAAGTATATATGAAGTTAAAATGGATAAATAATAAAGTATTAAAGATACCGAGTTAATCGGATATTAGAGGTTCGCGCGGACCGGAAGGGTAGGCACCTGTACACTGGGGTTTCTGGCAATAGCGGGGGTGTCGCCATCCCATCTGGGCAATGGCATCCCAACACTGGGCGATCCCGGAGTGAGTGTCTACTTATAGGAATGCGCGTCTTCATATTATCAATTAAAAGGTTATTATGCCTATAAGGGCATTTTGGTCATTTTGACCTTAAAAGAGATAAACCCTAATAAAATATTATTAGGATGATAAGATATAAATAAACGTAAGTATTATTTATAATAACTTTGCATTAACGCAATCCGATACGCGATTAGGTTAATTATGGACCATAATGGAGGTTCTGTCAGAATAACTGATTAAAGATATCAGGTGAGTTCTATGAGCCCACTTTTAAATGTTTTAAATATTTTAAATGTTTTTCGGGCTAGTATACATACAATACTTGTGAACATATATTCAAGATAATTGTGACTTGATATATACGTGTTATATGATGAAATTGTTATTAAATTGCTTATACGTGTTATGCAATTATGATGTTTATAATGTGATGTGTATATACTTGCTTTGAAATTAAGTAGCCAAGTGACTAGGGAGTTGTTAGTAAACATTTAGTGAATATGTATGATTATATGAGAACAAGTGATGCATTTGCTTATATTAATATGTGGTGGATACGCCGCTGGTACATCCTATATATATACATAGTAGTATAAGTTACCCGGTATATTGGAAGTGTGGAGGATACGCCGCTGGTACATCCTGTATACATACACTAACGGTAAATTGGGGGATGTCCATTTGTTGCAGTATATGAATGCCTTATCACTGTTTAATAACAAACCTAAAGCATCTGGTTATTTAACTAGGAGTAGGTAGTATATACGATCGGATAATGAGTCATTAAGACGAGAAAATGACCTAAGAAAGTTAAAGCATGAGTTGCTACTAGAACCTAATAGAGTTGAAGCATGAGTTGCTAATATGACTTATTAGAGTTAGAGCATGTGTTGCTACTGAAGACGAGGGGTCGCTGCTTCCCCATAGTGGTGGCTTAGGGAACCGTGTACGGACGGAGCGGCAGTCGGACATCGCAAAAGCTATCTTACGAAAAAGGTAGGATGACGATTGCAGTGGCGGGCGAACCTTTCGAAGGAGATGAAGAATGAGGAGACGCTGCTTCCCCATAGTGGTGGCTTAGGGAACCGTGTACGGACGGAGCTGCATTGGGCCGTTGTAATAACTATCCTTCGAGATGGGACGGAGTGTGCAGTGGCGGGCGGACTCTTCATGGAGAACCAAAATAGTTGGTTAAATGTAGTGACCTAGAAGTTTAGCCTAGGGTCATGGTTAAGATAATAAGATATGTTATCATTCTAAATACGTGTTAGAATTTACATGTGATTTATAAATGTGTGTTGTAAAAACCAGGTAAACACTTTAACGGTTTTGAACTAAACGGTAGAACTCACCAGCGTAAGCTGACTTTTTAAAAGTATGTATGCTAGGTTCTGCAGAGACGTTTAGAAGTAAAGGCACGGATCTTGTGAGGACGGGATAATCGGGAAAGCTATCAAGGAAGGATTTCTGGCAAGCTGGCTTAGTTATAGATTTCGTATTTATAATTAGTTATAATTATGTACAATATCTCTCTTACTGTAGTACTTGGCTTATATAAATAAAAGTTTTAAATTTCCGCTGCTTAATATCTCTGTTGATACCTTGTGTTCATGAGTAAATCCGATTCGTGACCCCTCCTAGTGCCAAGTCTGGGAGTGGGCGCCACAGTGTTATTCGTCTTCAGTTCGCGCATTGCAGCGGCACAACAAACTACAACGCGGTATTTGTTTATTTGTTTGCTTGTTAGCACGATACGATGCGCAAACAATTTACTACGTGGTACATACACGTTTGACGGTGGTGACAATAAACTAACACGTTACTTGTCAATCAATATTTTTTAATATCCAACATAATCATATACAATTTTTAACAACATCGACAACAGGGTTCAAACCCTCGCTTGTGTCTCAATTGTTAATGATGCAATAGTTTATACGTAATATCTACAACCCATTTTGGTTTACTTTTAGTTTACAAGTCAGGAGTACTGAGTACATAGATATTTTCTAAATCTTAAAAGTTTATTTGGGAATCACGATTTGGGTGATGATCAAATATACCATGTTAATCATTTTTCATCATTTTTAATCAACCAACGCAATATTTTTTTTTTGTATTGTATGGCTATTAGTTTCTTTCACTCGGAGGATCTATGTTATGACTCTTTCTCATTAGATGTCATATGAGACACTTTCTTCCATGAAAAAAAATACAAATTGAACCTTCTTTTTATTTTTAAAAAAAGATTAAAATCTAAAACCAACGTAACACACTATAACCTGATTTTGATTCAGTTATAACATGATATTGATAACATGTTGGGAAATTTATAAAATCCAAGTATTTAGTATCTCATAATTCTTTTTAAAATCAAGAAAATAAAATATGTTAACATGTTATGACCACAAACAAAGAGGAAAATTCAATCTTATTCATAGATGGACACGGCGTCACTAACATGGCCCCAATCTAATTAGAGAAGCGTTTTTGTAAAACTTAACCAAGGTTTTGTTACAAAAATCACATATAAAGCATTTAACAGTTGTAAACAAAAATGGTTATAGCATTCATGTTAGTTACAAAATATCAGCTTCCATGGTGATGTGGATTTCTTATATATCATCGCCCTTTTACCATTTCCTGCGGTGGCCAAAAACTGGTATGCAGTTTTCCAAAATGGCTTCTCGTTAACTGCTACGTACTGTGCCCTAGTCAGACGGGCCAGCTGCAATGTTTATACAAACCATTTAGTTTTTTTTTGTTCTCCGAATATTTTCTATTTTGTTCAAACTTACCTCTTTGAAGAGCTCTTTCACTGGTGGGTGATGCAAAGGCTCAATGGCTGCTGAATTTTATGTGTTGAGGTTGCTACTGGCTGCAGATTCAGGTGTCTGACAGACGTTTTATCCACTGCAGTTGCTATTCTTTTGGACTTTGGTTCAGGAGTGCTTGATGATGGGTCAAACTGCCTTTTGTTACTACTCTCCTGTATGAAAATGAACATCAACAAATTGGCAACAGAATGTCAGGGATCGAGCATATGATTTGACAACATAGAAATGGGTAAAATGGGTCGGAAATTTAATGAAACGGGTCAATGGGGTCAGAAATTTGATGAAAACGGGTCAACATAAAAGCCCCTTTTTCATGACAAAATTACCTGCTTGCAAACCTGATGATTGGAAAAACAGATGATTATACCAAAGAAATAAAAGCCATAATTACATGAAACTAACAAAACCACTTGCCATTTAAACCATATACATACTAACCCAAACCAACTTGGTGCTCAAAATCAGATCTAAAAAAGGGCTCCCCAATAGGTCCGTCTTCAGTTTGACCTTATCACTGGTCTCCATGTTTCCGATTGCAAGAGTGCTTCCTGTGCGTGTTAAAATAAAAGCCAATAAAAAGCATCACTGATCTTTTCAAGTATACTAATTGTAAAGTAACACGAAGAAGATAACAAAAATGTAGTAGTGACATTCTATGTGGAATGAAAATGCAGATCAGTGGAGATCAGAATCAGACCGCAGAACTGAAAAGGATGAGAAGGTGGGGCAAAGATATTAAGAATTTTAGAGTCTCCTAAATCAAAGACAGACTATTGTATACAGTTGCCACAACAAACCCAATTAGACTCTGATTATTTCTAACACTTTCGTTCAGGATCTGATGTTAAGTTTTAGCGCAGGACATTACATTTATACCCTTATTAGTACTAAGACACCTGGTTAGGCTTTTGGCATGACAGTAAAGGCTGTATTTGTGTATGTTATTAGAAGAGAATATAGTTGTTCCTGTCGCAAACTAAAATATTGCTGATACACATAACGCTTGTGTTTAAAAGGCACTAAATCTACCAAACCGTAAAGATATTGCACTAAATCAATAGCATGAAAGGTTAAAAGGCCAGGAAACTATCAGCTATCGCTATATAATGCATTTGTAGTTGTATAGTCACCTTGTTCAGGACGTGGTTTCCTTTTGGTGTCGCAGCCTTCTGCTGTAGCAATCGGGACTGTTTAAAATTCTTTAAAGTTTTCAATCAGATTTGAAAACACAGCAAGAAGCAGAAAGTAGAATAATGCTAAACATAAACTAAATTAATGTCATATGAGAAGCTTACAAACCGAGGCAATTCCTGCACAAACCAAAAGCCCTGAGAAAGAGGCAAACCAATTTGCAAAAACACCATTTCAAGGTAACGCAGCAATAACAAAAACTTTTTATCTTTAATTGGGAACACCAAACATCATGAAACACCGAAAAGTATGGTTTTATTACTATCGGAACCATGACATGTGTTGTGACCCGTTACAGACCACACAATAGCATGCTTAACAACCATCTGCTAGAAGGAAATTTAGGTGAGCAATTTCTCTTTTCTTTGGCATAACTTAACTTTCCAAAATCAGAATCACCTTTCAAAAGAAAAGTTAAAAAATCTAAAATAAAACCGAAGAGAATGAAGTATAAAAATTTGAAACAATAATCTCAGCTCAGGATGCAAAACGTATGAAGCATAAAAATTTGAAACATAAAGAGTATATTTGAGCTTAAACATTGTGTTTTATAAACAGAAACCCGTGTAGTAAAAACTCTGGTAACATAAAGAGTATATTTAAGCTTCAACTTGGTACGACCCGTGTAGTACAGGGCATTTGGTGAAAAGGAAAATTAGATGACATAGTTTATGACCTTTATATGGATTATCAAGATCAAAAATTTATTCTTAAATCGTTCATATAATTACTCAAGTACAGGGCATTTGTTGTAACACAAACTTAGATGCCATAGCTTAATTATTTTCATATCCTAGGTTATAATCTCTACATGGTAACATACAAACTTATCTGCAAGCCACAAATTTGATAATCATATCATGAAATCCAGTTCAATATTAAATAAACTTCAAATGTAATTCAAGAAAATTATAGTTAACAAAGAATCTTAGAAATTGGGGATGTAACTTTTAGGAAAAAGATGGTGAAGTTGTGAATGGTTGAAGAACATGGTGAAACTGATGTGCAGTAGTAAAGTTCGTGATTTTTAAACAAAAATGATCATTTGATTACTATTAGAACAAGAAAATCACACACATAACACAAAATAGAAGGACATTTTAAACAGAAAATCCACCTTATCTTTTATGTTCCGTTGTCCCATTTGAGCTAAACTTCTTTCACTTTCCAGAATCATAATTCAATTGTTTTTTAACAAGACCAATATATAAATGTATAAAGATTTGAAATAATAATATCATCAAATACTAAACAAAGAATAATAAACAAACGAACCCACGGGGTAGGAAAAACTCTAGCATCAGTCACTTTGCAAGACAATAGGACGTTAAACCTGTCTGTAGCATTGCTTGCAGCTGTTCAGATTAAAACTACATATCATTAAGCACATAATATCTCTAAAACTGACTTTGGAGTAGTATGAAATAACTCTAAGCATAATGTAAAATTAGAATGAGTAATTAAAGAACCTAAAGAACAAACAAATAGGAGAAGAAGCATACTTATTTCTCCTTTGTGAACACTTAATGCTTGAACCACCACTTGCCACGGCCACTGTAGCCACGGCCACGGCCACTGTAGCCACTGCCACCAACGCCTGAAATTATAGTAAGTTATTTACTTTATCACCTTGGTCTTTTATTGTAAGTGTATGTTGTTTGTTGATTTCCTAGATGGCCACACACTCAAATGTCCAAGTGTGTAACATAAACAACAATCTGAAATTCACAATCCTGCAATTCTAAAACATTTAAAGTTAGAACTATCATTATTTAACAATTAAACAACAAACTACATACCATAAGCTAAATTTGATTAAACGACTCCGAATTCGAAATGGTTGCAACATTCTTCCATTTTTTGCAACCCGTTAGAATACCCCTTTGTGAACTCTTCCCAGTTGATCATTCCACTTTTATCATCATCAAAGGGTCAAAATCCTAGAATAGCTACAAATACACAAATGACACAAAATTTTATATATAAAAGAAAAGAATAATGTGTAAACAAATCATTCACTGTACTTGATTTTAACTGTATGGAACAGATGACTACATTTTGCCGCAGAAAGTATGAAAGCATCTAAACAATAATTACCATTTTAAACTTTTAGAACTTTTAGAACTTTTAAACCTCTTGTGTAAACAACAACCCACTGTTACTTTCACAAACTCATTACTTAAATGTCATCATAACTGTTACTTTCACAAACTCATTACATTCACAAACTCATGTTAAAAATACTAAAAGGTATTAATATGGTCTGATTAAAACCTAACAGATTCTTAGAACATGAGAACAGATTAGACATCATAATAAAACTAAAAAAATCACCTGCAAATACACTCCAATTCCATAGTTATTTTAACTCATTGGAGATATTTGTTAAATCAACTCCATTTAATAAAGACTTCACAATGAAGATTGGTACCATCAACTTCTTGTTCTTCAGAAAATGGCCTGAGCCTTATGTCCTGTTTGGGTGATGACCATGAGCTGATTATGCTTATGGTTCATAATCTTGGGTGTCTCTGGTCAGGATTAGTTAACAGGAACCATTTTAAAGGTGTTACTGTGGTTGCTTTGATGATCTAAAACATGACTCAGATTTTAATGAACACCAAAATAATGAACTCAGAATTTAATGAACACCAAAATAATGAATATAGCTTGAACACCAACAGAATAATGAACACCAAAATCATAGTTTCAAGAATGAATTTCAAAAACATAAAAGAGATGAACGGATGTACCAGAGATGAAGTGATAAATCGATGCAGTTGAAATTCAATTGCGATTTCTTGAACTATGAAGAATTGATGAACACACAATTAGATTTAACAATAAACACAACACGAACTGTGATTTGTGTTTTCTAAAACCGTACCTCAATTTGTAGAATCAGAACTTGAACCGTGAATTCGAATTGAAATTTAAATTGAGTGCCATATTTGATTTCATTTGAGACCTGCAAGGATGTGTTTGAGAGATTAGGTTGAGCGCCACTGCAAGGATGTGTCTGTGAGAGATTAGGTTGAGCGCCACTGCAATCGAGACCTGAAGTCTGTAAGATTTCGGTGGAGACCTGCAAGATTTGTACCATGCTTGCTGTTTAAAAGGGAATAGCCAATTGAAGGGAGGAGAATTGTGGTTCACGAAGCGGCGCCTGATGGTTTTGGTGGTTCGATGGAACCGTGAACAGAGAATCGAGAGAGAGCCGATTTCTAAGCCAATCAATGCGGGCAATCAATGGAAGCGTGAATGCAGGTTCCTTGGAAGCGTGAATATTTACAGGCACGCTAAAGAGAAAGCAATCAATAATCAATGCGTGCAATTTAAGGCTGTACACGGGTGGAAGAGATTAGGGTTTAAGGCTTTAAGACTTGTACATTGTGCTTATTAGTTTGTACGCGTCTTAAAGATTCAGCATTTTTCATGACGAAAATGCCCTTTAGGGCAATATGTATTATATATAGTAATATTAATATATATATATATATATATATATATATATATATATATATATATATATATATATAGGGGGTGGTTAGTGTGAAAACCCAATCCAGTTGGGAAAACTCTAAAAACTCATCCAAGAGCCAAGAATCAACCACCTCATCAAAAAACATTCTAACCATAAGGGCTATTTGGACATTCCAACCTATAAAGTAGAAGCATCTTCTCTGCAAAAAGGAAAAAGAAAAGTCATGGTACATTCACTTTACATCAACATTGTACTAAACATAATATTTATTCACCTTCATCTTTTCCAATTTCCAATAAATCTTTGTTCAGATTTACAATAAAGCTTTTTAGCTCTACAATATTTATTATTACTATCATCTAACAATACATCTTTTTTCCTTTACATTTTGTTTTGATTTCATTTTAAATTTTAAATTACATTATATATTTATTATGTTTCTTTTTTTTTTATTTTATCATATATTAATTTTTCATCACACAACCAAGAATATGAATGATAGAAAAATAGGAAAAATACTTTAGTCAAATATTAAGGTTTTATCAAATTTGTCAATTGTCGAGTAGAATACAATTAAAAAATATTTATATTTATTTACATAGCATTTATAGCACATAAAATTTAAAGAAAATGTATTTTCTAAGCGTATTACATATCTAAATTTAGATATGAAGGACAAGTTTACGTATATATAAATTTTAATACATAATGAGATGACACATGAAACATATCTAAATTTACATATGTAGTACAAGTTTACATACGAACTGGAATATTTAAAAAATGATCAAAAAATATAATAACCTAAAAGAAAATACAGCAACTTAACAACAAAATATAAAAGCTAATTATGTTTCGTTCTTGATAATCATCTTTATCTTTGACGCACAAGTTCATTCACCTACAAAGAAGTGCATTAGTTCAAGCATAAAATATACATACCTTTACATATGGAGGACGGGTTTATATATGTAATTTAAATAGATAATGAGATGACACATCATTGTTATTAAATTAACATATAGTTAGCATGTGTAACATCATTACTTAACTAAATTAACATATAGTTACACATGGAACATCATTGCTTAGTTACATACAGAACATCATATTGTTGTTTAGATATGCGATTAAAACATATTATATGAGGCTACATATGTAAAATTACTTATGTAACATGTTATATTAACATATATAACATCATTTCGTGAAAAAATAGTTATTAAAAAATAAACAAAAAACAAATTCTAATACCAAAAGAATCATTTTCAAAATAGTTAAATATTGACTTAATAAATAGCTACTATTCTATAATATTATATTAGTTAGTTGATTTATACTATTTTGTTTTATCAATTATATATACATGTTTAAGTTTGATCAAATGTTATTATAATTTTTTTATATCATTGTTAAAAACCGAGTCAAGTAATTAAATGCCTCGTATATTATTTTTCTAAAATGTATTTTATTAGTGGTAGAGTTATATTCTTTTTTCTCAATGTTACATATGTAAATGTGTTATGCGTGTTACATGTGTAAATCATCAGAAATGTGAAACAAAAAAGGACAATTATATATTTAAAAAAAAACAATTACAATCAAGAATAAACGTTACAAAATGTTACATATGTAAATTTACTTATGTAACATGTTACATATCATTATCTAACTAAATTTACATATGTAAGCATATTACGTATGTTTCATGTTATCCATTATTAAATATAAAATTCACATACGTAGACTCATAAAACTCTAATAACACGCGTAAACGTTAAAAAAATGTTTCATTTATATGGACTGAAATATTAAATAAATGATCAAAAAATATAACAAGCTAAAAAAATATATATATAACAACCTAACTAAAAAATATAAAAGCTAATTATGCTTCATTCTTGATAATCATCTTTATCTTTTACACAAAAATCTCTTCACCTACAAAGAAAATAAGTTCATCAGTTCATATACGTAAACATTACAATGCTATATAGAAAAAAGTTCAAGTAACAATTTAATTATGAGCTACACATGTTACGTAAGTATATGTACACACGTAAAATTAAACATTACATATGTAAGTTTCAATAGATAATCATATGTAAACGTGCTAGATAAGTAAAATTATTTATGTAACATGGTTGTAACGTTACACAATATGATACAATAAATGTAGCATAAGATTAACATTACATATGTAACACGTTTGTGAATTTACATACGTAAACATTACACATGCTATGTAGACAAAAGTCAAGAAACAATTTAATTTTGAGCTACACATGATACATAAGAAAATTTACATATGTAATGTCATTAAATAGATAAGCAAACATAACACTTAGATAAGTAAAATTACATATGTAACATGATTGAAAAGACATATTACAAAAAGTAAAATTTATATATGTAACATTAGATATAACATTACACATATGGTTAAAATTTTATGAGACCCATGAAATAAAAAAAAATTACATATGTAGACCAAGATTAGATATGTAAATTTTGATAAAAAATAAAGGCTTGTGAGATTACATATGTACCTTGATCGAACGACCAAGGAAATTGATTTCATAAAAAATGAGATTGTTATAGGTATGTTTCATGTAAACATGTTACGTATGTTTCATGTTTTCCATTATTAATATAAAAATTCACACACGTAGACATACAAAAATCTAATAACACATGTAACGTTATACAAAATGTTTCATTTCATACGAATTGAAATATTAAAAAAAATGATCAAAAAATATAACAAACTAGCAAAGTAATTTAAAAGCCAATTATTATTTATTCTTAATAATTATCTTTATCTTTGACACAAAAAATTTGATAGTTGGCATTTGGGGTCTCATTTAATGTTAATTATGATTCATTCTTGATAATTATTGATAGTTGGCATTTGGGGTCTCATTACTGTTATCCACCAAAATTGATTTTAACACAACTGAATATTTGGAAAATATTGAAAGAGAATTACACATGAAAAGTCAAGAATAAACATTTAGTGAATAAGAAAGAAAATAATTGAATATTTACTCTATCTATATATATAATAAAAGAAAAGGTTTTGGCATCAGAATTTGCCATGTGGCACCACCACATTAATTCTCAACAATTTTTCCCGCCAATTCTCTTAATTATGGAAGTGATTTATATTTCTAATTTTTTATTTATTACATTCTAAATTATTTAATAACCAATTATTTAATTACTAAAGATATAAAAATACATAATTGTCTTAAATTATGATTGTATTTATAGTTTTTTTTTTAAAAGTCAACCGTGTAACACACGGGGATAAAAAACTAGTATGTAATAAAAAAAAGTAACTGAAAAAAAATGTAAAAACTATGAAACACGCAACAAAATAGTTTAGCATGTAAATTATATTAAACCAGAATACAATACAAATATTGAATATGTCAAACTAGCATGTTATTAATATTGAAACATAATAGAAAATAATTTGCATGTAAAATACCATGTAAATTATATAGAAACAGACTACAAAAAATTTGAATATGACAAATAGGCTGAAAAAACTAAAAATAAAAGGGTTAAAAAAGTGGATAAATCTTACCTTTGCTAAAATCAAGAATAGGACGACAATTAATCTTAACAACATTTTTAGAAACATCGAAAAGGGGGGAAACAGGTATAACAAATGAATCAGGGACAACAACGGCGGTCTTCCTTTTCATCTGGGGTTGCGTAAAAAATAAAAATTAAAAAATAAAAAAAATTAACGATAATATTTGAACAAAAATAAGGGTTTACAAGAAGGATTTGTAAAATAACATAAGTATTTTATAGTTAAAATGGTCGATTTCAAGAACACGAACCCTAAAAAAATTAAGCAACGAGGAACAAATCACTTACCAGTCGTAGGGTGGATGAAAATAGCATATCATCTTCCTGAGAAATGGTTGGGACGTCATCTAGAAACAAAAAAGAAATGACAGTGAAAATAAAATTGAGAAAAGAAAGAAGAAAAAAGGGGGTTACTTTAATTATGAAGTATAATGATGGATGAATGAGTTAAAATAGGGAACTAAAAGGTCACTGGAGGTAAAAATTCTTTCAGATCATCAAGGGGAAATGAGAATGAAGGAGATGTGTGAAGATCGATTAAGGGGAACAAAAAAATCTTACATTTTGAATCTATGGAAAAGAGAAAGTTAGAGAAGATGGGAGGGAAACTAGATAGCTTCTAGGATGGATTTGACAAGGGAAGGTGGCAGGGAGTTCAGTAACTTTGAAATATTAGTTTGACAATAATACATTTTTCCTTATTAAAAGTAGATAAAGCAAGTTATATATTTAAAAGAAAATTAGAGAAAAAATGAGAACCACTAGATGAGCATGATTAAGGGCCCATATTTAGTTTGTAAAGTTTTCCCAACTCACACTAGTTTTCATCTTACCCTTCCTCTCTCTCTCTCTCTCTCTCTCTATATATATATATATATATATATATATATATATATATATATATATCTATATAATATATATATGAAAAGTTGGGTTGCCATGTGGCATCACCACAACACTCTCTTTTGTTGGTTTCCCGCTCAATTGTTTTCCCGATCAATGAGTTGCGAGATTATTTTTAGCTATTTAACAAACCCTACGGATTTTCCTCATTTATATCAGCAGCCTTAATCCCCAATTTTCATTCCATCAAAATAGGTCGTCTCCTCCAACAGCTCTGATTACCAACCTCGCATCCATCAAAATCATCCACAGTTTCGACGATTGAAGGTACCCTCTGGTTCATACTCGATTTTAGTTCTTCCTTTTTTGTAAAACCAGAATTTGGTTCAGCAATTTCTCATCTGTTCGCATAGAAGTCTACCAAAGATCCAACATTTTCACGCTATTCAATTGGCGGTACGAGAAGCCCATGATGGTGTCTAAGGAATCAGAATCGCCTAATAAAACTTGCACGTATCCAACGACGGCGATCCATCTTCGCATCCAAATCTGGATGGTAAAATCTTTACCAACACGAGGGATTCAAATCTGGATTTGTTCGATCCCAGAACTGCAGTCCATGACTATCACCGATTGGCCTAGAAATCGGAAGCGCTGGAGGGAGGATATCAAAAGAGAAAATGGTAATTCTTATTTATTTCTCCCCTGAAATTTTAGATGTATGTTGAACTCATTTTATTTAAGCAGATGTGAAGATCCTGACGAACTTTAATTTATTATTTTGAATTGATTCATCTCCTTAAAACCCTAAAGCGGATGAAGTTAAGGTCTGTTCTTCTACAATGGTCGGTTCATCGTTTCACCCGTTCGCATATCTTTGTGATTTTGTTATTGATCTCTTTTCTCAAATTAAAGCACTTCAGGTCAGATTTCTTTCTCCATATCCTCTAATCTCTGCATATGTATTGTTTTTTAATTTCTAAATATTTAATTATTAATCTCTGTAATCATTTGTGTGAGCGAAAATTAATATTCAGATAGCATATAAGGTTGTATCAATTGAACCCTATGCATCATACATGAGTTGGGATGAACTCTTTAATTCCGTTATTTTTAATGCATAACGGAAACACATGTACATTTCTTCACTGCAATCTGTTTTTTCTTCTTAATTGATTCTTTGAATCATCGATTACAACTTCTACACATCCACGCAATTATTTTTCAATTGCTTTTTGCTTTCTATGTATCACGCAACTCAACGCCTCTTTTGATGCTCTCTTTAGGTACATACCAAGTAAGGTCAAACTTGATCCCCAATATCAGGGAGTTGCCTGATGTGGTTAGAAGGTACAGTCATAATTGTTATTAACTTTGCTATTGTTTCCGCCTGTTTTTTATTATTGTTTGATTTGATTGTATGCATTTGTTTATAGATTGTGTTGTTGCATGTTCGTTTGTTCTGTTGTCTTTCTGCAGGTTACATTTTTGTTGATTGTGGTTCCAATAGCTTTGAGGAGGTATGCATTGATGAAAACTTTAATTCTTTAAATGATTTATTTTATCTAGATGATATGAAACAAGTAAGTCTGTTCCTAAATCTAATTTCTATCATTGACTTTTTATAAAGTTAAAGAGCTTCACTTCATGTTAATGACTGAAGTTTCATGGCCTAAAATAATTGGTTCAATGTCAATAACAAAGCTGAAAATTTACAAGAACGCCTTTACAAGTTTAATAAGTGATTTGAGTTGAGTTTTAGAATTTATAAACATGTTGCTTGACAGGAACATTATTTACATACAAAGTTTCTATTATTTCATAAAATCAAGTGCAACATATGTATATATCTCTGTTTTGTTTTCATAATTGTTTATAATCTATTTATTTATGCAGATTCATAACTATGCATATTTATTATTTCATGTTTGAGTTTTATTGTTGATTTTACATGAGCTTGAAGAGATCATATGGTTTTAAATATAGTTGAACTAGCTTCCTGAGCTGCTTTGATCCGTGATCAACTATTTTGATTTAATAATTGTTTATAACATGTTTATCCATTCGGTTTGATTTAATAATCCTTTTTGTATCAATTGTTTATTCTGTTAGTTCTACAGACCATATGGGTGTCAAAGTCAATATTTTAAATTTTTAATGCTCTCATGTTGGTGTCCTATCTTTGATTCTTTGTTTTTTGTCTTGCAGATATCAAGAATTATGTACTCATTTGCAGGTATTGTCTTTTTAGCTTATAGATGGTACATGCATTTGTCATCTTATAGATTCCTACACTCATTTGCAGGTATTGTCTTTTCATGTTATATACGTAGTTAAATACCAAAATAATAAATAACAAAGCAATTGATTTTAGTAACGCAATAGAGAAATATACAAATAGATATGAATCACAAATTGGTTATTTCACCATTTGAAAAGTTAAATAGCATAAGGTTGGTTGTCAAATAAATCTCAACATAAATAATAATAACTATTAACTGTTTTGACCCGAATGAATGGGTGACCCCATAAAATGGGTACCCCAAAAGAGTTAAAAATTGAGTGTTGATGTAAGTCCATAAGCATTCAAAGTTGTTCATAGCCTGGTGGCTCAACTGTTTTGCCAAGATGGACTACTAAAAGTCTTTCCATCATAGTTTTTTTCAAAGTATTATAAAGAAGGTTGTATGATCTTAAGACTGTTTTTGAAACATTTAATATTTCAGCTCGAATGACTTGGAACACCATAATGTTTGGAAGTCTAGAACAATAAAGATAAGGGAAGACCTCTGTTTTGTTTTAAAAAATAAGGAACAACCAGATTTTGTTATGTTATTCCTACCGGAATGCATCATGACAATATCATAGGAGTGAAGCAAAGAAATGGTCTTTGTAATGGTACTCGATTTCAGATAGTGGCTATTAGGAAACGCATCATAGAAGCACAAGTAATATCAGGAAGTAATATTGGTTTTCGAACGTTTATTCCAAAAGTTTTGATGTATTTTTTAGATAAAAAAAATCCCATTTAAATTCAATAGGAGACAATTTTCGATTTCGGTACGTTTCAAAATGACAGTTAACAAAAGCCAAGGTCAGTCACTTTCAAGAGTTGGAGTCTATTTGAAGGATCCATTTTTTAGTCATGGTCAACTTTATGTTGTATTGTCAAGGGTCAAAAGCAGGGATGGACTAAAACTTCTCATATTGGATGAAGACGGAAAAGTGACAAACAAAACATCAAATGTTGTTTATAAGTCTCTATTTCAAGTTTGTGAATTTTTTATATTATTGAATTTTCGTTATTTACTTTAATCCCAATTATCGAATTACATTTATTATAATATTTAAATTGTTGGATTTATTTTCTTAAACACCACCCGTGCGTCGCACGGGTATCAAAAACTAGTATATATATATATATATATATATATATATATATATATATATAGGAAAGTTATTGTACAAATGACGTTTTCCGTACGAAGTGTGCGAAGGGATCTCCGTCGCTCATATGCGGTTTTTTATTTATTTGACGGCACTAAAATAAAACACGCTTAATTAATTTAAAAAAAGAATGCGGAGTCATTAAAAATGGTATTAAAGTCTTTTCAACATTAAATGAAAACACGCATACGCAAAAAAAATTTACGCATCGAACAAAAAAACAACGTAGTCTTTAACCTTTTAACAAATAACGCATATTTGAAAAAAAATCACGCATACATGTTAAAAAACTCCATAAAACACAAACCTAACTGTCTTACACTTTAATAAAAAAACGCATGTATTCAAAATAAAATAACGCACCCTTACTTTTTAACGCACACAAGACAAAAATCATGCACCTATCTAAAAAATCAACGACAACACTAAATCCAGTATCCAAATCACGCACACACAAACAAAAATTAGGGATGTTCAAAAATATCCGAGTCCGAATCCGTATCCGAATTATCTGAAATTCCGTATCCGAATTATCCGAAAATTTCGGATATCCGGAATTTCGGATATCCGAAACTCGGATATCCAAAAATTCGGACTTGGACAAGAATTTACAAAATTTTCGGATACCCGGTATCCGAAAATTTAAATAAATTAAAATAAATTTTATATTAAAGAAATAAGGAATTATTGAATACTTGGACTATGTTTATTTGTTTTGTCGGTTTTTTAGGTCGAACTTATGTTTATTTGTATTTGAAGACTTGGACTATGTTTATTTGTTTTGTCGTTTTGTCTTTTTTTAGTTAAATTGTGATTTTTTTTAAAAAACTGGATTTTCGGATATCCGTTTTAACTATCCGAGTCCAGTCCGAAATTTCGGATATCCGAAATTTCGGACTTGGACTTGGACAACGAAAACTGGTATCCGAAATATTCGGATACCCGAAATTCGGATACCCGAAATTCGGATATCCGAAATTCCGGGTATCTGGTTTTGAACACCCCTAACAAAAATCACGCACCTATCTAAAAGTCAAGATACTAAAACCAATACCCAAATCACGCAACACACAACAAAAACACGCAGACTATCTAAAAAATCAAAGCAAAAACTAAAACCAATCTCAAAATATCACGCACACAAAAACAAAAAAACATGCAACTACCTAAAAAAATATTTCTCTAAAGGCTTCTTCTTTACAACTCTAGACACTAACCAGGGCGTAGTTGTTAAAACAAAAATAACGCAACAAAGAACTCTAATTACGCATGATGTTCCTAAAAATCACGCATTACAAAAAATATAAGAACGACAACTTTCTAAGATTTTCATTTCAATCTATTAAAAACGCTTTCATTTCAAAAAGCTACATAAAAACATATTAAAAAAAAGACAAAGAGAGGAGATGCCTAAAACATCTTCATATCTCTTAGAGAATCCTTTCGATCTTTCATTTTCTTCCTTGTGCTATCCATCAACCTACGAAGCATTTCATGGATCTCCTGCTTCAACTGCAGTTGATCCATAATGAACTCAATAGCAGCACTCTGTATCTCACTGGGATGATGATTAACAAACTCGTCAAGCATCAAAGTATAAGTTTCGATGCTATTGGAGGTGAGACCGACCATCATTCCGAACGAATTATGCATGATATCGCCTTTCGTTTCTTCTCTGTTGCAGAGTTCCTCCATCGCCCTTATCGCCTCAGGGGATTTTGTGAAAATGTAGTTCGATGAAGACGAAGCCATTGAAGATGTGTAAGGAGAAAGGAATATAGTGAATTTCTGAAAAAAAATGTATCTAACTAGTAAAATTATAAAATACAAATAAGGGGAGGGAAACCGAACCGACGGAAAGAAAAAATAATAAATTAAAAACACGTATTCAGTTTCTTTATTACGCATAAAATATATATAAAAGTACGTAAATATCCATATAACTTGTGTCCTTCCATATACACATAAATATCAATCATGACTCCTTGATCACTCCCCCCCACCCCCCACCCCCTATAAAATAGGAACTTGATTCGCTTAAGAAAAATAACGCAACCCTCTGCAACTGCTCAAAAGAAAACACATCATTATAAAAAAAACCGTTAAAAAAACACACAAATGGATTCCTTATCTTCACCATCATCTACCCCCTCTGCTAAAGATTTATTGATGAAAAAGAAGTTGCAGATGGATATATTAATCGAATATCAGAAGGAAAAACACATGGTAGACGTTCTCAACCAAACCTTCGACACTCTACAACAGACGATCGAAGAAAGAAATGAAGTAAAAATAAATCTGTTCATCTTGCGGAATAGTGTCGTCCGTGATTTGGTAATTTTGTTCATGTCAGACATGAACAAAACTGACATAGAACAGATGCAAACAATTACCAACCTAGTCGGAGCCCTTCAAGCGTCTGCCGATTTGAAGAATACTTTTCTGTCAAAATATAAGTAGTTTAATTTATGCTTTGTATGTTCTTGGGCGTTCTTTGTATTTTTAAGTTTGATTTTTGATTTTCTATCTATAAAGAAATTTGTGATTATTCGTCTATTTACAGTGCACAAATAACGCATGCAAAAAAATTACCAAAAAATAACGCAAAGAGGTAATGTTATAACTTAGGAATGTAATAACGCAAATGAGAATAGATATATGTCTGTAATCACGCAAGAATTAAAAATAAAATTACGTGTATTTTCACGCATGTTAATAGTATTATCATGAATGAAGAACCTCGTAAAATTAAGGTTACAACAATAACGCAACGCCATATAATTAAAAAACACAAAAATAAAAAATTCACGCAAAAACAGTAAAAACAAAAAATATACAAAAAAATAAAATTGTGCAATTATTAAATAAATAACGCAAATAGAAAAACTCTTACAAAAGAAAAAAAAACATGAACATATAGTAAAAAAAATTATAAAATTGACTCTCTATAATCACGCATGTTGTTTCTATTTTGACGCATGAAGAACTCGATATAAAATACCTTACAATCAAAATCACGCAAAAAAAAACTTAATTAAAAACAAACGCTGTGACGTAATCTACCGTGTTTTTTAATTAAAAACTTTAAATTGACAAAAATGCCCCTCCGCGTTCAGAAAGAAAACGCCACGCGTCGGCCTCCCCTTCCTTCGCACGCTTCGCATGAAAAAAGATCCATTGTATTTGAACTTTCACACACACACACACACACATATATATATATATATATATATAGGGTGAGGTTCATTGTAGACACTTTCACATGTGAAATAGCTCTTTTCACATGTGAAATGCTCTGAACAATTAGAAAAAGGAAAAAAAGGAAAAAATGAAATTATCACAACCACTAGATCAAGAGATCTAATGGTGAAATAGGGTGTCTACATGTCTACACTTATGAGGGTGTCTAGAATGAACTTTTCACTATATATATATATATATATATATATATATATATATATATATATATATATACATATACATACGACACTTAATAACAACTTTATACATCCCTCCTTTCAATTATATTCATTCCTTAAAATCATTGCAAAAATGGTTCGGTTTGTTCTTCTGGTCTTGATCTTATCACCCACATTTCTAAACCAATCAACAAGATGTTCCCGGATCGAGCCTGCCACGGTTGAAGTACCGGCTTTTAGCCCTTCAAACGATAGAAGTATACAAACAGTTGAAGCGCCTAGAAGTAAAAAACTTGGTAAACACCATATAAGCGCATTAGAGCCGCCTACAACGGGTCCCTCAAGTAATCATGAAGAAAATACCGTGGAGGAGGATGGAATGTATTTGGAGAAGCACCATCACTCGCACGGATCGAGTTCAGCTGATAAGTCGATTGCTGGTGGCGGGGTGATCCTTGGAGGGTTAGTCATGGCATTTGTGGTGTCGATTGTGTGTTATATTCGTGCAACTCGGAGAAGAAGTATGGTGGAACCACCAACGCCCACCACTGCTAAAAGTACTGCTTCACCATGAGGAATTGTGTTTACGTATTCATATTGTGTTCATATATATACAACTTTTACTTCAAAAGTATATACTTTTTTTTCACTAGTTATTGTTTGAAATATCTATATGTGATTCGTTTAGTTATGTAGTATATATATATATGTATACTAGGTTAGAACCCATGTAATACATGGGTTAAACAAATACATCATATTAGAAACAACAATTTTTATAAGTATTTTTCTGTTAAATATCATCGGATATTTGTGAAATAAGAATTAATAAATATTATAATTATAAAATAATAAAGATTTAAAATTATAAATAATTTAAGATAATATATAATTAAAATCTTACTCTAATTTATTAACTTTTAATAAATTATTGTAATAAAAAGATTTATTTTTTTATATTTAATTATATAAATACGAGATATATTTTAGGTGACAAAATATTGATATTTAATAAGAGAGAGAAGCGGGAAAACCATGCTTTAACATATCTAGGCACAAATATATCATCAAACAACTATTCTGCAAAGCGGGAAAACCATGCCATCTGCCTTTTCAGCAAACTTAGGCAACAACCTATTAGTTATCAAAATAGTAACAGGACAGCCAAATGATTTGAAAAAGTAAATGTTGGGTTTTCTACCTCTCCAAAGCTCATAAGCAGTTTTGTTTTTACCCTTCACAATCAAAGTCCTGTTTTGGATATAGCAGGCAGTGTTTACTGCTTCTGCCCAAAATATCACAGGTAACTTAGAATCTGCTAGCATTGCTCTAGCAGCCTCAATCAATGTCCTATTTCTCCTTTCAGCAACACCATTTTGCTGTGGAGTTCTAGGAGCACTGAATTGTCTAAGGATTCCCTTTTCCTCACAAAATGAGTTCAAAACATGATTTTTAAACTCAGTGCCATTGTCACTTTTGATTGTCTTAACTTTCAGTTTTGCTTGATTTTCTAAAGATATAATTAGTGTTTTTAACAATTCAGCAGTTTCATCTTTTGTTTTTAAGAAAAACACCCATGTATATCTTGTGAAATCATCAATAATGACAAAGCAATATGACCTTTTTCCTAAGCTCATCACTCTAGTTGGACCAAACAAATCCATATGCAAAAGTTCTAGAGGTTGAGTGATAGAAGACTCAGTTTTTGGCTTGAAGGAGGTCTTGTGTTGCTTACCCTTGAGGCAAGAAACACAGTGTTCAGAACAGTTGAACTGCTTGTTAGGAAGACCCTTAACCAAGCCAAGATTCACTATTCTGTTCATGTTCTTGTAGTTAACATGACATAACCTCCTGTGCCACAAATCAGATTCATCCACTGAGGCTTTGGATATAAAGCATGCAATTCCACTGGCTGGAGTGGCAGGAGATAGATCCAAAATATATAGTCCTTCTCTCCTAGGTGCTCTGAGCAACACAAGTTCCTCAGGGATTTTAACACCAGATTTCAAGACTATGGCCTCTCTCTCAGTAAACATCAAATTCAAATTCTTGTCACACATTTGTGAGACACTAAGTAAATTGAAATTTAATGTATCAACAAAATTTACCTTGTCAAAGGTAAGCATCCCATTACTAACAGCACCTTGTGCAGTAATGTGTCCTTTTGCACTCCCAAAGGCTACAAGACCTCCGTTTATGTTTTTGGGGTTTTCCAATACATGCTTATTTCCTGTCATGTGGCAAGTGCATCCACTATCAACAACCCATAGGCTTTGTTGGCCTTTATTATGCACCTACACACAAAGAAAACTGATTAATTTCTAAAGGGAACCCAAGCCTTTGAGGTCTTGGGCTTGCCAGAAGCATCATAATACTTGTACTCTTTAAGTACTAAAGTATTTAGTATTGGATCCTCATTCAGCAGGTCATCTTGATCAATGTTCAAGTGTTCAGACTGTTCACTTGATTGACATTGCCTGTTTTTTTTTTTGCTAAGCCTTCTCTCAGCAATCTTCCTCTCTCTGTATTCCCTATACTTCTTTTGTTTGTTGGTCAAAGCCTTTAGCAACTCACTGGGTGAGGTGTAGGTCTGATCAACACTAGTTACTGATGAGATTCTAGCATTAAAGTTTGAAAATTTGTTTGACTAGCTAGATCTCTCACTGTGAAATGCAACAGTGGCATTTCCACTTGAACTAGAGGGAATTTCCGGTTGAGAGTTGTGCTTGTTTTTCACAAAATTTTCTCTAGAGGTGGTCTTGCCTCTAGATGGGTTTCTCCTTCCTTGACCTTCAAAATGGTCATACTCATCAGTGAACTGAACCCTGGGTCGTTGTCTAGGTGCAGTAAGTGATCTGAGTGATTTGGAGATTTCCGGTTGAACTTCACCTCCGGTTGAAAATTTTTCCGGTTGAAGTTCAGCCGGAACCCTGTTCGGTTTTAAGACTGAAAAACTTCCATTTTTGTTGTTCCCAATTAAAATTTTGTTTGACTCAGTATCAAAATACTTCATTGTGTTACTTCTTACAGGTGAAGTTCTACCTGTAGATTTTTTCTGAGTAGAAACAGTTTTGGGTTTTAACAAGTTTTGAGCTTTGCTCAAAGGATTGAATTTGCACATTGCAGCCATGTGCCCTTTTTCACCACAGAAAACACATTCAAACATTTTTCTTTGGTAAGTGTTTGTGTTTTTGGTTGATTCTTCATTTGTGACCTGGTGGTAAGTTAGCTTACCCTTTTTCTCAGTTTCACTGGGTTTTGGCTGCTCAGGTAGTTTACCTCCAACTTTTGAGTCCTTGGGCTCATAAATAGTTGGTGGTGGAAAAGCAACTTTTGGTTTTAAAACCTTGGATTGGTCAACAGATGCTGATGTGCTAGCATCTTTGACTTCACAATTTGATGATGATTCAACAGATTTTGATTTAGAAGGTGAAGATGTAGTGCTATCAACAATTAGACTCACACTGCACTCCTTCTGAAGTGCTTGGATTGGAGCAATAACAGGTGAGTATTCCTTGGGTGGTTCAACATTGTTGTACCCAATACCTGTTTTCCCATGCATTGCCCCATTCCAAAGTTTCTCAGCTTTCTTGTTAGTTGTTTGGAATTTATCACAGGTGAACAAGGCATCTTTTAACTTAATTTCAAGAACATCATTTTCTGCTTTTGCATCTTTTGTTTCTTGTCTTGAAATAGTTAGTTTGTTCAACAAATCCTCTAATTGTGTTTCCAACATAGAGTTAGTTTGCTTTAAAACATCAAATTCTTTGTTTAAATTTTCAATTTTGGTGATGTAAGCAGTTTCAGTTTTCTTAAAGCAATTCTTTAACTCATTTAAATTGGAAACCTCATCAATCAGATCAGTGTTATGTTTCCTGTATTTTGACACTTGTTCTATGCAGGCAGGGCTGCACAAATTTTCCAAAACTTTTTCAGGAATTTCATTTACCTGTTCAGTTGAATCTTCTTTGGCCATCAAAGCATGGTTGATTGGCTCAAACTCAGTGACAAAGTCATCCCACTCATAGCATTCAGTCTGGTTAGCTACAGCTGCCACCACATTTTGATTTCCAAGTGGTTTTGGTTGACTTGGCTGCTGGTTGCTGTTGTTGTTGTTTTGTTGACTGCTGCTGTTGTTGCTTCCATTGTTTGATCTCTGTTGGACATTGTTGTTATTGTTTCTATCCATCTCTCCTTGGCTGCTTGCATTCCCTGGCAAAATGACCAAGTTGGTGACAATTATAACATTTAGCTTTAGATTTATCCAACCCAATTGATGATCCCTTTGACCCTTTATAAGTTCTTCCAGTTCTTTTATAAAATCTTTGGGCCCTTACAGAAACCATAGCTAATTGAGTTAAAATGTCCATTTCTTCTAGATCATCTGCCCCTATGCATTCCAAGTCTTCACGTGTGAACCCTTGAGATGAGTCAGTTGCCACATAGGCAGAGTGAGAGTTGTCAAACAGTGTTGAAGAACTCTCTGAGCATCTAGGCGACTCATTGAAACTGACTGAGGGTGAGAGATATTGAGAAGAATTTGAGATCTTTTGAAAATCAGTTGTAACCAAAGCAGTGGTTTGCAACTGTGGTGATGCTTCAGGAAAGTTGTTCTGCTTAAAATTAAGCTCCATTTCATAAGCACTGAGGATTCCATGGAGTTCACTTAGTTTAAGCTTTTTGAGATCCTTGCACTCCCTGATGCTGACTGTGTAAATAGTCCAAGCTGGAGGTAATGATCTCAAGAACGTTCTGTTGGCATCAGCCTGTTCAGTTTTCACTTCTACCTTTTGCAATTCATCAAGAAGTGAAACAAATCTAAGATACTGGTTAGTCATAGATTCACCAGTTTTGTAAGTAAAGTTTTCATATCTTTGTTTCAAAACATCCTTTTTGTTTTCCTTAACCTCACTAGACCCTTCATACATTTCACTGAGAGCATTCCACAAGCTATGTGCTGTCTTATATCCCTTGAACCCTACCAGTATAGAGTTGGGTAATGCAGCCTGGAGTGTCCAGTAAGCCTTGTGATCATATTCAAGCTCAGCATAATCAGCTTCAACATATTTGTCTAGTGGTTTTGGTATTTGCACTTGGGCATCATCAGCAGATTGAACAGTTGGATTGTAAGGACCTACAGTCAACCTGTTCCAAATGCGTCTGTCCAGGCTTCTAACAAAACCTTCCATCCTGAGTTTCCAAGTATCAAAGTCATCAGGAGTGAAAATTGGTGGTTTGTTAGAGCTACCATTAAGTGTACCAAGAGTTAAGTCAGTCATTGTGAAAAACAGTTTGTAAAACAGAAAAAGCTGGTAAAAATTTAAGTAAGCAAGTAAAGTATCAACTTTGAAGCACTAGAAGTCTTCAAAGTGGAGAGCCAATGCTCTGAAACCACTTGTAGGACCGTTGATTACTCAGAGAAATAATCAAAACAAGAACTCTTTACTTGCGGATCACAACCATGCGGAATAAAGTTGTATCACACTTGTTTTTACTTCAGCTTTGTTTTACTCATACTTGTAGTTTGATTGTATTGATTGCATAAACTAGTGAACACAAGATAATAAATTTCTCGGTACTATTTGCATTAACTCAAGTTCAAACTGTTACAAGTGTAAGCACTAAATCTGGTACAATCTAGTCCTTGTGAATGAACTAGCTAACAACTATATATAGTACTAAGGAGATCAACTACAGCCGTTGATCTCATACGGGCTAATCTAACCGTACATGAAAGTCAAACAATAAACTTACTAAAAGAACATTAGTAAACATACATAAGAGGAAATGTGCAAAATGCAATTATCTATAAGTAGGAGACGGCTAGGATGTGACTTTGGAGAATAAAAGTAGTTGCAGGCCTGATTTCTGCAAAAGTAATCTTTCAGTACTTTTCCGGTTGAACTCTTTATACTGTTGGATAAAAGAGTTCACCCGGAAATGTTCTCCACTTGAGCTTTTCCAGTTGACAAGTCTTCCTCTTGAGTGTTTTCCGCTTGAACATATCTTCAACCGGAAATCTTCGTCTTGAACCGGTTGACTCAGATTTTCATTTCCTTACATATGCCTAAACACTTAAAGTTTTTGAAAGACATGCTGAGTAGCAAGAAGAAAATTCCAAATGTTCCACAGGTTACACTCAGTGAGGAGTGTTCATTTATCATTCAGAACAGACTGCCACAGAAATTGAGCGATCCTGGCAGTTTCACTATCCCTTGTATATTAGGCAGTTTGTCTGTTAGGAATGCTCTTGTAGACCTAGGTGCTAGCATCAATTTGATGCCATACTCTCTATTTACACAGCTAGACCTAGGTGAGCCCAAACCCACTCGCATGCGCATCCAGTTTGCTGACAGATAAGTAAAGTTTCCACACGAGGTGATAGAGAATGTTTTGGTTAAGATTGATAAATTTGTGTTTCCCGTGGACTTTGTGATCTTAGATATGATTGAGGACACCAATGTACCATTCATTTTAGGACGTCCTTTCTTAGCTACAGCTGGTGCGTTGGTGGATGTGCAAAAAGGCACATTGACATTGAGAGTTGATGATGAGGATGTGACATTCAGTGTCACGGGATCTACATAGCAGGAGAAGCATCACCGAGACGTTGTTAATCTCATCGGGATAAAAGATCTTTCACCCGATCCGCCGCTGGTTGTTATCATGACACCTGAAATATTAAAGGCCCCGCAAAAGAAGAAGTGTGGGGATGAAGCGAGTGCTAAAAAGAAGAAAAAGCCACCAGATTTAAAGAAAAAGGCTTCAGGGGGTGATAGGCAGTGGTTAGCTGATGTGTATACCGTGTATCTACATGATCGACATAAGGGAGTTGAGCCCTTGTTTGAGGAATGGTGTGTGCACGGGTCGGTTGCAATCAGATTTGGTAGTGAGGGAGGTCACATACATGACCCCGGTTGACTTAATCGCGGGGCCGAGTCCTGGCTGACGACTCGTAAATAAATTCAGCGCTTTCGGGAGGCAACCCGAGTGCTTGTTTACTTTATTTTGCTTGTTTCATGCTTTGTCAGAACTTTTAGTAGTTTAATTTCCTTTTAGTTAGTTTTCTTAAATTAGTTATATTTTATTTCTCCTTGTTCCGTTTTATGTTTTTCTGTAAGTTTTGCAGGTTTGAGAAGCATGCCACAGTTGGAAATTGCTTGACTTATCATTTTGGCTTCGCTTCGCGGGTTTGTAGGTAATGCATAATTTGTGGACCGTCAGATACTCAATCTCCATTCCCACGGTTCGCAAAATGTGTTTTCATGAATCTGGTGAGGTTTTGAGGATACGGGACTGTCACTTCATAAATGACAATCAACGGTCTGTATCTAGGTTTTTCTTGGGCTTGTTGACTTTTGGTCAAAATGGACCATTCACTTCATAAATGATAAACAAACGGTCTATTTTGATCAATTGTTACTTTTCTTTCTGGGTTGGTAATTGATGTTGGTTGGTGCTGCTGAGCAATTGGTTGCAACTTGGCATAACAGGTCCTCCGATGCACACATTGCGAATCGTTTGGTACTCAATCTCCATTCCAGGTGGTTCGCATGTTTGTGTTGTAGAATCTATTGACTTTTGGTTAAATATCGGTCGTCCACTTCATAATTTACAACAAACCACCCGCATTTCATCACTTGTCCAAAAGCTCGATTTTTTTTTCAAAATTTTGAAAAAAGTGCCAAATTTTGCAACCCGGTCGCTTCTGTTTCATTTTGGGTTATGTTTTCTTCCAGATTCACCGCCGGCCCGCCAGCTGATTTGATTCACATGTTTAGTGATTATCCGAGTTGTATATTCATTGATCTATTCATATTATTGACACACAATTCGAGACATTTGATCTTCATTGATATATATTTATGATTGATTTGATTGTGTGTTGTGTTTGGATGATAGTTTGTATTGCCCGAAACATTTCTGGCACATGTTCGAGAGCTGTTTCATGATGCATACTTTGATTGTGGAGGATTTGTGGCAATTGTGGATTCAGCTCTGGCACCTGTTTAGTCAAGAGTTGTTTCGTTTCATATTTCAGCATCCGGACACTGGCACACCACATGATAGGGGAGTATTTCAGTTCCCTTTCCCCTTTATTTTGTTTGTTTATCGTACATTAGGGACAATGTACAAATTAAGTGTGGGGATGAGGGTAAACTGAACTGAAATTGCTTAAAATTGTAAAAAAAAATTCTAATTTTCTTATCATATCCCCTATTCTTATTTCCAAGCAAGTGTTTTTCAAATAAAATCAATAAATGGAATGCTTTACCTAGTGAAACTATCTGATGGGGGATAGATTGTTTGCATCATATCGGTAGCCCTTTTTCCATCCGTTTTCGTGAGATATTTGAGCCTAAATTGCATTATATGTTACATTATTTACTCACTTTCGTTTGGTTGAGAGTTATGCCATCATGCGCTTTCATTTTAGAACTTGTGTTGTTTATATGCGTTGAGATCATGAACTAAAATTGAGCATAGAAATGATAGCGGCACTAGGACTAAACCCCTTTGATTTAGTCTTTTTCTTTGATATTATCATTTTTCCTACCCTAAGACATTATCCCTAGAAAACCCGTTGAGACTTTTTCCTTCTCGTTTGATTTTCTCACTTTTTGACCCATTTAGCCTTTTGATCAGCCTTTATTTTGTTCTTAAACCCCTGTGTGAAGAATCCGGATTAGTTTAGGACTTTTTGTATATATTTTGGTTAATTACATCAAGTACTGTTTTTAGTTTAAAAGAAAAAAAATAGTGATTAAGTGTGCTTCTCCTAGTACTCAATCTCCATTCTAGGAATTCATATGAGATTGCAAAAAATAAAAAATAAAAAAAAAAGAAGAAGAAGAAGAAGAAGAAGAAGAAGAAGAAGAAAAATGAAAAAAAAATGAAAAAAAAATGAAAAAAAAATTGCAAATAATTCTAGCTCATTATTGGAGGTCATAGACCTAAGATAAAGCTAAAAAAATAGTTTTTTGTTTAGCTTATGTGTTTGGGTCAAAATTACGCGATTTTAGTTTATTTTTGTAAAAAATTTGATAGTTTAGTTCTTTTGTTCCTAGTCCGGATTTCTAAGCACTTCGTCACTTTAAAATCTCCCCTTCCTACCCCAAACCCTAGCCTAACGTTAGAACCCTTTTCAAAGTCCTCTCGATTTGTGTTCGGTTTTATGTTATTTGGTGGAGATGCGATTTCGATACAAGCTTATGACAATGAAGTGCATGTTTGGTATTGAGTGATCCACTTAAATCGATGATCTTTTTAATCATCTATCCACTAAATTTCACCGAGTTGAGTGATCATTGTGAGGGGTATGATGCTTGTTTGATTGAACCTTGATGTGTGTCAAGCTAGTAGGCATTTCCATGTTTTCAAAATAATTATCATAATCGCTTGTTGGATTATAAATCTTTTGAAAGTGTAAATCTTGAGATTTGGGGATGCATGTGGGCTTGAGTAGTTGCATTGGGTTGGGTAAGGCGTTGCGTTTTCGATTGGTTTGTGAAAGTGTTGCATGAGATTTTGCTTGAGGGCAAGCAAAACTTAAGTATGGGGATATTTGATGTGTAGCATCTCATACATAAAATAAATAAATAAAATTCCTTAATTTAATTGGTTTTAATTAATAATTATTATGTTTTGGTGCTTAAATGTTTATATTTGAATTTTAGATGATTTTGTGGAACTTTAGCTATTAAGTTTACATTTATTTTGCCTTTTAATTGGAAAAACTTTGCAAGTTAGAATTTAATTGAGAAATTATAAAAGATATGGTGCTTAATTGTTTTTATTTGTGAATTTTAGACGTTTGGTGTGTGCGTGATGAATTTAGAAGAAAAACGCAATTTACAAAAACGAAATCGGAGGTCGAATGTGGAAGATATGGATCAAAGAAGAAAAAAATAGAATAAACAAAATCAGCAATTGCAGGCCAGCCCAGTCCTCATTCACAGCCAGCTCAGGCCCAATCCGAAAGCAGCCCAGCTTCAACGCAACCCAGTCTTGCTGGCCCAAAGCAGCAAGCCCAGCAGGAGCCCACGCGCGGTGAAAAAAGATAAAAATTCGCTGGAAGCAGGGATCGAACCCCTGACCTCCAGTTCAACAGCGAGAATCTTAACTACCAGACAAGCAGTTCCTTGTTTTTTATTTCTGGCTTAACATTCTTTTATTGTGTTTCGCAGCAGACCCAGTTTCCCACCAGCACAGACCTGATGCGACCAGAACACGACCAGCCCTAATTTTCCATATAAAAACCTTTTTCCACCTGTTTTTCTTGAGTTTTTCACCTCCAATAAACCCTAAAACCCCTCTCCTAGATCTGGAACTCTGAAGGAAGGATTAAAGATCAAGATTAAAGCTTTTGGATGCGAAATTTGAAGATTTTCAACCCTTCGGTTTTCGTTTTCTCATAGAGGCTAGATTTCTTCGTCTTTTTTCTTTATATCATTGTTCATGTACTTATTAAAGATTGGATTTTTATGTGGGTTTATCATGTTTAGTAGCTTGTTTCCTTGTATTCACCTAGATTTGATGATTCTTGACCCGTTTTACCTCTAAAGTTTGACTTTTTGTCATGATCATGTGAAATCGCTCTTTGATTCTGATTTGGATGCCTTGGATGAACATGTATGCATGTTTAGCTTCTGTTTTATCATGTGATGTGGGCTATTTGATGTGGAATGTAGAACTACAACCATTTATTGATTAGCTTATTGTTAATCGGTTGACTTTTTGGAGTTATAGTGTTCAGGCCCGTGCGATGCACGGCCGGGGAGGGAACGTTGCCCGACCCTAACATGCTTAGTATTTTTGCATACGTGAAATAATTTTGATCACACCAGTGCTTGGTAAAAAACGTAACAGTGTAAGTAAAGAAGGTATCTAACTATTTTTTGGCATTAGCAATAGTCATATGTTCAGTGTATCTGCTAAGATAATATACACCATCCATATATAATTAGGAAAATAGTTGTAGGTCTAAGTTGTAGAAGTAAGATAGAAAAAGATAGGTTTGTCAAAGTTTATCAGTTTAATGAAAACAAACCAACATATAGTAACAGACATGAAACAGGGCAGTTCCATCCGGCCGGGCACGTTCCTCATTAAGTTGGAAGCGTAGCAACTTGTGTCGAGGAAGGCCCGTTGTCTGGAGGAATGCTGCCTAGTCTGTTTTCATCCTTAATCGATGGTAGAAGATTATGCTAAGTGTATGAGGAATTATGCAATAAATAAAACCTTATAAAGCATCTAAATCTAAGCTGGTCTAAATTATTTATAAACTAAAAAGAAAATTTACACAATATCACGTGTTTAACATTCAAAAGTTCCATGTTACAGATTCTAATGCTTATAACATCCTATGTCAAAACATGATTGCATGATGATTCATATATCCTATTATTACTATGACAAAGCTTGAAAAATATAAGTGTGTTAACTGTATCAAGTGGATTGACTAATATAATAAATATAATAACTAAAGTAGGTGTCGTGACCTCTCCGTTCATAAAAACCATTTCGATGCCAAACATAACAAAACTTAAAATGAGCGGTATCATCCGGGTAGGGCAGGTCTTCATGAAACTCGAAGCATCAAACCTTGTGTCGAGGAAGCCTCGTCTTCTCTAAGAATGAGCACCAATCCCCTTTCATTCTTAGGCGAGGGTGAGCGTCTTCTTGACCGGTCCAAATAATCTGGACCCAAAATTGAACTAATCCAAAGTGTAGAACCGCCTTAACCACTATTACCTTATGAATCACTTAACCACTATTACCTTACAAATCAGTACCCAGACCAATAAATATTTAAAGCATGTGAGTGCACTAATAGTTGTTTGGCATTATCAATAGTCTTATATTCATTATATTTGCTAAAGACAACACACACCATGCATATATAATTTAAAAAGTAGTTGTAGTTCAACGGTTTAAATAAATAAATAAATAATTATAAATAATTAACTAAAAATAATTTATTAAATAAAACATTTAAAAAAATAAAAATGTAAAAAAAAAAAAAAATGAAAAAATTAAATAAATAATATAAAATTATAAAACCCCGTGCTATGCACGGGCAGGGGTAATTGTGCGATGTATGGGCAGGGCCAATGTAAGGCAATGTTGAAAATTTTTGAAAGGCACAATAAAACAAAGACATACACCAACATGAAAACATGTAAGCAAAGTTAAAGGGTACAAAATGCCCCAAGTCTGAGATTATGCAAGACCATAAGTACAATGTCTAAAAGAAGTAAACCTACCATTGCTAATTAACATGTCACCACTTGTTACCAACAACAAATGATCAAAAAGTTAGATTGTTCAAGGACGGGGCAACAGTAGCAAATTTAAACATATTTTCCCGTTTTGTTTTATGCTCTTCAAGAATTTGGGGGGTTTCTGCTCTTCAAGAACTATCTCTCTATGCGCAAGTGTACTTTATGAATTTGTTGAAACTTCAAAATCAGGGTTTGCTATTCTTATTATTATTAAATTATGTTTTATTAGTTAGTTTTAATTTTTTAATCATGTATAATTATGTTTTATTAGTTAGGTTTAATTATATTTAATTTTAATAATATTTAACTTTGTTGTTTAACTTTTATATAGATTTATTTAAGTTTATATTCATTTGAATCCCCCAATTATTAATTAAGTGTATTATATTTATGTATAATTAACTAAATGTAATTATATTCATATTTAACTTTTAGTTACGTTTTATATAATTTATGTTTAATATTTATTTTACTTAAGTGTAAATCTTTAATTACGTCTGATATAATTTATGTTTAATATTTATTTTACTTAAATTTTATAATTTAAAAAAGAAAGAAAACAAAAAAGTGGGTTAATTATATTTGAGGGTTTAAAACAAAAAGGAAAAACAAAATAGTGGGACTCATCTTTTCTAACACTTCATCGCCTTTAATCAAGGGCTTGGAGCCAAGGGCGGCTGCCAGTGACCTCCCCCATCACAATCCTTTCGGAGGGCGGAGCCACGTCGGCGAAAGGCGACACCAAAGACGCCCCGTTGTGGGTGGTCTAAGTCCCTAAGATCCTAACCTAAATTGCAACTCAGTGATTCACGATTCTCAATTTCCTCTCTCGACTTCGGCCTGTCATCGTCATCAATTCTCGTCATTGTCCTCTATATATGTTTGTGACACTATCTATATCATTAATAGGAATTTACATAAATTATGATTAAATTTAGTCATTACTTTGTCTATTACTTTTCTTTAGTTCTTCTAATTGTATTTGAGATTTTCCTTTTTTCCCCACATGCTAGCCAATGATTTGGCCATTTTTAATTTCTACTAATGAATTACTGCTCATGTATTTGGAATGGTTTTAGTATTTGTTGTCCAAATTTAATCGACATTGGAAGATTGATATTGTAGTATGCTTTGTATTAGGATTGAAATCTCACATTCTTAAATCTTTGTTTTTTTTTTTTTTTTTTGTAATTATGCATTTTCTATGTGTAGCCTGTTGTAATTTCTAAACCTTTTTGCAATTATGTTTTTTTGAGGCTAAAGTGTAGTCTGTTGCTCTTTACATTCTCACATATATTTATATATAGAGTTATATGCAGCTGATAATAGTTGTTGCTTTTATTCCTTTATATGTTTCATTAAGTGTCTGATTCAATTCATTTGAATATAGTTCAAGCTTTAATCTTCAACTCTTTATTTGTTTGCAGGTGTGCTATTTTCTATATGTTGTTTTTAGTTTCAAGGTACATCAATTTTTGAATTTCTTTAACTTATTATATCACAGAAATTCATTGAAATGTGTTTTGAGTGAACATTAAAGTTTAAAAACATTCAATATAATACTTGGCCTGTGTTTGTGACTATCTTTATGATTAATAGAAGTTTACATCAGTTATAATTTTTATCACCTTTATTGAAGGAAGTAATACATTTTTACTTTGGACGAATTAACTTTATTTTTTATTTTTCTTATTGCCTTTATATGGTACATGGTTTAAATAGAACAGAAGTTTGGAAAAAATTAGTGATCACTTTGTCCGTTACTTTTCTTTAGTTCATGTAACTGTATTTGAGAAAATCACAACCTTAAATTGCATTTCATAACTTTCTTTTAGATGTATTTAGGCTTTTGGCAATTCTCTGTGGCATCGTATGCAAAAGAAAGTAATCAATCACCCAAGAAGTTCATTCAATCCATCTACATCAGCATCAAAAGTCACAAAAAGGCAGCAACCAATAACACAAGGTAAAGAAAATACCAATACTTACATCGTATGATTTAATTAGGGGTGTTCAAAAAATCCGAATCCGAAACCAAATCCGAAAATATCCGAAAATTCGGATATCCAAAAATTCGGATATCCGATTTTTCGGATTCGGATATGATTTTTGACATTTTTCGGATATTCGGATATCCGAAATATCCGAAAATATTAAAAAATAATTTAAAAATATATATTTGATGTGTTGTGAAGTTTGACTAATATATTGGGGTCTGAGATTGGTTTTTACACACAATTCGTACAATTAGAAGTTTTGAACCGTAATTTCGAATTCTTCCGTTGGCGTCCATTAGATTCCACTCGTCGTCCATCGATCTATGCTCTACCCGTTCACCATAAATCTGATTAGGTAGTGTTGTCGTCTGCAATTTCCTGGCCTCCGAATAGAGTGCAGTCCCGTGCGATGCACGGCCGGGGGGAATTTAAACCGACCCCAACATGTTCAGTATGGTTGTATACGTGATATGTTTGTGCTCACACCAGTTCTTGGCAAAAACTCTAAGAGTTTAAGTAGAAGAGGTCTTTAACAGTTTTTTGGCATTAGCAGTCCTATATTCATTGTATTTGCTAAAGACAATACACACCATGCATATATAATTACAAAAATAGTTGTAATTCAACAGTGTAGAAGTAGCATAGAAATAGTTTAAGTTTTGATAAACAATTACACCATCTCCAGTTAAAAGTGAATTGGCTGTTTTGATAAACAATTACAACATCTCCAATTAAAAGTGTCATGTCTACCTACCACAAAGAGAGTAATCCAAAGCAACCGACAAAGATTTGTTCCTTATTTCACCCAAGTTGTCCAATCGTCTGTAATGTCATCCAAGTGTTTCATATTAGCCAAGCTACACTAAAATTTTCTTTGTTTTCTTACCAAAGGTTAGAGTAAACAAAATACTTTTAAACATTGCCTATTATGACTTTTTACACCTGTAATAAAGCTGTAAACTAAAATTTGGGTCTGCAAAGAGAATATGTCAAAATAGATATCAAATATTTCACTATCATAAGAACACTAAATATGAGCACGCTTTGATGGCACTGATGTAGAAACTGGTTTTTAGTTATTAACCACATGATCCCTATCTTTAGTCATATAAAACTCAAAATTAATCACATCTTTACATGGAACAATCATATTATACAACCTAATCTCGTCGTAAATTGAAACGTATTTAAATAAAATAAGCTTAAGTAGACTAAACACAAAACAACCAAGTTAAACTCAAGTAAACTCTAATGAATTAAATTTCATATAATAGCTCATAAAAACAGTACAGAAATATTATGGTTATTTTTAATGTGTTTAAACTTATTCAAATTTCTAACCTTTCATAATCTGCACACACCAACTTTATGACAATTAAATTTCATATAATAGCACATAAACAGGTGAAGATAATAAAAAAAATGTCTAAACATAATCACAACATGTTAATAACAAAAATAAAAAGAAGCATGAAAAACATGTTAGATAAGTTACAACTGTGACACATGAAGTATTAAGTTACGTATCTATTATCTAATAAATGATGACTACAAATAATAAAAAAAAACATTAGTATATCATGCATAATCCAGAGGGTTTCTAGTCCAGTTATATTTTGCTATACATAGTATAATGATCGTAATAATTTGTGGATTACACATATCTCTCAATTGGGATAGCAATTTAGAATGAACGTTTTATAAATAATTAAAACGAAACTTGATAAAACAATAAAACAAAATTAAGATTTTTTTAGAGGAATGAATTAGAGAAAAAAATAGAAAACAATAAAAAATAATTTAAAAAATTTGAACATAACAACGTGAAGATTAAAAAAATTAATAAAAAGTTTGAAGATTAAACTTATATTGAAATTTCATGTATTATTTTTAAGTTTGCTTTGAAGGTCTAAAAAAACCATTAAACGTTTAGTAAAGTATAAACTTCCAACTTTTTAGTTAAGAATACTTTCTTATTTGGGCTAATTACGGTAATTCAAATGGCCCACACGATAGTAAAGGTAAATAGGCTTTGATTTCATAGCCGTACACATTCGTCTCTTTCCTTTATCTAACCCTATTAACATCGTTTAGTAGCAAAGTCGTCACCGTTGTCGGAAAAAATCGCTACGTTCAAATTATTTTCATTCATCTATATTTCTTTTAACCACGTATACAACGAAACATTAAGGGGTCAAAGTATTAAAAACCCTTGTCGTTGGATTCATTTGTCACTGTACATTTCGAACGCCCGGAGGTCGCTGGAGGATTAATGGACCCTCTGGACCCAACCGGCCACTCTCAAGTAGTTAGGAATGATTCCAGGTCTGCTCGTCATTAGAGGTGTACAAAACCGGTTTTTTTACAAACCGGTTCGGGTTATAAATCGGAACCGGTTTGGTCAACTCTGGTCAAAACCGGTTTGGACATAATCGGTTCGGGTTATGAATTGGTTCAAAGCAACAAAACTCCAAACCTATAGAACCGAATCGGATCAGTTTGAAACCGGTTTGGGTGAAACCAGTTTGTAAATAAACCAAATTTTTATTATGTCAATTGATCAACTAAACAAAGTTTAAGACTTGATATAGCATTGTGACTTAAGGGAATTCAATGACTATTTCATTAGAATCCACCTAATTTACAGCTAATGGCATTTAAATGATTAGTGGCTAATTGGAATTTTGAAAAGCATATACCTATAATAAACCAGTTTCTAAACCAATTCCAAACAGGTTCTAAATCGGTTATAAATCGGTTTCGGAGACAACTCGGTTTGGAACCGGTTCGTCAAAGGAGAATGCTAAATCGATGAAGAATCGCCAGTTTATACTTGAACCAGACCGGTTTTATTTAAACCGGTTTTTATCTTGAACCGGTTTCGGTTTTTATACCGGTTCGGTTTGCAAACCGGTTTCTTTGTACACCTCTACTCGTCATACTATCCTAAAATGTAAGTTCGTTTGCCAAATAGATCTACGAAATTAGGTTTTCAATTCGGCAGAATCTCCGGAATTAAGAACCCACCTTCGTGTTTTCTTAATATTCTGTCCCCTGATTTTAGATTTTCAGAAGTAGTCGGATTCTCACTCCGGTAATCCTTTTGACCCTATCAACAGTCATGTTATAAGTGAGATTTTATTAAGTTATATCTTTGTTTGTTTTTTTATGTTTGATTAAAATTCTATAGCATCGTTTGTTTTAACTACAGCATTCAGATTGTCACAACTAACAAAGTTTATAACCTTTTTTAGTTTATATTAAAATAGGAATTTACATGTATGTGTTTCGTTATAAATAATACTTTTGGATTGTAGCATAATATTAGTTTAACCAATAACTGTCAATGGTGACCATAAAGTTATTAAAATATCATGCATGGGGTGTCGTATCTACTACTTTAATAAGTGAATATATTATCTGACACGTGGCTGTCTCTCAACACCTCTTTCATTACGTTTTGGCGCTCATCTCTCCTCTATCTACACACTTTCCCGCCCCCTTTAGATAACCCTAAAAGTTGCATTTAATCATTCGTTTTGGCTGTTGAAGAACCTCATTCAATTGAGGATTTATTTTTCCAATCTCAAGCATTAAATTTCATTTTCGATATTTCCGGTTTCCAATACAGAAACATCCAATTTTGGAGCATTGATTTTGGGATTTTATGTGGTGGTGTCGATCGGATTTCCTTTCTACCTTCACTCAAGCATTCCATCGAATCATTCGATTTCTTCTAGCCCTAAAGTGGAATTTCAATCGAAGCATTCACTTTCGGACTTCAATCGACGCCGAGTTTGTATGTTTCAGTTGCTGAATCGGAATATTTATAAATCTCTTCGTCACCATCAAACGGTATTTGAAATTTTTTACTGTTTCTTCTGCGACCCCTAAAGTGTTTCTGTTAGCTTGTAAGTTTTGTATGTTTTGCCCCCAGTTGCTGCTGAAATGGTCTTCCTTATGCATGGTTTCTTTGCATATCCAGTTCCTTCTTTCTTTACTCGCTTCTTCTTCTGATTAGGAGATTTAGGGTTTTCCTTGCACCTATCGGAAATTCGTTTCTGGTGATTCATTTTCACTATTATTTGCTTACGTTAGGTTTTGTTCCTTTCATATATTGTAGGATATTTACTTCAATTCTCTTAATCAATTATCTGTCGGTTCCATTTTTCCTTTAATTATGTAACTGTGGCCTTTGATTGGGCTTTTTAAGCTCTTTGTGGTACTATTGGCATCATTAGTAAGGTTTTACATTTATTTAAGCTAAGATACAGTGTGTAATTTTAATGTTTCTGAAGTTTATCTATATGATTTTAGTATGCTTTACGATTTAATCGGGTTTAATGTGTTTGCTGATTCTGTTTGGCTATTAGATTTTGTATGTGTGTTGGCTGTATTAGATTAACATTTCTATATGGTAGGATTTTAGGATGTTTGCAAATACTTAAACTTTGGTAAATATGATATGCAGTCTCAATCATTGTTGTTGTCTGTATTTATTGGTCTTTACTTCTCCTATTTATAACGATCACGTGCATATGATTTGTTTCTACAAGATTTATTTCTATATAATCTACATGATTTGTTTCTACAAGATTTATTTCTATACAATCCTGTTATCCTGTGCATATGGTTTGTTGCAACCAAATTTTCTTTGCGCCTATTTTACATACTCTTATAAGGTGGTCTGCATTCAAAGTATTTTATTTGATTGGTATGTTACTTATTAATTTACTTACAGATTTGAGTTGTTTATGCTCTCATGATTTGCAGGTTGTGGTTTGGGGTTTAGTGTTGAAACGATATCTGAGAATGTACTGTGTACATTAGTGCCACTAACAAGAGATTTTGTCTTTATATGGTATGCACAACTATTCTCTATCATAGTTAATTAGTATCTGAATTTAAGTGCAAATTTTTGGACAAATTCACATCTTATTTTAATAATTCTATGGTATATTATCATGAATTCAATGTTACATTTAATTATTTCATGAACCATATTTTGAATCTCATTATAACGTGACATGTTAGCTATGGATGTGAAATTTAACTGATGTGTAATTAATTATGTTTCTAATATATGTTCTTGAAAACAAGTGATGTAAGCATTAAAGTGAATTAATCATGGTAGCCTTCAGCTCCATATTATGTAAGCTTTATGAGACCCACAAACCAAAATAAAGGTAAGACAAGCACAAGACATGGTCAACATTTTTACACTTGAAAGCAATTTGAAGGTGGGGAAACGTGGAGCATGTGGACACCAGAGATATTCGTGCGACCAACTTATAGCAAACCATCCTCAGGGTACTTAACAACAACATAATTTTTGATTATTACTATGATGCATTAGCAGATTTACATGTGGCAATGTGAGCAGATTCATACATGGTAATGTGTTTTACTGTTTGTGTGCAGGCATAGGATTAAGCACAACTTGGAATAAAAAAAATTACCCTGGAAATTGATAAGTCTTTTTGTCACTTTTTTAGTGTTGAGTTTGATACATACAAATATTTGTTAATGTCAGCCGTTGAATTATAATGTTGAACTAATACTTAGTATTGCATTCCACTTACATTTGTATGCTAGCTGGGGACTTTAAAGCCGCACTCGAAGTTGTTAATTCCACAAGACATTTATCTTCATAGGACACCAACAAGTGTTTTATTCTTTTGTTGTCGTTGTCTTTGCTTATGTAAAATTGATATGCGTCTTCTACATTTATTTAACTCGAAAAACTTATTTATTTAATTGCATAACAAACTTACCTAACGGATCCCATTATTATAAGTTTGTTTTCGGTTTCTTAAATGTAAGCCCCGTGTGATACACGGGTTACAAACCTAGTAAGATATATTTGATTATTTGGCTGTATATGGGTTGACCAAACAAAGAGATCTATAATCCAACATAATCCTTTTATTAAGCTATTAATTTTATCTTCATACTATTTTATTAACCTATATCTACGTGGTTCGTATAGGAATGTTACATAAATAATAAATTTTAAGTATAGAAATGTGATAATCATACAGGTTAAATGTTGTTTGCGTTTCTAGATGTAAAAAAGAAACTTAATTAATTAAATTGGGGAATGGAAATAAAAACCTTGACTTTATCACGGTAAAAAGTATTTGTGTTTTCTTTCATCGACGTTTAATTTTCCAACTTTTTTTAAAGTAGCATATATCAGGCATTAGGGTTTTATAAGTTTAAACAGCCGCTTAGAAGACCTCAGTATTAGAATGGGTATATGTAGATCATAAACACGTTTACTCAGTGGCTCACCACATTCCGACTCCCGCACTCCCGCTCCCGCTCCCGCTCAGTGCTCGACTTCGACTGTCTCTTTTCGTCTCTCCTCCGGCGACGGCTCTCCTCCGGAGAGGCGGCGACCTTCTGATCTCAGTCACAGTCACGCTTCAGCCCCTGCGACTGCCTTCTCCATTTGTCTAGGGTCGATTGTTCATTCGCAGTTGCCCTCGTTATATCCTCAAATCCGTTTTGTGGGTTACGAATCAAATCCGTCCTCTGAACTATTGGTTAGTTTTTCTTACAGATCTCGAAAGTTTGTATTTTTTCCACAATCAGAAATGCGTTCTTAAAATTTGTGTATGTTCAATTTAGGTTTATTGTGCTTTATAAAATAATTAAAAAAACTATAATTTGTTAATAGTATATGAAAACAACATAAATTCACATTCAACGTGATAATGTCGTTTTTTTTAGGGTTATTGGCTTGTATTAATCCCAACTATCACGTATTGGCCGATAACACTCCCAACTTTACTCCTTCCACCTGCCACCACGAACTATCATTATATTTTCCTCCATCACTCCCCCCGTTAAATTTACTTAACGAAATTGGAACTAAAAGTCGGGTAAACTTACAAAACATGGAATTCAAATGGGGTTAAGTAATTAATGGGGGAGTGATGGAGGAAAATATAATGATAGTTCGTGGTGGCAGATGGAAGAAGTAAAGTTGGGAGTGTTATCGGCCAATACGTGATAGTTGGGATTGATACAAGCCAATAACCCTTTTTTTATGAACATGCATCTTTGCAGAACCTTAGTGTGTATAATCAGGTCCATCATGCACCCCAAAAACAGTGACCATTTCTTTTGAGGCTTTGATTATAAAATTGGCATTTGCATTTTTAGAATCAAATGAAAATGTGAATTCCAACCCTGTAGCCAAAACATATTTAACACCAAGGTATTTTAGACTTCACATCAAACCTGCTATACACTACCCTTTAACGAAGTGGGAAAGTTACTTGCAGGAAGAAATATGGCATCAAATTCTTCATTCTTCCATTTACATTTATCAACTTATCATTATTATACATATCAAGCTACAATGAAACAAATACATACTAACACACACTCAAATTGGATAAAAGATACATATATGTACATAGCGAGAGTTTGAGAAGTGCGAGGGGTAATAAGTACCTGAGAAAGAGGACCGGAAATATTTGGAGTAAAAAGCCCACTGGCCACTGGAAAGGTTCCCACTTGGTTGTTGAAGACCACTTAAAGGGGCATTAGCCAGTGTTGAAGTTCTTGACATGTTCGGTACATAGAAACTACCATGAATGCCATGCAACGCTTACATAAATAGCAGATTGAAACTAACACTTGAGGGAAAGTTTAGAGACATAAATAGCAGTAGTTGAAAAATATGTATATGGATAATACTTAAGCTGATGTATCCAATTCACTAAAGCATATTAGAATTATATGGATAATAGTTAATCTGATGTGCCCAAATCACTAAAGCATATTATAATTATTTGGAAAACATTAAGTGGTTTCAGAATGTGTTTGTGAGTAAGGATTAATATGATGAACGTTATTAACTAAAAGCAGATATAACTCAGAAGTTACTACTTTAGGTATAAAATTGATCCACCAATAGCAAATCTAGATGGGCAAGGGTACAACTTCAAAGACATACACACATCCTATTCAAGATTCAAAGGTAAAAATCCTAAAATGGATTGAATTTTTACAATCAACCGTCGTAGTTAAAGATGCATTGTATGGAATAAATACAAAAAAGTACACAAATCCCTGCCTCCTATTCAAGATTCAAAGGTCAAAATCCCAAAAGGATTTGAACAATTTCACAATCAACCGTTGTAGTTAAAGATGCATATAATGAGAACAAAATGCCAAAGATAAAGATGCATAGTAAGGAAAAATACCAAACAGTACACAATTCCCTGCAAAAGAATTGAACCCAAATCACTAAACTCAAGGGTTTAGATCATCTCGTATACAATTTACTTTGTGCGTAACACATAAAAAAATCACAATTATAATTACCTGCGAACATTAGAAAATAGATGAAGAATCCTGGCATAAGCAGATAAAGAGAGAAAAATTAGGGATGCCTTAATAGATTGATATACCGTGTGTGATATTGCAATTAGGTTCCTATAATATCAAAAGCAGAAAATTACAATTTCTATATGGAGAGGAAAAATTACCTAAATAGATCGTGGAAGGAATGACGGGATTCAGAGAAAGAGAACATGTCACAGAGGAAGATAATTTCGGCAATCGTCTTGAATTTCATCGATTATTCCTTGACGACATTCATTCTATCAATCTTAACAAAAACCGTTGATGAAACATCAAAGAAGAAGCTGCAAAATAAAAGGGGAAAATATTAATACGATCAAATGAGAGATAACGTCAAACAAAAAAAATATTAAGGGGTCAAACATTAGCCGCCGACGTTACATTTTATTCACGTCGGACAAAGCCACAAAAGTCTAATGGATCATAGGTGACCCGCCGGCGTTACATTTTCTTCACGTCGGATTCAAGGTCAACAAAAGCCTAACGTTTCGACGGTACATTTTCTTCCCGCCGGAACCAAGAATAGGGTTGTCAACAAAGATTACATAAACAAAAATATAAATGACTTACACAATGTTAGGAGATGGTGGGTGAGGGGATGAACAAATGAGACCTTGATGACTTTATATACTATCTTAAAAATGTGATCAATTAATTGTAATGGAGTTGCAAGAACTCCAAAGATCATGTTTATTACTTATTATTTAAAAAGGAGTTGCAAGAACTCCAAAAGCTTATTATTATGATGATATTTATGATGATTTAAGAGTTGCAAGAACTTGAAAAGTTAGTGTTAATTATATTCATTTTTGTTATTTTTCATTAACGATTATATTTATGTTTAAAATTATAAATGCATTTATGAATAAGCATTTATGAAGGTGCAAAATAGTGCCATTGCTTAACTTTTATATATATATAGATTGATTAATGCATGATTCAGAGACCTCCTACATGATAATATGATACGGATTTGGGGCTGAATTTGTATGCATCTATATGAGATTGAGTTGACCAATTCATTTTATGTACTAGGAAATAGCTACGCATTGTTTAGTGAGTTTTGGTGCTTATGACCATAAGATTCGAGCTCGCTTATTCATGTTTAGAGTTTTCTAGGTCCTAGGTTATTCATTTCAGAATCATTACATGTGTTAGGGGCCATTTAGAGAGACTTTTCTTGTGGTTTCCTTTTATGTGTGCGTTTAGTCCGCTTTGACCGAATCCATTAGACCATTGGGCAATTTTACATAGTTTTTCTATCCGAACTTCAAGTAGGATCACCTTAGTGTTTAGGATGTGTCTATAGTCCTATTTCATTTTCGTTTTCATCATTAATGGATAGTGATCGTGTTGATTAGTCAAACTAAGGGTCTTATTGGGTTTAGATGATTATTATCTAGGTGATACTTTCCCTTCTTTTGATTTTCTATCATGTTATCCGGTTTTTAGCTGCTTTTCTCGGTTTTAGTTATTTAGCTTAGTTTTCAGTTTTAGTTCACCATTTCCATTTCATCGGTTAGATATTAGCAAAGATCCAGTATCGGGAGTCTACATATGCGTCCACGGATTGATATCCGGTTCTTACCAATGATGTACTGCATACGACGGGTCCACTGCCCTGGTGTGTAGTTTGGTCACTTGGTGATTACCATTTAAAACTTGACCCAATTTTTATATATACAAAACATACACATCATGCATCATCGCAGTTGGTATGAGTAGAACCGTTTTTTGGATCCATGTTTTCATGTTTTGTTGATCAGACATATAATACAACAACAAAAACATCAAAATTGATAAAAGAAAACATAACCAAGATATTTTTTTTTTCTCATAGGAATTTCAACAAACATGTTGTGTGCATTATTGACAATAAAGCATTGTGGTATTGATTCAGATGTATTCTAAAGGCTATTTCAGGTGTGAAATCAAAGATTACACACACATGAAACATAAAAATGAAAATAGAGGTATGAACATTTGGAATTCGGAAACTTACCAGACAACCTAATGTCGTTACCTAATGGCAATTGGAGGAAGAGTCATCGTGAATTTGATGATTAGGAAGAATATGTTCGTATCTATGATTCATACGATTGATATTAGCGATTGGAGGATGCATGAATCCGACTGGAGATCTTAGAATTAACGTAGGAGAAGGAAGAAAGTCAAGGATTTCCAAGTCTTAGTGCGTACGTACGTACGTTAGGGAGGGAGAAGGGTTATGAGTTCCTTCCCTAATTATTAGAATGAAAGTATAATTCGAGATTTACCCTCCACTTAACTTTGTTTTTATGTTTTCACAATAACAAGTTTTTTTATATGATCCTTAGGGAAAGGATCATGCGAAAACGCATATATTTTGCGAAAACGCGAAAACCATCTTAAAACCAACATAACTTTTTCATACGTTAATATATTTTTTAAAAATTTTCACCAAAAGTCTTATAATTATGTTATCTTTAATTCTATAAAAACAAAAAAATAAAAAGTTAACGTTTTTTTATTTTTTATTTTTTTCTATGATACACATGTGTACCAAAAAAAAAACTCATACTTTAGTATGAGTTAATATTTGTTTTTTCTAAGACGCACCATATGTGTTATATTTCTGTCATTTTTTGGTGTTTTTTTAATGATACACATGTGTACCACACAAAAAAAACCCTCATATATGTGGTATACATTACTAGTTTTAAAAGGAAATTGCACCAAAAGTCTTATAGTTATGTTATCTTTATATCTAATGAAAAAAATAACACTTTATAACTTTTTTTAATTATATGTTGCACATGTGCACTATGTTTCATTATCATTAGTACCATAAATGTTTTAGTGTTTTTAATATGTTTTTAACATAAGGAGTGTTTTTACACATGATAATTCGTTTTTGTGCAGTAATAATGATGATGATACACATGTGTATCACACGTAATACACATATGTATCACACGAAAAAAGAAACCGTTAATTTTTTTTAATATTTGTTTCCAAAATTGAAGATAACGTAATTCTAAGACATTTGGCGCCAATTTTATGAAAAAACATAACGTATGAAGAAGTTATGTAGGTTTTAATATTGGTTTTCGCGTTTTCGCAATATAAAGGGTTTTCGCAGGATCCTTCCCCTATATATATATATATATATATATATATATATATATATATATATATATATATATATGGGTGAGGTTCATTGTAGACACTTTCGCATGTGAAATAGCTCTTTTTCACATGTGAAAGTTTCTAATTAATAAGAAAAAAGAAAAAAAGAAAAAAGAAAATTAATCACAACCATTAGATCAAGAGATCTAATGGTGAAAAAGGGTGTCTACCTGTCTACACTTATGGGGGTGTCTACAATAACTTTTCACTATATATATTTATATATATATATATAAATATAGGGGAAGGATCAAATAAAAACAAGATGTTATTGCGAAAACACGAAAACAAATATTAAAACTTCTATAACTTCCTCATACGTTAATTTTTTTTTTAAATTTGCACCAAAAGTCTTAAAATTATTCACCTTTAATTCTAGGAAAAAAAAATTAAACATATAAAATTTCGTGATTTTTTTAATTATTGCACATGTGCAATAATACGTATTAATTATATTACACATGTGCAATATTAACAAAAAACCGTTAGTTTATTTACTAATTTTTTCCAGAATTAAAGATAACAGAATTATAAGATCTATGGTACAATTTTTTTTATCAAAAATATTAACGTATGAAAGAGTTATAGAGGTTTTAATATTATTGCACATGTGCAATAATAATTTTTATTGCACATGTGCAATAATAAAAAAATAAAAAAAACATAAATTTTTTTTTAATTTTCTGCAGAATTAAATATAACAGAATTATAAGATTTATGGTGCAATTTTTTATAAAAATTTTTAACATATGAAAAAGTTATAAAGGTTTTAATATTATTGCATATGTGTAATAATAATAATAAAAAATTTATTGCACCAGTGCAATAATAAATTTTTTTAAAATTGGATTTTTTTTAACTTTTTTTCAGAACTATAGATAACATAATTTTAAGGATTTTGGTGCAAATTTTTAAAAAAAATATTAACGTATGAAAAAGTTATAGAGGCTTTAATATTTGTTTCCGTGTTTTCGCGATAAGATTTGTTTTCACATGATCTTTACCCTATATATATATATAATATATATATATATATATATATATATATATTTATTTATTTATATATATATAGGGTAAGGTTCAAATCAGAACTTTTTGTTTTGAGAACTTTTGAGAACTAAATCTCAACCACAAATTTCAGGGGGGGCCATTATGTTTCGATCGGAGCAAAGAGGAGGTACGCCGGGTCGCCGGAGCAAAGAGGGGTGGTGGTGGTTTGCCGGTGAACGGCAGAGAGGGGCGGCAAGAGAGGCGGCCGGAGCTCTCGCAGATTGTGATTGAGCGGCGGCCGGAAAGATGGACCCTTCTCCACTTTTTTTTTTTTTTATGTTTATAAAAAAAATTACAAAACCAGCCCCTCCACTTTCACAAATGACAAAAACATCTATTTCATTAACACCGTTAAATCAATTTAAACGGCGTATCACTGATAGCACCTGGGTGTTTAATTGATATTATTGTGATGAAAGGTTAAAACTCATATTATTATTCGCCAATAAGACATAACTCGTATTATTTAAATCCAATTTTCCTAAATTTTATAACACATTTGCTTTTTCAATAACAAGTGTTATCTTTTTCTGTTAGTTTAAGTGAAAATAACCAGAATACCTTTATCAAGTAAAAGGATATAACCTACAAAAGGGGCGTAAATGTAAATGACATAATTTATGTACTATGTCACAACATTAAATTACTATTGTATTTCTTATATAGAAAGGGTCTGGCTATATCCACCCACCATTTTTACTAAAAAAACACAAACCACACGGTCGTTTGACCTAAAACGATCGTTTTGGGATCGTTTCAGAGTAAACGGTCGTTAGAAAGGGGGGCCCCCTGAATTTTAAGGTTTCGTCGTCGTGACACGTGGCGACCGTTTCAACTGAAACGACCGTTTCAAGCGAAACGATCGTAGTGAAATGGTGGATTTAGCAAATTGCTGGGTGTCTTTATAACGACTCTATAGAAAACTGAATAGGAGTAACTGTAAACCAATATTACAATCTCCTCTATAAATAATAATAAATAAAGAAATTTACATAAATCATTAATATATAAATTATGAGTAATTTCATGGGTTTTCATATATACGAGTAATATGACCCCGCGCGTTGCGGCGGGGTTGATTAGTTGATTAGTTAATATGACATGTGCGTTGTGGTGGGTACATTTTTGTAATTTTGTGTGTATTCTATTAACGACTTTATTCAATATTGAGTTTGAGACCTGTCAAATATGATGTAAAGCGGTAGAGCTACGATATCTAACCGAAGATGCAGACCAAATACATAGATACACCACTCCGGCTAAGAAATCGTGTCTAAGATCACCAAATTTGCCAAAAATGGTGTAGCAAAGAGATAAATCAACTTAAAAATAAAATGAGTAGCAAATAATGAAAAATAAAGTACCATAGGAACAGGTTGGTGACCCAAAATACAACAAAAAGAGTCACTTAAGATCGACATTATACTACGGGCAAATTACGAAATTTTAACTTACAATATTAACATTTGACTACCAACAACATAAGACGAAGCTAGGTTAAACTTACAATATTAACATTTGACTAACAACATAAGACGAAGCTAGGTGGCAAAAAGACACCACATATCAGCCTCAGTTAGCCTTCCCAGAGCTTCATTATACTGTGTTTTTCCTACTTTCAAGTGCCACTTGCTGCAATAGATTGGATTCTTTCATGCGCTACATTAGCTTTCCTATAGAAGATCATGACACTTCTTTTACTGAGCTGTAAATTGTGTGCCACAGGTGCATTGTTTATGTTGCATCATTCTTTCTTGTCTTTTGTTTTTTTTTTTGGATATGATTGGGGCTGCATCTGTAAGTATATTTAGGTTGTTAAATTCTCTTTATATGTAATAGTATAAACACGTGTCTATGTCAAAAAAAAAAGTTACAATCTTGTCTCATGCTTAAGTAATTTTATGCTGATAAGAAAAGAAAGAATATCAAGTTCGCACAAATCTTCTTCCATGAAGCAGGGTAACCTACGGGTGCTTAAACCTTTGAACGGAGGTGCTCTAATCTTGTAAGGCTTCAAATTCATCCACGGATTATGGAGAAAGTGTTTCAAAGGATTGACAAAAAGATATATTTTTGCAGGTGCAGTTTCTTGGTACTTTTAACTGTGATAGAAAGGTGGTAATCATTAGTTCATTGTAAATGAAGCTTTATGTTGTTCACGACTAACAAACTTGCACACTGATTTTACGAAAACATGATGGTCTCTCCTGAAACTTAAAATGCAGATTGACCAAATTTTATTGAATCTGATAGTATCAATTTCACTAATATTGAATTTCATGTTGGTATTAAAGTTTTTGTTTGGAGGTTACCTGTAGTGGAATTCTGTTTACATGGGCAGTGATCCCTAAGTCATTGTCTATAGTCTCTTTTTTTCCAAATCTGCCAATTGAAAGGAAGGGGTTTGTGAGAATAGATCCTTTCTATTACAAAATAAAGGCTATGAAATAACTGTTTTTAACTGTTGTCATATGCAACATCACAAAAAAAGTTAGCTCATACCAATACATCAACGCCATTTAAGATTACCAAAAGGGAGATGGAATATGAATGTAAAATGAAGATTCACATTCTTTGGTATTCCACCCAGTGCAGGATCTTGAAAAACAGAAGTCATATACCAGCCCCTAACCCACATAATGCCACTACCATACATCACCTGAAAATAGACATTTACAGACATCAATAAAAAGAAACCTATGTAGTTGCACATACCTTTTTGATGTCATGTTCTCATATCTTAGATCAAAGCCACCTCAATAATATTTTCATGTTCTTGAACAGGAGCCTGAATCTGATATCATATAACTTAAACATAAAAAAAATATAGAGATTCAAAATCACAGACAAAACCAAAACAGAGAACATATTAAAATCGCATGTTTCTTTTTCAACTTTAATTTGTCTTTACTTGACAAAAAAATAGAGAATAAAAGTATAGGCTCAGATCATCATAGAGGTTTGTAAGAAAAACTTAATTAATAGTTCTATGGCTGCAAAACTTATTGCCACGCCAAAATAAACCAAAATTTACTTTAAACCTCTACTCGGAATAATCTTCACAGCCTTATAATCAAACCATTATAGCA
>JBCNJP010000007.1:97402113-97418948 GCA_039602395.1 Deinandra increscens subsp. villosa | reverse complement strand
ACACATTACAATTCATGGGAGGGGGATACATGTAAATAAACTTGTGGCTCAAATGAGTTCTTTTTAGTTCTCAAATCAAATTGGTTCTCAAATGATCCTCTCCCTATATATATATATATATATATATATATATATATATATATATAGGGTTAGGATCCTGCGAAAACACATCTTTTTGTGAAAACTGCGAAAACACATATTAAAACTCACGTAACTTTTTCATACGTTAACGATTTTTCATAAAATTTGCGCCAAAAGTCTTAGAATTACGTTATCTTTAAATCTGGAGCAAAATATTAAAAAAAAAACTGAACGTTTTTTTCCCGTGTGATGCACATGTGCATCATATAATTAAAAAAAGTTATAAAATGCTATTTTTTTCTTTAAATCTAAAGATAACACAACTATAAGATTTAGGGTGCAATTTCTTTTTAAACTATTAATGTATATCACATGTATGAGCGTTTTTTTTTGTATGATGCACATGTGCATCATTCAATAAAAACGCAAAAAAATGATGAAAATATATGACATATGGTGCGACTAAGAAAAAAAATATATTAACTCATACTAAAAATATGAGTTTTTTTTGTGATGCACATGTGCACCACACAAAAAAATATTTAAAAAGATAAAAAAAGCGTTAAGTTTTTAAAAACTTTTATAGGATTAAAGATAATATAATTTTAAGACTTTTGGTGCAAATTTTTAAAAAAAATATTAACGTATGAAAAAGTTATGTAGGTTTTAAGATTTGTTTACGCAGTTCTCACAAAAAAGGGTGTTTTCGCAGGATCCTTCCCATATATATATATATATATATATATATATATATATATATATATATATATATATATATGGAAAATGATCATTAGAAAACCCATCAATTTTTGGAAAACTTGGAAAACCTCTTTCCACCAATCATATAATTTCCTTTAATTGTTTATTTTTATTTTAATGAAAGGGTAATAAGGTAACTTTAGCATTTCTATTTTAGTAAGGTATTTTTAAAAATTAATGATATTAACTAATTTGAAATTTTATAGGGATTTTTCATTATCACATATTTAGAATTCATAAATCATTGGATTGAAAACCCTAATTCCCACGTTTTTTTCTTTGAAGTCGTTCATCACCATCACGCCGTTCATCATCACCCATCTCTATTGACATGCAAGATCAAGTTCAAAAAGGGAAAAAATCAAGACCGCGAATCAATTCATGGTGTCGAATCTTTTAATCCAGTATCTAATCCATCCGATTTTAATCAAGAACGAGAATCCGGCAAGTCGCGAGAGAAGTGTCGGGAGGTGAGAACTCTCATGTTCCATAATTAGCTAACTTGTTTTCCTCACATTCATACCCCGATCAACTCATGCATGTCTCAGTTTTGATCATTTATAGATTTGAAGATGGGAGATGTTTATTTGGGTTTTAATTTCGTCTAATTTGGTGTTTTTTATATTTTGATCATAATTATTACAGCAGTGTAACGACGATTTTGAAGAACAAAGAGGATGAAAGGAAGATGGTGATGTTTGACGTCATTGAAGATAATGACGATGCAAAATAAGAAAACATGTTACATTTGTGTAACCAAGATAATCCAAGTCTTCAACTATTATATTATATACCAAGATAATCCAAGTCTTCAACTATTATATTATATTCTGTTACTTACACTTGTGTAATCAGAAGTTTTCAAGTTCTAATTATGAAGTTACGAATTGATTACACTGATGTAACAAATTTTGTTTAAAAATGGTGTAACTTTAGTCTTTAACATGTGACTACACTTATGTAACTTTAGTCTTCAATATGTGATTACACTAGTGTAATATGTGATTACACTGGTGTAACATAGGTTGAATATCATCTACATCTCAATCTAAAAATGGTTACATAAGTATAACTTTAAAAATGTGATTACACTGATGTAACATGTTTTGTGTAACTTTAGTCTTCTACATGTCTTCAACATGTGATTACACTGGTGTAACAAATTTTGTTTCATCTCAACTTCTCATAACAACGTTGACGATAGTAATAATAGTAATAAACTGGTGTAACAAACTATGTTTCATCTCAACTTCTCATCATAACAGTGACGTTTTTTCTTCTTTAAAAAATATACATGAAATTATTCTTACACCTATGTAACAACATTGACGAGAGTGATGAACTTATGATAAACGTTTTTTTTTTTTTGTAAAGTATGTTTAAAATTTTTCTATAACTTGGTCTGAAAATTGAAATTAAAAGAGAGAGAGAGAGAGAAATAGAGATGGGAGAGAATGATAGATTTTAGGAAAGAGGAGATTGGATAGATAAACTAATTAAAACATTAATTAATAGAAATATGATTTGTCTATTATGACTTTCATTAAACAATACATTTTACAATCTTGCCCTCCTTTAATCTCAGCCATCAATTTTAAATCAATGGTTAGAAAATGGTTTTCCAAGTTTTTTAAAAATATATGGTTTTCCATGGATCCCTACCCTATATATATATATAGAGAGAGAGAGAAAGGATAATATGAAAACCATGTTGAGTTTGGAAAACCATGAAAACCCATTTGTGTCCCTTGATTAACTCCATCTAAGGGTTCTTAATTTATTAGACTATTTTCCTTTTTTATATATTCTTAATAACATATAATAAACATAGTATCCCTTTATTTAAAATGAATAACGGTATTTTAGGTATGGATTTTTCCACTCTAGTAACCTACTTCCTGCTTTTTGCATGCACAATCCCATCCTATCATATCACCACCCTATTCAACATATCTTTCTTTTCCTTTTTGAATTTGAATCTTAAAATCTAATTCCAATTTTTTTCTTCTCAATCTCCATGTAGAATCATCTCAACAAACTGAAGCCCCATTCAACACTTAAAATTTTTACAACTGAAGCCCCCATTGCAATTATCTCGCTTCTTCTTCTTCATCGACATCACAACAGTTTCTTGTCTTCTTCCGAGTTTATCCATGGCGAATCTGCGATTTTATGTTATTTTTTATCAAACTCAGTTGCTACAAGTTGTAAATAATCATACAAAGCTAAGGCAACAACAATTTTTGAGTTTCGTTAACGTTTGAGTTGTTTTCTGTTTTTCCGGTCATCTTCTTCGTCGATCTGAATATTTGGCCCTGTAAAACGATTCCAAAACATATCAACAATGGTGCTATAATTGTTCTCCTAGTCAAGACGAATCCAAGGCAACTTTCGGAATTAATTTTCGTTGTGTTTTGATCAAGTTATAGCGGTTTGAAATTTTGAAAACTCGCCGGAAAATAGTATTTGGCCGGAATTGCATATTTTGGCCGAAAAAAGTTATTGAGCAGCTGTGTTTGGTAGTTCGGGGCAGTTAAAGATCATGGAAGATAGTGTTATTGAGGAGCTTCGAGCACTTGGAGCACGTAAGTATTAAAGATCATGGAAGATAGTGTTATATATAATTTTTTTTTTCAAACACATTCTTTTTCAAATTATGGGTGTTTGATGAGACCAAAATGTTGGTTTCCAGAACATTTTATTAAAAAAAGAAAAGAAAAAGAAATTTCTCTATCGTAGTTTAATACATGTAAGTGTTTGAATCTCTCTACATAGATAGCATATAATATAGATGGTCCTACAAATGGATGGGATTGTGCTCGATACATCGTTTCCCAAAAACCTTACAGCTTTGCAGCTTGGAATTGCTACTATAAAATTATGTTAAGGTACATACTTTTACTTCATTAAAATTATGTTAAGGTACATACTTTTACTTGTGTTTAAATATGTAAGTATTGGTTTACATATGTAACTTACAGTTTTACATATTTTTAAGTTTTGGTTTAAATATGTAGCTCTTGGTTTACATATGTAACTCACTGTTTTACATATTTTAAATATTGGTTTTACATATGTAACTATTGGCTTACATATGTAAGTCTTTGGGTTGAGATTACATATCTAAGTATTGGTTTACATATGTAACTTGCTGTCTACATTTTAAAGTCTTGGTTTATATATGTAGCTCTTGGTTTACATATGTAACCCACTGTTTCATATATTTTAAGTGTTGGTTTTACATATGTAACTATTGGCTTACATATGTAAGTTTTTGGATTTTATATGTAACACTTCTAGTACACAACATAATAACGCGACGAAGATCTAATAAGATTTCATAAACGAATATTTGTTTCAAAACACAACCGTAAATATAATTATGTTGAATACGTAACTCTTGGTTTACAGATGTAACTCACTTTTTACATATTTTAAGTGTTGATCTACACATGTAAGTCTTTGTTTCAAAACACAATTGTAAATTTAATTGTGTTAAATATGTAACTGTTGGTTTACATATGTAACTCACTGTTTACATATTTTTAAGTGTTGGTTTACATATGTAATTATTGGTTTACATATGCAAGTCTTGGGTTTTATATGTATCACTTCTATAATAAACATCGTGAATTTTCTTTTCGTAAGTGAATGAATTTAGCGTCAAACATAAAGATTATTATCAAGATCTAAAGCACATTTTACGTAACTCTTGGTTTACATATGTAACTCATCTTTTTCATAAATTAAGTGTGGGTTTACATATGTAAGTCCTGGTATACATATGTAAATCTTTGTTTCAAAACATAATTGTAAATTTAATTATGTTAAATATGTAACTCTTGATATACATATGTAACTCACTGTTTACATATTTTAAATGATGGTTTACATATGTAGCTTCTGGTTTACATATGCAAGTCTTGCGTTTCATATGTAACACTTCTATAATAAACATCAGCAACTGATGGATTTGTTTTCTTTTCATAGGTGAATGAATTTTGCGTCAAAGATGAAGCTTATTATCAAGACCTGAAACATAATTAGGGTTTTATATATATTTTTGTTAGGTTGTTATTTTTTTTGTTAGCTAGTTTATTCTTTGGATATTTTTTTTGGGATCCCGGTTCGTAATAAACATTTTGTAACGTTTATTGTTGATTGTAATTGTTTGTTTATAAGTTAATTAAATTATTTTGTTGTACTTTTGGTTATGCATATCCTGATGAATTTACATATGTAAAACGCAGTGAATTTTTTTTTTAGATGTTTAACAAAGTTACATATGTAACAAATTATGCATTGGTAATTGAAAAAGTAAGAGAGAGAAAGTGTGGCAGATGTGGCAGAATCTTACAAAAAGTGTTCAAATGGTGAAATGACTTAATTGCCCTTCAAGTTGTAGATAAGAAAACCAACGTGGATTAATGAGAGGCATGTACTTGGTTTTCATAGTTTTTCTAAGTGGGAATGGTTTTTCATATATCCATGCCCTATATATATATATATATATATATATATATATATATATATATAATTAAGAGTGTTGCTGTGATACACCCTCATTCTAAAATTACATCTCTATACGTCACGTATGGGCCTATACATCGCGTATAGAGTACAAATTCAGTATGAGGTTGTATGACGGTTCAGTACGAGGCTGTCGGTAGGGAGCTCTATGCCGTAAAAAAAACTGAATTTCCGTAAATTCAGAGGGGTCAATATATTTCCCCCCTATACGCCACGTATAGGGGTGTAACTTAGAATGTCCTGTGTAGCATCAGTACTAGATTATTCATTTAGTATCACAACAGTTGTCAAGTCATATTAGATTCTAATTCATTTCACTTCATTGGACTATCATAAGCCTATCTGTAGTCATAACATCCTTCCCTTAGGCATATTTTGACACGTGACGAATAACTCATCAAGATGCTTTATGAGAAAATGAGGGGTAGTCATAAATCCCCATTGCATTCATTATACAATTAATTTTTTTAATTAAATAAACTAATTATATAACAACTTTTAATTAAATACAAACATAAATTTAAAATAAAGAAAATTACATAATTTAATTAAAAAACTAATAATTAAAAAAAAAAACTAATCATTGTTTTCTTCGACATTGTGGAAATCATAATATATTGATGATGGGAAGGGATGTAATTTTTTTATAGTATGTAGAGGATAGATGTGTAATTTTTTTATAAAAGAATTAATATATATATATATATATATATATATATATATATATATATATATCTAAACTATATAATAAACAAAAAGTTTGGTCCTACTTTAATTAGTAAAAAAGGACATTTGTCATCACTACAAATTTTTGGATTAAATCTAAGTTTAAATAAATAATTATCTAAATACTAAATTTCCATATTAGAGTTTAATTAGTTTAAACTTTTAATAAGTAATTATCCAATTAATAATTATTAAAATAAAATTTTTTATATTAAGGTTGGTAATTATCCAAATACTAAATTTTAGTATTAAGGTTAATATTTTATTCAAGATAATTTTTTTATTGCTTATTTATTATATTTTATTAAAATAATATATTTTATTGCATATACTTTAGTACATTAATATAATACTTATAATACTTTATTCATAATAATATTTTAATTAAATATTATACATGTAATATAAAATATTTTATTCCATTATCATCTATTGTTATAAAATGAAAGTTTTTGGACACGTTTCATTCTCACATTCAACCCCATAATAATTTTTTCTTTTAAATCATCCCCTCTTATTTTTAGTTTTTGTATTTCCATGGCAATAACTAAAAAATATTTATTGTATGGATAATCACCTACCTAATTAATCAATTATTTTTTATTTTCATGACAATAAGTAAAATATATTTATTGTAAGGATAATCAACCACCCTAATTAATCAATTATTTGTATTTCCAAGGCAATAAATAAAATATATTTATTGTAGAGATAATCACTAGCATAATTAATTAATTATTTTAATAAAATCTTTTTTTATTTTAAAAAGAAAAGTTTTAGATATATATTTTCGACTATAATTTACTAAATTACAGTTTAAAAAGTTCCATAACATTTTTATCGTAGCCGTGCGATGCACGGGGTATAAAAACTAGTATATATATATATGAAATTGTAATAAGAAAAACAAGTTAAAAAAATGGGCCAAGATTGCCATTGAATGTGTATATATATATGCCCGTCTCGCCCACCGCAATATTTCCAACCATAACGCCCCTAGGGGCTGTGTTGGAAGCGTTATGGGACGCAAAAAATGAGTCTTTATGCCAGTACAGATGGTCTAATATAGATTGCTCCATCACTCTCTTCATTTTTAAATGAAAACTAATACTTTTAATCATTAAATATACAACATAAAATAAAACTAAAGTCAAATATAAGGTTAATATGACTTAATATATAAAATTATTTTGTTTTAATATTCTTCGTCGTTGTGTCTAAAAAATTTATAAAATTGCTTATGAGATAAAAAATATATATTTTTTAAAAACTTCGTTTCAGTAAATTTAGGTCAAAATGCTCAGATAAAAAAATATAAGATACCATGTATTTAAATTTTTTAAAAGTTACTAAATACAAGATATTAATCACAAATGTGTTAAGGTGTTAAATTAATTAAGGAATCAAAAATTAAAAAGAAAATGCATTCCTGCGTGGAGCTCCATAGAGATTTTCACACGAGTGAACGAGTTTAATGTAAGGATGTCATAAGGGGCGGTGTTTTACGTAGCCACCTCGACACCTATTCGTAACTGCGTGGTCCCTATATAAGTGTAAGAAAATTATAAAACTGCTCACAAGTTTAATATAAACAAGCAATAATGATGGTATCTCTACGGTTTCAAAATTTCGTCTGTTTCGGAAGGAAATTGAATAAACTTTTAATTGGAAGGTTAAACTAATTACTTAACTCTTATGAAGAGACAATTAATAATTTCAGTTTTTTTAATTATTTATTAATGCACAATAGTTTTATGAGCACTTAATGTAAAAAATGTCGTTACTAATGAGAACTTATATAAAGATCACAAGGATTTCATCTTACAAGTGTCAAGAATCATCTATTCTATCTACATTTACAAATGGAGAAAGCCATTGTATTCAAGTTTGTTATCATGGTCACATTAGTACTCACCACATGTAAGTTATTTCTCTTTGTTTAGTTTTAGTTTCTTCTTAATCTTATTAGCTTTCAGTACTTTCTTAGCTGTATTTTTTTAGAATCATGAATATGTTAAAAATTATTCGTAAATACTTTAGTTCTTATATTATTAACTACACATATCTTTAAAAATGTATGTAATTTTAATATTTTTAAAATTTATTTTAAAACATATGATATATATACATATTTTTTTTTGTCAAAATACTATTCGTTTTATGAGGTTTTCGCTAATTCAATATACCTTATTTACAGTTATTGGAGTTAGTGGTGAAGATTAAAATACGTGCACTAAGAGATCTTGTCTAATTGGATCTCCTCCTACCAATCCCGTAAGGCCCGTATGTCCTGCTCCCACATGTCAATTTAACCAAGGTTGTAAGGATTATTGTTATCCCAATCCAGAAGCCTTTTGTCAAAATGGTGTGTGTTGTTGTTGGTAAACCATGTATTAAATGACTTATCAATTAGTAAATTCTAATAAAACGTTATTTATTCTTGAGGTTTCATATTTTATAGAAGGTTCGGTTACTACTCTTTTTTATTGGTTTTCACAATTTGTTTGAAACAAAGTAAATATAACTAAACAAAAGCACAAATATAGTTCCATAGGTAGTTATGCTACAATCGGATAATGATTAACGAAGTGAGGATAATGCAAAAACTAAGATGAGGAAGACCATGAGATAATAATCAATGAATTTTGTATACAATGTTATTTTCTAATTATTGAACAAACGAATTAATGATTATAAAATATACTACTTTAATTGGTTTTATATTTTATAATACTTTAATTAGTTTTATATTTTGTAATACAAGAGATCGAGAGATAAAAAGACGAATTTGTACCAAAAGAGACGTTTAGTAATGACAATATATTTAAGTTTAAAACGACGAATCATATTATCATAATACTTTTGGTTTGATTGGCCACAACAACCCATAATAAAGTTATTAAATTAATTAGTTGCACAACCCAAAAAAAATTTAGACTCTGAACTATATAAAATAGCAAGAATGTCACCAAACTCTTTAAGGTATTATGGGATATGCTTAAGAAATGGCCTCATTCGGATCTGGTCTAGCTTTAATCCATTCTTTCATCTTGAATTTAAGAAGTTTGAGCTTGTTCTTAAATGAAACAAACTTGAAGGCGTGATTAACATGTTCATTCCAAACGGTTTTAACCAAATTATCGAAACCATGAATTGCAAGCCGTGAGTTATAAAATTTAAAAAGAATCGGTTTATAATTCACCAAAGATTGTCTCAACAAAATCGGTCTATGATCAAAGATAGATTTTTCCAAAGCAAGAACCTCCACATGATGAATACGATTAAGGAATGCTAGAGTTTACTAGGATTCCTACACTTCGCATCAACCCGAGTGAAATGAAAACCACCCATAAAAATGTCTATTAAAGCCCCTTTATCAATAACGAGTTAAAATTGCTTCAATTGGAAGGAGAAAACGTGAAACCAATCCTCTCCAATTCAAATCTAACCGAATTGAAGTCTCCAAAAGTATATAAACCTACCCGGATGAAGATTCATGAAGGAAAGAAAAGAGTTTCAAAGAGAAACCTTTAGTTGATCATTTTGAGGGGCGTAACTATTAACCATGTAACATCAAAGAGAAAAACCAACCACTACTAGAAAAATAGAAATCACAACACATAGTGTCGCAAAATACTAACACTTTTACGATAAAATTATGACATGATAAAAAACTTTCATTCTTACACATTTACGACAATAGAGCAAAGAAAGAAAATGTTTCTTACAAAGTCGTCTCAAAATTGTCCTAAAATACAACTTTTTATTAATAACCCAGGTGTTGAACTCATAAAATATTATTAATGAGCCATTGCAACACATTTGCTACAAAATGAAGTAACATTATATTTGATAATTAACTTTTGTAGCAAAGGTGACACAAACTACTATATTTATATTTAATATACGCGATATTAAAGATAACTCTCTTTTTATAATTCTCAAATTGTCGCAATACAGTCACAAACAAAGAATAGACTTCTTTTACTTAGTTTTTATTGCTACACAGTTGCTACCAATGCGACTAAATTATTTTTATTACTTCACTTTCCTTGCAAATTGGATGCAAGTGATAGCTTTATTTTTATTTATTCCTCTAATATTTCGGTGTTTGATACCATTGCTCGTGTGTTGTAAATATGTTGTAAATAAAAAGATTTAATTTGGTTACGACATGTTTGCTATGAACAAAATAATTAATTTAGTTTCGTAGCAAATTTAACGCAAACTATAACATTTTATGTAGATATCTATAATTTTATTTAGGAAAAATGGATTTTAATAATACAAGTTTTGTCTTTTTGGCGGATAATAATACGAGTTTTAAGGTGTTGGATTTTAATGATATACCGTTAGTTTTTTCCTAACTGTGTTAGTCCCTTGCTGACGTGGACTATTGCTTAAAGAAAATTAAATTTTAGTAATATAAGTTATTGCTAGTTGGTGGATAATAATACCAAACATGAAAATTCCCCACAGTAATACCAGTTTTCAAGGTGTTGGATTCTAATTATACACCGTTAGTTTTTTACTATGGTGTTAGTCCCTTACTGTCATCTCCGGCCATGATCTCCACTTCTCCTGCCAACAACTGCACGTCCGGCGCCGACTACCTCACGAACCACCGGCCATCACCACCTCGTGCTAACCTTCAGTGGAAAGCTCTGGCGATCTTCATCCCAAATATAGGGTTTTTTACAGCGGCGATTGTAGGAAGAAGACAACTATAGGTGTTTTTAGGTTTTTAGGTTTTTATTTAAAGTCCCCCTCATCTTTAAGAAATTACAACTATAGTCCCTTTTTTTAATAACCAATTTTAAAAAAGCCACATAAGATCCACATTACTTGTCACATCAGCCAAAACTAACGGTGTTATGGTTCAATTAACGGTGTATCATTAGAAACCAACACCTTGAAAACTGGTATTATTGTGGGGAATTTTCATGTTTGGTATTATTATTCGCCAACTAGGAACAACTTGTATTATTAAAATCCAATTTTCCTTAAGCAACAGTCCATGTCAGCTGCCACGCCACCAATGGACTAACACCGTTAATAACAAACTAACGGTGGTATCATTAGAATCAAGCACCTTGAAACTCGTATTATTAGGGGGAATTTCTAAAACTTGTATTATTATCTGCCAACATGGCAAAACTTGTATTATTAAAATCCAAATTTTCTTTTTTTATAAAAGTTTCCAACGTGTGTCGCAAACTTGTTGCAAATATATTACTTTTACGACAACTTTCCTATACCCTTGAGTTATTATTAGAATGATTAATCAAGTTTGATAGCAAATGTTTGGCAAACTATACTATTTCATTTTTTATTGTAACACATTTGCTACTCATATTAGTAATTTATCCTCATCCGTATCAAATGGGACGCTAATCTATAGGAAGTTGCTACAAAGTTGCTACAATCTAGTAACAGCTTCAGGTTGTTTTTTTTTCAATGTTCAAACGTTGTATTTTTCATTCCATATTTTGTGTAACTTCATTATACCTTAATAAGTTTCATTTCACAATATTATACATGTAGTACAATTATCTATGTTTAGGTGGACTGTTATAAATTATTACGTGTAATAGTCTGATATTTTAAAAGTATTAGTTTGAAGGTGGACATATATATAGGTAATTGTTTGGAATGATAAAATAGTTCTAAATCAAACTATTCCATGTATAATGAAGTTATATGAATGATGGAACAAAATAAACATCGTTAGGCCTCGTAAAAAAGGAAAAATAGATTCTGACTGTTGGTTTTTGTAACAAATGTGTAGGAAGTTGCTACAAATCTCCTACAATTTAGTGACGACATCAAATTGTTTTATTGTTTTACAATGCTTAAACATTGTTTTTCTTTACAAATTTTATAAACATTTATTATACCTCAAAACTTTTCATCTCATAAACTTATACACTTATATACATTTAGACCGCCAAAAGTTATTATGTATAACAATGTTTTATATATTCTAGAAATATAAGCGTAAAGGTAGACATGTATTTATGTAAATGTTTGAAAGTATTTCACGTATAATAAAGTTATACAAACGTTTGAAAAAAAGACAATGTTTAATATATGTAGCAACTTGATACTCTTTGCCACTCACCTTTAACAATAAACGCATTATCCAACAAAACCACCGATTCTTTGACGAAAACCAAAGGATTCCAAATCGATATTAAACCACCTGAATTTTCAATGGAAGGAAGAAAAGCAAAATAAAAATGAAAGTTACCCCATAAATAATTAATTTGAAACAACTCCAACGTAATCATTCCCGATTCTTTGATACCCAAAACATTTACACCATGCTTTACAAACAAAGAACTAACATTTTTTTTTTCTTTTTGATTCTACCCCCTCCCACAAATATTATTGGACATAATATTCAATTCATTATCAACCACTTTTATTATTTAATAGGTAGATAAATGTGTAGAAACCGAGGTCGTCGGTCGAGCTAACCCCGGTGGGACGGTGCGGAAGCGGGATCGAAGACTTTGTGAGCTCATCTTTGTAGAACAAATAAACACCCGGAATAAGAACATCAATGGGGTTGTGAGATGTGATGATGATGAGGAAACAATAGATAGGAAGATGTGGTAAACGACATGAACAATAGATGAATAAACATAATCGAAAGATTACATGTTTACCTACTTCAGTCATACCTTGGTTCATGAACAAGTGTTCATGAACTCTCACAACTTCAAAGAAACATGACTCTTCCACTCATACACTCATGACATTCCCCATGGGATATGCCCACTATATATACTAACCTAACAATGACAAACTAGTAAATACTAGTGACATAAATAATACAACAATAAATAATAAAATCACTAATGCCAAGTCATCGGTTAGTCAACGTCTTGAGTCATCATGATCTTCACCGTGTTGTGGAACGGTTAATAGTAAGTGGCACGTTGAGTTATTTGCGCTCCCCCTTGGCAAATACTTCAAATTCTTTGTTTGTAGTGTAAATGACCTCATCTAACCGAATCTCGGTTTCGGGAATTCTAACAATCTCCCCCTATTTGGTAGATGGAACAAACAAAGTAAGTAACTCAACACTTGTGACAATAGTTTCTTGTACTCTTGCAACTTGACTTCAAAATAATTTTCATACGGTTTCAACTCTTTCATTTAACCATTCTCCTTTGTGAAGCTCCCCCTACGAAAAAGAGTTGTTCTTCTTCTAGCCTGAAACCAATAAAAAGGCCTATAGGGTGTCTATCAAACTCAACACGGATCACAACTTCAAGGATTCACTCTACTTGAGTGTGCCAATACTTGTTGGAGATAAACAAGATAAAAGGATCAAGGATAAAATAGAAACTTAATTCCATAATTCAACCATCTTGAAAATACTTGGCAAAAAATACCAAACCGATGCATTTCACATACCACTTTTCCTTGAAAAGTTGCTAATACCTCTTTCAACTAGAAACCTTGCATTCGTTTTTACCATAATGGCCTTGTCGCAATCTGTTATGGCTCAAGGACTCTTCAAAGGCATGCACAAAGTCTCATCAAGTACCCCCTAGACTTTTGCATTCACTAGTAAAGAAAGTAAAGCATGTTCTTGACTTGCTATGTGTTCTTGTTAAAATAAACCCATCAGTAGCAAACTCACATCATAAAAATATAGCCTTGCAAATATCAAGCAATTTAACACCTTCTAAAACCCAAACAGTGGCAAAACCCATTTCTTCAACAAATCAACCCAAACTTGTGCACAACCTAAAATCATTTTCACCTCATAACACGTCTGCTAAAGAAAAGTAAATATGATACGGAAGTATAGTTTAGATATACCTGAAATGCGAGAAACATCGGGTTCTCGAGATTACTTAAAACTTTTAGAAATAAAAGAGTTGATACAGATCCTTGCGGCTTTGACAGTTGCTTCGGGTGGATACAACAGAAATAATCAACTTCCAGACTTGTTTTTCGGCGAACCACATCTTTCCGGTGACTGAAACACAACTCAATATCATCTCCGGTACCCTCGGTCTGATCAGAAGTGTTAAAACTGGCGGCCATAGGCAAGTTCTGGTGATCAGAAAAGAGACAGTAGCGTTTTCCGGGAGAATAGGGCTTTTCTGACATAAGTGACCTTTCCGGGAGAAGTTATCTCGGAACTGAAAAGTTGTGTCGGACAGGGTTCTCTCAGAATGGGTTATCTCGGATAATGGTTCTCTCAGAAGGTTGTCTCGGAATGGACGTTCTTCCGGTGGTCTGCTTCTCTCGGAACAAAGAGTTGTACCGGAAAAGTACACGTTAGAATTAAAAGAGGAGACCGACAACTTTCTTCATCCATAAAGTAAGTCAGCAAACATTATCTTTATTCAAATAGTGCCCTAACATCGACCCGTCACCATCATCTTTGTCAACCCAAACCACCATTGTTCCCGTCATCGATCGGAAACCCAGATATCACTATCAACAATTGAGAACTATCGACACCATGTAAACCCAGATCCATGCATCGTCGAACCATAATCTCCGTCACCCTTGTCAAATGCTTGACGGAAACCCTAAACTCGAACTAGTTACCGACATCGATTGAAAACCCAAAACTCAACTATAAGACTGAAATGCGCTGCAGCCCCGTAGAAGTTCACTTGAGTTTCAATGATCGAGTTCTTCCATTACCAACCTGCAAAACTCATTGTTTTGCTCTCATGATTTTTTTTATGATAGAGAAAGTCACGTTTTCTATAAAGTGAGAGAGTAAAGTGTATATTGTAGAAGATTGGGAAGAGAGAGAAAAGTGTGGGTTGACATAGTTTTCTTTTCTTCAAGAAAGTAGGTACATGATGAAAGAGATAGGATAAGGTGCATAGAGTGTTTTGTTAGATAAAAAGAAAGTAGGTATGGGACCATAATTTTCATAAAATGTCACTATTCTTTTGACAAAAACATTTAAAGTGGGTGAAGGACAGCTATAGCCTATAGGTATGGATTTCAAGATTTCTTGGGACACAAAAGAAGAATAATTTAATCAAAATAATTTGACCAAAAAAAAAATTGCGTTGAAGATCTGGAAAATGCAAACTTTGGGAGAAGTTTGAGTTCTTGAAAACTCAACATGGACTCTCTTTTCATTTGTGTTGAAGATTCAAACACAAAGACAAATGAAATTTTTTAAAAACATAGCAGAAAATAGGTTTTGAACAAACTTTGGGAGGAGACTTCAAAAACCTTGTCAAGAACAAAAAGATAAAACATCTCATTCGTTACAAAAGACGAGCATATGAACACAAAGATGGAAAAACCAATCGTTTGGTTGCGTTTTCTCGACCATGGCTCTGATACCACTTATTGGATCGTGGTTAGTGACTACTAACCTATCAAGTTACTTGAAGTTATCAAACAAGAAAGACGAAATCAGACTTGTTTGTGTTTTGTGCAAAGTTGGTTTGATCGTAAGAATAACAAGTAAACAAGAAGTAAAGTAGATGAACACAAGATGTAAATTCCAAGCACTACAATATTATTACTTATCAAGTGTTTACAAGATAACAACTGATGAACAGATAATTTACAATGAGAAATACAAGTAATATATATAGTGCAAGGAGGAAATAAAAGATATTCTTTTATTTCCATTTAGCCAACCAGGCTAAATAAACTAATGATATCTACTCCAAGTTGTACTAACACGCATGGGCACCATGAACAGTTGAGCAGATCTTTCGGGTGAATAGTGTAAAGCATGACGGCAAAAGTAAACTGCTCCTGTCAGCTTTCTGTCTTGGAACTTGAACTGTGCAAAGTCAAACTTTCGAGGTAAGTAAAGAAAAGTTCCGGAGGAACTACTTAGTACTGAAAAGTTCCGGAGGAACTTCCTTCGGAATTCTGACTTAGAGAATTTCAGCCGAGCTGAACATTCCCAACAGTCTCCCCCTAAGATGTTGCTACCAAAAACTGTTATGAACTCTGAATCTTCTTTGTGCTTTGAATTGAGCTCTACATCAGCCTTACAACTTGTAAACAAAGTTGCCACTCCCCACTATGCTCATGATGTCTTTCTGATGCAAATTATCCCATTCTATCAACTTTATATTCTTCTTCTTGATCACCACCCCATTGCTCATTAAAAAGTAGTGCATGTCTTCCTTTTTATGCACCTTAATCCTTATAATGTTAGGATGAGTATCAGTAGGCTTTATTGGGCTAACAGGTGGGTTAGGAGGATCAGAAGGTTCAGACTCATCTTCTGATTCACTCACCACTTTCTTTTTTCTTCTTGCAACTGACTTCTTTCTTCCAGAGAAAGTGAGTTTGATAGGTGGAATAATTGATGGTTGTTGGGATGTGGGTTCTGTTTCAGGTTGTGTAGGCTTTGGTTCTTTTGGAGGTGGTGATGTTTGTGGAGATGGGATTGGCTGATTTAGAGTTTGGATTATGGAGGGTGTGGGTTGTGTTGATGTGGTGAAGGGTTGAGATGATGAGGTATGAGGATCAGAGACTGTGTCAAATATTTCCTTAACAATGTTGATCCTTGGCTTTTTCTACTAACCAGTTGAGACAGGAGGCTTTCTCTTCTCCTGTTTCAGATAGCTAAGACCTCCAGGATGCATTGAGTCATAAAGAGCATACATACCTGGTGCTTCTTCTCACCAGAGACTCTTTCTGTTTCAATTTGCCTCTTCCTGATGACATCATATTCCTGTCTTAGTCTTGGCAATCTACAAGAGTTGATTCTTTTGGGG
>JBCNJP010000007.1:97394613-97401613 GCA_039602395.1 Deinandra increscens subsp. villosa | reverse complement strand
GTTTTTACACATGATAATTCGTTTTTGTGCAGTAATAATGATGATGATACACATGTGTATCACACGTAATACACATGTGTATCACACGAAAAAAAAACCGTAAATTTTTTTTAATATTTGTTTCCAGAATTGAAGATAACGTAATTCTAAGACATTTGGCGCCAATTTTATGAAAAAACATTAACGTATGAAGAAGTTATGTAGGTTTTAATATTGGTTTTCGCGTTTTCGCAATATAAAGGGTTTTCGCAGGATCCTTCCCAAATCAAATTGGTTCTCAAATGATCTTCTCCATATATATATATATATATATATATATATATATATATATATATATATATATATATATATATAAAGAGTGTAGCTGTGATACACCCTCATTCTAAAATTACATCCCTATACGTCACGTATGGGCCTATACATCGCGTATAGAGTACAAATTCAGTATGAGGTTGTATGACAGTTCAGTACGAGGCTGTCGGTAGGGAGCTCTATGCCGTAAAAAAAACTGAATTTCCGTAAATTCAGAGGGGTCAATATATTTTCCCCCCTATACGCCACGTATAGGGGTGTAAACTTAGAATGTCTTGTGTAGCATCAGTACTAGATTATTCATTTAGTATCACAACAGTTGTCAAGTCATATTAGATTCTAATTCATTTCACTTCATTAGACTATCATAAGCCTATCTGTAGTCATAACATCCTTTCCTTGGGCATATTTTGACACGTGACGAATGACTCATCAAGATGCTTTATGAGAAAATGAGGGGTAGTCATAAATCCCCATTGCATTCATTATACAATTAATTTTTTTAATTAAATAAACTAATTATATAACAACTTTAAATTAAATACAAACATAAATTTAAAATAAAGAAAATTACATAATTTAATTAAAAAACTAATAATTAAAAAAAAACTAATCATTGTTTTCTTCGACATTGTGGAAATCATAATATATTGATGATGGGAAGGGATGTAATTTTTTTATAGTATGTAGAGGATAGATGTGTAATTTTTTTATAAAAGAATTAATATATATATATATATATATATATATGAAATTGTAATAAGAAAAATAATAAAAATGGGGGTTACAAGTTGGGCCAGGGGGTTTTCTCACGAGTGGTGAGTTTCCTCCTGATGGGGATTGAAGATGATCGGGTGGGTGGTGTAATATCCCCGTCAGTGATCCAAATTTGTCGTTCAAAAAAAAAAATGGGCCAAGATTGCCATTGAATGTGTATATATATATGCCCGTCTCGCCCACCGCAATATTTCCACCCATAACGCCCCTAGGGGCTGTGTTGGAAGCGTTATGGGACGCAAAAAACGAGTCTTCATGCTAGTACAGATGGTCTAATATAGATTGCTCCATCACTCTCTTCATTTTTAAATGAAAACTAATACTTTTAATCATTAAATATACAACATAAAATAAAAGTAAAGTCAAATATAAGGTTAATATGACTTAATATATAAAATTAATTTGTTTAAATATTCTTCGTCGTTGTGTCTAAAAAATTTATAAAATTGCTTACGAGATAAAAAATATATAATTTTTAAAAACTTCGTTTCAGTAAATTTAGGTCGAAATGCTCAGATAAAAAAATATAAGATACCATGTATTTAAATTTTTTAAAAGTTACTAAATACAAGATATTAATCACAAATGTGTTAAGGTGTTAAATTAATTAAGGAATCAAAAATTAAAAAGAAAATGCATTCCTGCGTGGAGCTCCATAGAGATTTTCACACGAGTGAACGAGTTCAATGTAAGGATGTCATAAGGGGTGGTGTTTTACGTAGCCACCTCGACACCTATTCGTGACTGCGTGGTCCCTATATAAGTGTAAGAAAATTATAAAACTGCTCATAAGTTTAATATAAACAAGCAATAATGATGGTATCTCTACGGTTTCAAAATTTCGTCTGTTTCGGAAGGAAATTGATCAAACTTTTAATTGGAAGGTTAAACTAATTACTTAACTCTTATGAAGAGACAATTAATAATTTCGGTTTTTTTAATTATTTATTAATGCAGAATAGTTTTATGAGCACTTAATGTCAAAAATGTCGTTACGAATGAGAAATTACATAAAGATCAGAAGGATTTCACCTTACAAGTGTCAAGAATCATCTATTCGATCTACATTTACAAATGGAGAAAGCCATTATATTCAAGTTTGTTATCATGGTCACATTAGTACTCACCACATGTAAGTTATTTCTCTTTGATTAGTTTTAGTTTCTTCTTAATCTTATTAGCTTTCAGTACTTTCTTAGCTGTATTTTTTTAGAATCATGAATATGTTAAAAATTATTCGTAAATACTTTAGTTCTTATATTATTAACTACACATATCTTTAAAAATGTATGTAATTTTAATATTTTTAAAATTTATTTTGAAACATATGATATATATACATATTTTTTTTTTGTCAAAATACTATTCGTTTCATGTGGTTTTCGCTAATTCAATGTACCTTATTTACAGTTATTGGAGTTAGTGGTGAAGATCAAAATACGTGCACTAAGAGATCTTGTCTAATTGGATCTCCTCCTACCAATCCCGTGAGGCCCGTATGTCCTGCTCCCACATGTCAATTTAACCAAGGTTGTAAGGATTATTGTTATCCCAATCCAGAAGCCTTTTGTCAAAATGGTGTGTGTTGTTGTTGGTAAACCATGTATTAAATGACTTATCAATTAGTAAATTCTAATAAAGCGCTATTTATTCTTGGGGTTTCATATTTTATAGAAGGTTCGGTTACTACTCTTTCTTATTGATTTTCACGATTTGTTTGAAACAAAGTAAATATAACTAATTAAACAAAAGCACAAATATAGTACCCTCCGTAGGTAGTTATGCTACAATTGGATAATGATTAGCGAAGTGAGGATAATGCAAAAACAAAGATGACGAAGACCATGAGATAATAATCGGTGAATTTTAGGTACACGATGTTATTTTCTAATTATTGGACAAATGGAATTAATGATTATAAAATATACTACTTTAATTGGTTTTATATTTTGTAATACTTTAATTGGTTTTATATTTTGTAATACAAGAGAATGAGAGATAAAAAGACGAATTTGTACCAGAAGAGGCGTTTAGTAATGACAATAAGTTTAAGTAGTATAAAACGACAGATCATATTATCATACTACTTTTAGTTTGGTTGGCCACAATAACCCATAATAAAGTTATTAAATTAAATAGTAGCACAACCCACAAAAAATTTAGACTCTGACCTATATAAAACAGCAAGAATCTAACCAAACTCTTTTAGGTATTATGGGATATGCTTAAGAAATGGCCTCATTCGGATTTGGTCTAGCTTTAATCCATTCTTTCATCTTGATTTTGAGAAGTTTGAGCTTGTTCTTAAATGAAACAAACTTGAAGGCGTGATTAACATTTTCATTCCAAACGGTTTTAACCAAGTCATCGAAACTATGAATTGCAAGCCATGAGTTATAAAATTTAAAAAAGAATCGGTTTATAATCCACCAAAGATTGTCTCAGCAAAACCAGTCTATGAAAACGTGAAACCAATCCTCTCCGATTCAAATCTAACCAAATTAAAGTATCCGAAAAATATAAACGTACCCGGATGAAGATTCATGAAGGCAAGAAAAGAGTTCCAAAGAGAAACCTTTAGTTGTTCATTTTGAGGGACGTAAATATTAACCATGTAACATAAAGAGAAAAACCAACCCACTCTCCTTTAACAATCAACGCATTGTCCAACAAAACCACCATTTCTTTGACGAAAACCAAAGGATTCCAAATCGATATAATGCCCACCCAAATTCCTAATGGAAGGAAGAAAAGCATAATCAAAATGAAAAGCTACCGCATAAGATTTGATACGAAACAACTCCAACGTATTCATTCTCAATTCTTGGATACCCTAAAAAATTAAACCTTGCTTTACCAACAAAGAACTAACTTTTTTTTTTTTTGATTCCATCCCGCTCTCACAAATATTAATGGACATAATAGTAATTTATCAACCACTTTTTCACTCATCCGGTAGACAAATGTCTCAAAATCTCCAACCGCTACATCCATGTTTAAGCCCTTAATTTTTCCCATTTGAATGAACTTTGAGAAATCAAGTAACACCGATCCACCATTACCTTTAGATCCATTAGCGACCGACGTGAAAGAACATCCATCCAAATTATCACCACCACTAGCTTCACGATCAAGCGATTTCGTCAAAAAAATCCATGTATTCTTCGAAACCTGGAGGCTTAGACGGACCCGAGGAAGTAGAGACTTGCCTTTCAACCATCTTAAATGAATTATTATCCTCTCCAATCGCTGGTACGTTGAGAACCCAACGCCTTGACCATCCGAGGTAAAGAAGAAAACGGCTCGAAAAACAGATCAACCGTAGGATCCTTTACGGATTTCTCGAAATTAACCGATCCAACCAGACTTGCCACATCAAACCTTCATTACATCTCTAATTTCCACATCTTCAAAACCATCATCCTCATCCGAGTCCTCTGAATTAGAAAAATCATAAAAACGTAAAGACGGGGACCAGTTACCAAATTCTTTAGCACGAACCTCAAAGAAACTACCTCCCAATTCAATCTCAATGACTTCGTCAATGGATCTTTAGATTTAGTAACAATGCATACTTTCCCATTGGCTAATGGTTCGTCTACATCATTGCCAAAAAACAAGAAGTCACCCCAAAGTTCACCAATCCGTTTGAGAGGCGCCGGTGTGGTGGCAACCACCGGAAGACCAACAAAATCAATCCAAACACATCTCTCACCCGGATTGAATGAGTTAGAAAGAAGTTGAACCGAAGAAAAACACTTCTTTAAGACGATGCACGACTCAAATCTCAAGGCCATCTTCGCATCCGGAAAAGCCATGCCAACCCATCTACCACCAATGTAACGAAAGTGAACATCCAAAGAACCTTTTGTGACGAACAAAGATGGTAGATTAGGCATGCAAAGTGGATCAACCATCTTACCTATCAGGGGCGGCTATGGGCAGGGGCGAGAATGGCGACCGCCTAAGGGCCCGGAAGTTTTATAATATGTTGTTATATATATACATCAAATTGTGTATTAATATATTGTATTTTGAAATTAAAACAAAAGATTCATTGACACAGATGGTACTAAAGTTTGATGTAAAGGTGTAACCTAGAGGTCTCCGGTTTGAATCCTACCCACTCCTTTTTTTTTCTTCTTTATATTATAGGGGCCCGGTTTTTATTTCGCCTAGGGCCTGATCTTGTTTTTAAATTTTTGGAGCCGCCACTGTTACCTATTATAAAATGAGAAGCCTTAGCATCAAGAACACCCCCACCGGGATAGAAACACACTTCTTAGATAAAAGGAATTACATCCGGAGTCGTATTAGAATCAATAATAGGTTTTAGTAATTCCGCAAACGACCTAGCCGCCGAAATATCAATTTTTGATTCCTTTACATGAGGACTTTGAGCCGTATTCAATGGTACCAGTTTCACTTGCTTCGGTTTGAATTCCTCGCGAACGTGACCCGCAAATAATTTGGAAGATCGGATCCAAATAGAACAAATATTCATAACTAGCTTATCCCATTCCTCATGTCGCTTCCATAAATCATGAGTAGACGTTTCAGGTGGAAAATCCGTAATGAAAATTGAAGTTGATACCTTTTTGAAGATCTTTGAAATTAGGGTTCTATGAGAAACCCTACGCTCTCTTTGATTATCCCGAACGTTGCACAAAGAATGATTTTATTTCTTGGGGATTATCCAGAGACTGCCATCGTGATCAAGAGAAGAAGAGTCACCGATCTTAGTCTTGGAAGACTAGCGATCCAGTGCATCATGTCAGGGCGGTCCTGAGGATTTAGGCTCTGTTCGAGCTAAGTATATGGGCCCTATTCGAAAATAAAGTGGTAAATACAAAAAGTTTTTAATACGACAAAAAATAAGTTATAGGAATGAACATAAGAAATTATGGTTTTAAAATGATATTCTAAGTATTTAACCGATATATCGTGCATATCTCCTAACATTTTTAATAACAAATTGATTGATCAAGTCTTCATAGTTTATAATATATATAAGAAACTTTAAAAAATATGAGCCCCATAAAATGATGGGCCATGTTCCGTCGCACCTCTTATACATGCTCTGGGCCCCCACTAAATTAGAGTACTTAGTACCGGTGTCACGGAAAGATATGTTTTTAGATCTCGCATTGAAAAACCGCCTTTATTTTATTGTAATACATAAGATAATACATATTGAAATGTACAATGATCTAGTAAATAAGATTTATCTTTTTTTTTAATACAGAAAAAACATACTTTTCTTCCCCAAATATTCCCCAAAAAGACTCTGTTATTTTTTCTTGGGGTTACGTTCCATATTTCATATAGATAGAAGTATATTACTATTATTATATGTTAAATGAGACCAAAAAGACGAAATGGAAATTAAAATTCTAGATTTTAATAGAGGCGATAATGATGTGGAAAACAAGACAAGAATTCTCTACAATGACACTATAGACCAATGGAAGGGATGTAGCGTAACTTGGTAGCACGTTTGTTTTGGGTACAAAATGTCACGGGTTCGAATCCTGTCATCCCTACCTATTATTGCCCCTTTGAGCAGTAACAAGGATCAACTCAAATTGGACATATAATATAGAATATTTCATTTTTATGATACTATATAGTATGCATACAAGATGTATTGGGACCAATCCTTTTCTTTACAGTCTTATCTTTTATGATAAGAAAACACTCTTAGTTCAGTTCGGTAGAACACGGGTCTCCAAAACCCAATGTCGTAGGTTCAAATCCTACAGAGCGTGATTCGGATTTCTTAGATCGAATTCGACTGAAACACTAACTGGAACTGGAACAGTAATCTTAATCTGACCTCCTGGATATTGAAGAAAGGAGGAGATCAATCAAAAAATGATATGTTAATTAATCAAAGGTCCAACTGATCGCC
>JBCNJP010000007.1:97364613-97389613 GCA_039602395.1 Deinandra increscens subsp. villosa | reverse complement strand
ATACGATTTGCTCAATTATATTTGAAAAACACGGTAAATAAATGTCTATTGTTATTTTATAAATTTTTAAATATTTATTAAATGAAAATAATAATAGTTTAAAAAAGAATTTTAAATAAAAATTAGATGTAAATTGATATATGATTGTCATAATTCCATAAATATAATTAAATAAAAATATATCATGATTACAAGGGATATAATTTCCTAAAAAAGAATTCATTAGGGATTAGATTTGGGAGGGAAAAATTATGTGAGAATGATTCTAGTGTTGACAAGTGTCAACAATTGTAATTGTTTATTAGAGTAGGAAATCGTTTGGATGGTGATAATTTGAACTAATAAATATTATATTATTTTTCGTTTTTAATGGTACTTTCATAAACTATGAGTCCGTAAAATGAACAAACGTCAGATTTCAAACATTTTATAGATGAATCTTTTTTTAATAAAAAAAGCAAAGGTACTTATCATATAGACTAATACCCAACCGGCTATTATTTTTTTGTTGTTCTTAATTTTCTCCCATATTTTGATTATTATATTTCATTGAGCCATTAATCATTAATTGTAACATAAACACAATGCATCATGTCGTCCCTTAACAGTTGTATTCCAAGCTATTCTATTGCCTTCAACCTTGTTCTTTTCTATAGACGTACGATATGCATATATTAAAAAAAAAACCTATTTAAAAACAATATTAAAAATCAATATAAAAACAAGCCTTCATGCTACTACAAATGGTCAAATAGATCGCTCCATCACTCTCTTCCTTTTTAATTGAAAACTAATACTATTAATCATTAAATATATAACATAAAATAAAACTAAAGTCAAATATAAGGTTAACAAGGATTCAACCGCGCGTTGCAGCGGTTGTATATTCGAAGTTCTCAGATGTGTAGAGAAATTGACACCCATATATTACATAGCAAAATCGGGTGGCTGTATATGTACATATAACATTCAAAACATCCGAAAGTAATGTTTACCAAACATTTAACGACTGGTGCCGTGGATGGAGTAGTGGTGCCTAAGTATGTGCCGGGTTGTCATGTGAAGATGTCCCTAAAAAAAATAGAGAAACAGAAGCTTCATTATTAAGTTAGTGGGCTAACACTTTGATGTCTTCAATAATGGCTTGGCCAATATTTTCCTGCTTTAGTTATGTTATAGATATAGTAACCTAATTTGTTTCATATTTTCCATCAACACACTAAATGGGTTATACGATCTATCTGGTGTGGAAGTAGGCCAACATTTTTATTGGAAAATCGGGGGTTTCCAAGTCCACGACCAAGTACTTATTACTTCTTGGGTTGTAATTGCTATCTTATTAGGTTTAGCCACTCTAGCTGTTCAGAACCCACAAACCATTCCAAACGGCGGTCAGAATTTCTTCGAATATGTCCTTGAATTTATACGAGATGTGAGTAAAACTCAAATTGGAGAAGAATATGGTCCTTGGGTTCGAAAAAAGACATACAACCTTGGCAAGAACGTCGTTCTGCAGAATATATGACTCGTGCTCCTTTAGGTTCTTTAAATTTCGTGGGTGGAGTAGCTACCAAGATCAATGTAGTCAATTATGTGTCTTCTAGAAGTTGGTTAGCTACTTCTCATTTTGTTCTAGGATTCTTCTTCTTTGTAGGGCATTTGTGGCACGCAGGAAGGGCTCGTGCAGCTGCAGTAGGATTTGAAAAAGGAATTGATCATGATTTTGAACCTGTTCTTTCCATGACCTCTCTTTATTGAGACAGTTAATTGAGATATGAGATAAAAGACTTGAAATAGGAGTCACTTTGATTCCCTCATACATATATGGATCATATCATAAAATAAATAAAAAATAGATACTTTGACCATTTTTTTCTTTAGTTATATATCATCATATCAAATGTTATCAGAATCGGACCAGATAGCGAACCGGTTGTTTTACCAGTCCAGTGGTCAAACTGGTTCGACCGGATTTAAGAACCGGAAGAGATTTTAATTTATTTATTTACATAAAACAAAACAAAAGATTAAAAGAATATAATTCTTGATTTTCTTTAACATGTATTTTGCAGGATTAGGATTGGCATATTCTTAAATAAAAATAGTAAATGGGTGGACATTAGGATTGGGACATATCCTTCCTCCTTCATTGTTCCAATATATAATTGAAAGGGGATTAGGATTGACCGAAATATATTTGTTTCTTTTTATAATTACTGTACCATAATGTAATACAGAGGACTAAAGTTGTAAATTTTAATAACCTAAATTTATATATTGAAGAATGTGTATAGATCTACGCTTCTCTCATATTCCTTCTCTCTCTACTAATTTATTTCTTTCTAGAATTCTAGGTTTCTAAGACCATGGCTAAATGGGTTTTGTTGAAGAGAGTGAACTGGGTTCTACATCAGCTCTCACAGTTGTCACCCTTAACAATGTTATTCTTGCTCACACTTGTGACGTCGCTCATAAAGAAGCCGTTGCTCACAGCACCTAGCCGTCACTATGACGATAGAACCTAGATCTATCAGAATCGTAGCTCGCGATGTCTTTTTTTTGTCATTCTCTCTGTTCACTTCGCTTCAGTTTTAGTTGTTTTCTGGTCCGGCCGTGATTTCCGGCCACCCGGTGCAACCGCCGAGGGTAAGAACTGGCCGGTTATTCGAGTAGTGTTCTTGTATTCTTTAATTCTGAATCTCTGATGTGACTTATGACCGGAAGAAAAGCGGTGACGCCTATGAAGAAAAGGGAAGAAAGGAGAAAGGGAAAAAAAATCATTGCCTGCTCCCTAGATTCGAACTGGAGAAAAGGGAAGAAAGAAAAATGGGGGAAGAAATCGTTGTTGCTCCCTGGATTCGAGCTCGGAAAATCCAGGATAATTACAAAAGTCTGAACCAGCTGGGATGGGAACTTATAGTGTTAATTTTTGGAACAACAACAATATAATATATACGGTTTTTAATGGCATTTTTGTAAATAAGTTGACAAGTTGTCTATTGTGTTATACAAGCTGGGCGATCCGCGCTTCGCAGCGGAGTCGGACCGTTTTAAAAAGTTGTTTAACAAAACGATTAAAGATAGGTGTCACGTGAAACTAACCATTTAAGAAACTCGGTGAGCCAACCCATAAAACATAGGACAATTTGCCCATTACATTTGTATGTCCAATTACAAGTAACAAATGACATTATTCAAGCTTGGAATGTTTTCTTTGCGATAAGAAACACATGACATCATTTAAGCTTGAAATGCTTTCTTGGGAATAAAGATACAAATAACATCATTCAAGCTTGAAAATAGGTTTATATATAAATTTAATGACCTTCTAAATATAAAATAAAATAGGTTTATATATAAATTTAATGACCTTCTAAATATAAAATAAATAGTGACACTCCCTTTTTTATTATAGTTTCCAACTCCAAATAAAAAAAATACTAAAGCTACGACTCATTTATTATATTTCGAAAAACCAAATAACTCACAATTCACAAATACGGTAAACTTTTTGGATGAGTATTGTTTTAGAAATGATATAATAAACTAAAAAAAAATTGATGTGTTAGACGACCATAATCCAAAACAGTTTGGCTATGAATATAAGAATTTCAATTTTCTTCAAACATAACATAACAAATTTTGTACATGGCTCAGTTCCATTTCGAATCATCACAGCCATAAAATCAAGGCTCCTAGTTCCATTTTGAATCATCACAGCCATGAAATCAAGGCTCCTAGTTTCATTTCGAATCATCACAGCCATGAAATCAAGGCTCTAACGCAAGTCACCATAGCCTTAGGAAATGTTATTGACATCATCAATTATCAAATTATCACAACAAAGGCTTAAATGTAGGCATCACAAAAGCATTCCAAACTGAGAAGCATATAAGAAGGCAGGCTTATATTAGGGTTGTGAAAACCCTAAATTAGATATCATCGCCAAATCTAGACCAACATAGTATCTTTACGAACAGTTGATATTCATTAGGCTTAGATTAGGATTGTGGAAACCCTGGATTCATATCATTGCCAAATCTGGAACAACATAGCCTCTTTACAAATATTTTAAGCTTTATAAGCTTCAACAATTCATAGGATTCAAACACTCAAAGAAATGTCACCAGGTAAAAACCCTTATGTGCATATCATCGCAGAATCTTTACTAACATAGCTTCTTTACAAACACTTAAGGTTAATTTGGCTCAGATTAGGGTTATGGAAACCCTAAATTCATATCATCGCCGAATATGTACTAACGTAGCATCTTTACAACTTCATCATATTGAAACAAACGAAGAGATAGTCCATATACCTTAAATCGATACGGCTCAAACCCTCAAGGTCATATCATCGCCGATTCTATACCGACATAACTTCTTTACAAACATTTGAAGGTTTTTAAGCTTCAATAATTCATAAGATTAAACGATGCAAAGAAATAACTACAGAAACCCAAAACAAACAACAGATCTGTAAGTACAAAAACCCAAAATAGATTCGTCGTTTGAAAACCCAAAACAAACACCAGATCTGGAACATATAAAATCTATGGTATATGAGAGAAATTCATAGGCGTATATAACACGCCCAACTCCAAAACCAAAAACGGATCAGAAGGGTATTTCAGATCTCAGGGTTTTAAACCCAAAATCAACTAAAGGTGAACAACGAAGGAGATAACCACTGCCAAACCGTCGCCGCTTCAACGTAAACGGAGCAACGACGGGGGTGGTAATATCAACGGCTTCAAAAGCAACCGGAAAAGAAATACGAACAACGTCATCCGCCGTAAAACATCACAAATCGCATCTTAACTACCGGCGGAGAAACATTACCGGCAGCGGCAGTGTGCGACGGTTGTCTCAAATTCATCCGACTGCCCTCAAAACCGACTAAAATGTAAGTGGATAGAGAGATATAGAGAGAGAAAGTAGCAAGATAGAGAGATAGAAATCTATTGACTGCTGATTGTAAAAAGGAAATCAAAGCAACGTAAATAACACGCCAAAATAGTCCACACCACATATTTTTATATAAAGAAATCTGTTGATTGTTACTTGTACCCAATGCTATAAAAGTTGGACCCTCATTGTTATAGAAACTTGTACTCTATGTTTCAAAATTTGTACCATAAGTTGTGTTTTGTTAATATAGGATAATATGAATATGAATATGATTTAATATATAAAATTATTTTGTTTGAATATTCTCCGTCGTTGTGTCCAAATTTTTATAAAACTGCTTACGTGATAAAAAAAAATATATATATTTTTAAAAAACTTTGTTTTCAGTAAATTTAGGTCGAAATGTTCAGATAAAAAATTATAAGATACCATGTATTTAATTTTTTTAAAAGTTACAAAATACAAATTATTAATCACAAATGTGTTAAGGTGTTAAATTAATTAAGGTATCAAAAATTAAAAAGAAAATGCATTACTGCGTGGAGCTCCATAGAGATCTTCACACGAGTGAACGAGTTCAATGTAAGGATGTGATAAAGGGCGGTGTTTTACGTAGCCACATCGGCACCTATTCTTGACTGCGTGGTCCCCTATATGAGTATAAGAAAATTATAAAACTACTCACAGGTTTGATATTAACAAGCAATAATGATGGTATCTATATGGTTTCAAAATTTTGTCTGTTTCGTAAGGAAATTGATCAAACTTTTTATTCGAATGTTAAACTAAGATACTTAACTCTAATGAAGAGACAATTAATAATTTCAGTTTTTTTTAATTTATTAATGCACAATAGTTTTATGAGCACTTAATGTCAAAAATGTCGTTACGAATGAGAAATTATATAAAGATCAGAAGGATTTCATCTTACAAGTGTCAAGAATCATCTATTCGGTCTACATTTACAAATGGAGAAAGCCATTATATTCAAGTTTGTTATCATGGTCACATTAGTAATCACCACATGTAAGTTATTTCACTTTGATTAGTTTTAGTTTCTTCTTAATCTTTAGCTTTTAGTACTTTCTTAGCTGCATTTTTTTTAGAATCATGAATATGTTGAAAGTTATTCATAAATAATTTAGTTCTTATATTATTAACTACACATATCTTTAAAATGTATGTAATTTTAATATTTTAAAATTTATTTTTAAAAAATATGATATATATATACATTTTTATTTTGTCAAAATACTATTCGTTTTATGTGGTTTTCGCTAATTCAATGTACCTTATTTACAGTTGTTGGAGTTAGCGGTGAAGATCAAAATACATGCACTAAGAGATCTTGTCTAATTGGATCTCCTCCTACCAATCCCGTGAGGCCCGTATGTCCTGCTCCCACATGTCAATTTAACCAAGGTTGTAGGGATTATTGTTATCCCAATCCAGAACCTTTTTGTCAAAATGGTGTGTGTTGTTGTTGGTAAACCATGTCTTAAATGACTTATCAATTAGTAAATTCTAATAAAGCGTTATTTATTCTTGGGGCTTCATACTTTATAGAAGGTTCGGTTGCTACTCTTTTTTATTGATTTTTACGATTTATTTGAAACGAAATAAATATAACTAAACAAAAGCACAAATATAGTACCCTCCGTAGGTAGTTATGCTACAATCGGATAATGAGTGGCGAAGTGAGGATAATGCAAAAACTAAGATGACGAAGACCATGAGATAATAATCAATGAATTTTAGGTATACGATGTTATTTTCTAATTATTGGACATACGAATTAATGATTATAAAATATACTACTTTAATAGGTTTTATATTTTGTAGTACTTAAATTGGTTTTATATTTTGTAATACAAGAGATCGAGAGATAAAAAGACGAACTTGTACCAAAAGAGGCGTTTAGTAAGTAGTGGTAAGAAGCTTGTGTTCTCTACTTGAGACACAGGTTCGATTCTTACGGGCAGTACTTTGGAAGGGGCATTGGCGATGAGGGGAGACTTGGGGCTGAAAGGTCACAAGTTCGATCCCTGAGCTCTCAGGTTTTACCACCCGGCCGCTCGCGGAGGTGGATTTTCCCTGGAATGAGTTCAACTGGTGTAAATAGTCCCCGGGTTTTCCGGGGCATTCGTTGGCCGTTCAAAAAAAAAAGTAATGACAATAAGTTTAAGTTTAAAACGACAGATCATATTATCATAATACTTTTGGTTTAATTGGCCACAACAACCCATAATAAAGTTATTAGATTAATTAGTAGCACAACCCACACAAAATTTAGTCTCTGAACTATATAAAACAGCAAGAATCTCACCAAACTCTTCAAGGTTTTATGGGATATGCTTAAGAAATGGCCACATTCGGATTTGGTCTAGCTTTAATCCATTCTTTCATCTTGAATTTGAGAAGTTTGAGCTTGTTCTTAAATGAAACAAACTTGAAGGCGTGATTAACATTTTCATTCCAAACGGTTTTTACCAAATCATCGAAACCATGAATTGCAAGCCATGAGTTATAAAATTTAAAAAGAATCGATTTATAATCCACCAAAGATTGACTCAAAAAATCGGTCTATGATCAAAGATAGATATTTCCAAAGCAAGAACCTCCACATGATGAATGCGATTAAGGAAATAGGGAGAACTAAAAAACGATAGAGTTTACTAGCATTCCTACACTTCACATCAACCCGAGTGAAATGAAAACCACCCATAAGAATGTCTATTAAAGCCCCTTCATCAATAAACGAGTTAAAATTGCTTCAATTGGAAGGAGAAAACGTTAAACCAATCCTCTCCAATTCAAATGTAACCGAATTAAAGTCTACAAAAAAATATAAACGTACCCGGATGAATATTCATGAAGGAAAGAAGAGAGTTCCAAAGAGAAACCTTTAGTTGATCGTTTTAAGGGACATAAATATTATTTCTGTAACATAGAAGAGAAAAACGAACCCATTCACCTTTAACAATCAACGCATTGTCCAACAAAACCACCGATTCTTTGACGAAAACCAAAGGATTCCAAATCGATATTAACTACCTGAATTTCCAATGGAAGGAAGAAAAGCAAAATCAAAATGAAAGTTACCCCATAAAGAATTGATTTGAAACAACTCCAACGTAATCATTCTCGATTCTTGGATACCCAAAACATTTACATCATGCTTTACCAACAAAGAACTAACTTTTTTTTCTTTTTGATTCCATCCCGCTCCCACAAATATTAATGAACTTAATATTCAATTCATTTATCAACCCCTTTTTTACTCATCTGGTAGACATGTGTTTCAAATTCTCCGATCATTCCATCTATGTTTAAACCCATAATTTTCCTCATTTTTGAACTTTGAAGATGAATCTTTTAAAAAAAAAAAAAACAAAGCTACTTATCATAGACTAAAACCCAACCGGCTATTATCTTTTTGTTGATCTTAATATTCTCTCATATTTTGATTATTTTATCGCATTGAAGCCATTGATCATTAATTGCAACATAAACCCAATGCATCATGTCCCCTAACAGTTGTATTCCAACTATTCTATTTCCTTCACGTGTAACCTTGTTCTTTTCTATAGACGCGCGATAATAAAAGAATCCACATTTAAAAACAATATTAAAAATTATTAATATAAAAACAAATTAAATAAAACCAAAAACAAAAGGACCTTTCCAAGAACGTTGACATCACCTAATGAACAGCTGTGATCATGTGAATCTAGCCACACTACCTTATATATATATACATGTATACATACCACACACCTAATAACCACTTTATACATCCCTTTCACTTCATTCCTTAAACCTAGTTTAAAAAAATGGCTCGACTTGTTCTTCTGGGCTTGATCTTAGCACACACATTTCTAACCCTATCAGTAAGATGTTCCCGGATCGAGCCTACCGCACTACAACAAAAGTAGCTTGATAGGACACTCAAAAAGGTCCTAATATGTTATTTTATAGGACGCATGAGATAATAGGACCACTAATAAAAGTGTCATTTCTAAAGGGGTCCTATAAACTTAGAGCGTCCTAATAAACCACAAAATAGGACACGTTAGAATGTCCTAATAAATCACAAAATAAGACATGTTATAGCGTCCTAATAAACCACAAAATATGACACTTTATAAGGTTTTAAGATACATACATTTTATAACACATATTAGCGTCTTAAAAAGTGGATAGATCAAATAGTAAATCATCCTTATATTAGTACCACAAAAAGGGTCCTAACATGTCAAATAATGATGGGACGTTTTATTCATTTGTAAAGCATGTGAGCATACCTATTTTAAGGACAATTACCAACATCCTTCAAATTGTTCTCATTAAACATGATTCATAAATACAAATAAGATTCCATCAACTTATCAATAGATGAACTTTAACTAACGGAATAAATAAAGTTTAATTATCATTGAAATAAGTCATTTCGATAATAAAAGCATTAAACAAAAAATAAGTTAAAATATTATTATCCAAGATCCTAACATTAAACATGAAACTTAAAGTAATGAAAGACACTAGAAGAATATAGTCTTCAGTCACCATGCATCCTTCTCACTCGTCACAAACAACCTACAAATTAATCATCCATATATAAGCTTAAAGTTTGTTATAAACTAAATAATATATTACAAGTTTAACAATAATTACATACCGAAATGAAATAAAATAGCCATGCGATAGATGCACCAATAGCAGCTTGCATTGTGTCATCCTGAATTGACCGAGTTCGGGTCAACGCCTGAATTGGAGATGGAGCTTGAGGAAGAAGTTGATCAAAGCCCACCTCCATATACCAAACCAACTTAATTGATTCTAAGCAAATTTTAGAACAATTGAGCTAAAATGGAACCTCAGGTGCTGCTCTTGCTTGTATTCACCTGATGAATAGAACGAACACGTTCATTGATAAAACAAAGAAAAAGATAGGAATCCGTTTACTTCTCATGTGCATCAAAGGGGAAACAATAAAAAGCAGCAAACCTAAAAGGTGTGCAACATACAAACCTGAGATAACGCAAAAAAAAAAAAAAAAAAAAAAAAACTAAAGATTCAAAATACAAAATGAGGGACTCAACTGGGATGAACTGGATATGCTCCTCACATGTCACAAAGCTTGTAATTTAGGTTTATTTCGTTAACACCTGCAATAACAGATCACGAAACAACGTTAACCAACCAACAAACTTTTGATTGTGTAGTAAAAAATAAAATAAAATAAAATACTCTAGTCCAGGTTAAAAATAATATATTTATGGATTAAATAAGTGGTGAGGTTTTCGTATATCGCATACTATTGTGAGTAAGAGACCCAAACTGCAATATACTGATCCAAATTGGAGTGTAGTTAATTAACTCATTAATGATCTATGGTAAAAAAAAAAAAAACAAAAAATAGTCTCATTTTGTAGAACTCTCATGCCTTATCCTCTAAACTGAATATGCTACAATGCATTCAATTTAAACTAAATCATCCTTAAGCAAATTACACAAAGCAAGCAAACTAAGATCATTAAGCTTAAAAATAAGTTCTTTCATCGAAACACAAATACACAATTAGTTAATCACTGCTATAGTCTGTAAAAGAGCTTTAAAGTACCTTCTTTTCACTTATCAAGTGAAAATATCTCGTGTAAAGCCCCGACAGCATATGAAGTAGGTTTCTTGCAAAAAAGACACCTACATTTTAGTATGACCCCTTCCTGAATGTTGCTCAGTCTTTATCCAAACCATGATGTATTCAATCTACATGATCCAAACCCCTTAACATTTAAGCACATTCATACTTCATGAAAACAATAAATTGCCTAAAAATAACCCTATGCTACGATGATTTGTAAAACACAGTGTAAAAAAACAAAAATTTGCAATATACAAAGAGCTTAGAGCCAAGAGCTCCCAATGGGCTGACCTAATAGGCCTACAAAAAGAACACAAACCTGATTGTTATTTTCAATAAGGAGGTAATTAATGAGAATATGGATAGAAATTGAGGAATACATATCACATACCTAATGGTAAAAAGTACCGTGAATTGATGAAGGGATTGTTTTCTTTGAATTACCAATCTATGAGAATATTATGGTCACTATACACTACATCAACCTCATCGTCAATTGCAGCAGTAATTGATAAGTTTATTTATTTTTCAAATTGGTTGATCAAAATGCATATGACTAAGTTAAAATGTTTGCTGGTGTCTCAGATCTAAAAATGCATATGACCAAAGTTAAAATGTTTGTTGACAAAGTTAAATGCTTGCAGAGTAAATTAAATACTTATATTAGTCATTATCCATTGTAAATCAGATCCCTAACATATGAACTAACAAAGAATAGAGACCATCATGACATTGATAAACATTGAATGATGTGACGGATTTAATCAAGATTAATATAACGAAAATCATTCATATGAACATGTATTGAACATCGTTCGAACATCAATTCAATCGAAAATAAACTTGAGGATTAACAATTAAATCTAAAATTAGAGTTTCTTCAGTACCTGAATCGATGGATTGCTTCATAGTTTCATAGAAGAACAACAACGCCGTAATCCAGACTCGTAGAGAGAACAGATGGATCGATTGATTTGAATCTGGGTGAATAGGGTCGTTCGATTATCAATAGCAAGAACTGAAGATGAAGATGGCGTCTCCAGGAAGCAGTGGATGGACGTCTCCTAATGACCTGAAGTAGGCCACTTCAGTTTCTGGTTTCGTGTGAAAACAGCTATAAATGATCCTCTTTAAAATTAAATACTATTTTCTACTAACCCGACTAGCCCGACCCTACTAACCCGAAACCCAACTAACCCGAACCCTACTTACCCGAACCTTAATAGGATCGAGTTGCAGGTTGGATTTTTATTTTTAAAAAGTCCGACTAACCCGACCTTAATAACCCGAAACCCGAACGGGTTAACCTGATTAACACCCGTAGTTGGCATACTAAGATTATGGTTTAATTTTAATAAATTATCTTTTTTTTTCATTCCTGTCGTTTTTTTTTACTATGTAATGTATCTTGAATGAGTTTTTTTTTTTTTTTTTTTTTTTTTTTTTTAAGATCAAGGCCTTAGTTTAGTTGTATTTATTTTGTAGGTCTGTAAATGCTAACCACCAGGTTTTGAGTTAATTTTATTCCCTTTCTAATATCAAGTGTATTGTTAAGTAATGTTGTAATACAACTCTGACTGATAAGATCTTATTACATTCATCTTTTATGACTTATATACCAAATTTCCTATTAGATTGTGTTAAAATATAACTCCAACAAATAAGGGTCCTATTATACTAATCTATTATGAATAAAATACTAAGTGTCATAAAGTTATGTTATAATACGACTCTAACAAATAAGGGTCCTATAACACTGATCTTTTATGACTGAAATTTCAAGTGTCCTATAAGGTTATGCTTTAATTAATAGGACCCTTAATGATCAAGTGTCCTATTACATTACCACATATAAGACATTAACTACTAAACGTCCTATAATGTACTTTATTAGGACCCCAGATACTAAGCGTCCTATTTAGTTATGTGATAATAGGACCCTAAATATTCATTTGTCCTATTACATAGTTTTTTAGGACACCAGTTTAACTCTATATAGTATAATAGGACCCTGAACACTCATTTGTCCTATTAGATAGTTTTTTAAGACACTATTTTAACAGCGTCCCACACGAAGGGTCCTAAAAACTCCTTTTTGTTGTAGTGGCGGTTCAAGCACCGGCTTTTAGCCCTTCGAACGATAGAAGTATACACACAGTTAAAGCGCCTAGAAGTCGAAAACTTATTAAACACCATGTAAGTGCATTAGAGTCGCCTACAACCGGTCCATCAAGTGATCATCATGAAGAAAATACCGTGGAGGAGGATGGAATGTACCTGGAGAAGCACCATCACTCGCATGGATCGAGTTCAGCTGATAAGTCGATTGCTGGAGGCGGGGTGATCCTTGGAGGGTTAGTCATGGCATTTGTGGTGTCGATTGTGTGCTATATTCGAGCAACTCGAAGAAGAAGTATGGTAGAACCACCAACGCCCACCACTGCTAGAAGTACTGCTTCACCATGAGGAATTATGTGATCTAGGGTGATAAGTACGTATTGATATTGTTCATATACAACTTTACTTCAAAAGTAAATAGTTTTAACATAAGTTCTTGTTTGAAATATCTCTTTTCTTTTCTGAACGGCAATTGTTTGAAACTAGAGATCAACCGCGCGTTGCTGCGGTAACCCGGACAAATACAAGAAAAGTGAACAACAAAGCGAAATTTGATTGATACATTGTCTACTTAAAAAAAATGATAATGGAACTTGTTCGATGCGGAGATCTTTACTCCAAACGACGTGTGGTAGTAGTTCTTTGGCAGGAAGAGTATGTGGAATGCAAATAATAAGTAAAATCTGTTTAAAAATTATAGCAAGTGCGAGAGAAAAATATGATGTAAGTGAATATCTAGTAAAGTCTGGGTTTAATAAATTGGAGGCAGGGTATTTATTTATTTATTTATTTTGTAAAAAAGAGTGGTAAATGATGTGGTGTGCTTAATAAAAACCTTTAAGGTACCTCTCTAAGTATCTAAATTTCAATACGTTGCTCTTATCTTTATATAATCTTTACTTATTTCATTGTTAACTTTTAGAATTCAGAAATAAACAATACGTTAAATGTATAATGTGAATAAAAATTTCGAGTAAGTCTTGATGCTTGACCCACCCATGCCTAAATTTACTCTACGCGTCAACACGTCACAATCCATTATCCAATACTCCTTATAGATTTGGCGGCACCTATTCAATTTGCTAACTATTTCTATAACTTGGTTCTTGCATTTGGCTTACACAAACGGCTCAAACCAAATAAAAGTGTTTCTATGCGCCAAAACTTTTACATAAAGCAGAAAAATACACATAAATATTGTTCAAAATATGCATTCATATATTTTATTTTATTTTATCTGATAAATATCCCAACACATCTTCTCTTTTGAGTGCCAGAAAAAAAAATTGACCATGGAAGTTAGACCAGCTCAAAACCCATTTTAACCCCAATACATCAGCCAATGTTACTGTCAAGTTTTAATATACAGTTAGACCAGAAAACTCAATAATTGTTCATAGCTTGACATAAATGCCTAGCATTCATACAACGTGATCAGTTAATTGTTTCTTTACCAAAGGGTCTTTCGTATAATGGTATGCTAGTGGTGGATGAAAAAATAAATTTAATGCTTTCTTTGCTAGAATTCATCAAGAGATGCCCTAAATAAATTCGTTGACTAAGAAAGTTCGCCCGTTGACCAAAAATTTAAACCATGTAAAAAACTTGGCTTAATCTCCAAAATCTCAAAGAACACTTTCACCTAAATAGTATTTTCCTATCTCAAATTAGTCAGTTGAGCATTAATCTACATCTATTTACCATAATTTTATTAAAAGTCTAATAATGTCACATACATCATATATCCAAGGTCTAAGTTTATGCTAAATGTAGCAGCCATAGCAAACCAAACGCTATCAACTCCTACACATTAAAATTTTCAAATCTTTAGCCATACAACTTATTCATCCATTGGCTGGTCCAACCAGAATCTATAAATTTTCACTTGCAAAACATGTAACTTCTATTGTAAATATCCAGCAAATATATATCTTCAGAGCAGAACCATAAATATTTTTTAATAACAAAAAATTTTCAGCTCTAACTTTAGTTTTTTATATAATGTAAAGATCAAACATTTTAAAGATGCAAATTCAGTTAACAATTGTCTGTTTATAGAATTTTTTAGAGGTAACTAATGTTGCATTCAATCTTCATTTTTTTAATGATAATAGTAAGCTCTCTACAGCAACACCAAACCTATTTTATAGCAGTATTCTAACTCACATATATTATTGTTAAAAATTACCTTAATATATGTGATTTAATAAACAAAAGCTAAATACACTGTACATAAAAATGCATCATGTAATTTTATTTTAACCATGGCTAACTATTAAAGTGTTTGTTATTGAATATGTACTCAAAATCAAAATCTGTTGTATTTAAATTTAAAAAAATTAAGAAACCTCACATGAGGAAGAAATCATAGGAGATTGTAGGTAAAAGGAACAAAACTGTAAATAAAAAAATAAAAAAAGTATTTTTTTTTAAAATTTTAGTAAAGGCCGCTAAAAAATAATGGTATATATATATATACATTTATATAGGGAGAGGATCATTTGAGAACCAATTTGATTTGAGAACTAAAAAGAACTAATTTGAGCCACAAGTTTATTTACATGTATCCCCCTCCCATGAATTGTAGTGGTCCCCCTGAAATTTGTGGTTGAGATTTAGTTCTCAAAAGTTCTCAAAAGAAAAAGTTCTCATTTGAACCTAACCCCATTTATATATATATATATATGTGCGTGTGTGCTGTATGTTTTAAGATTGGCACGTTTGCTAAAAAAAAAAGGAATTGAACCGGCGTCTCATGGAATTTACAAACATAACAACAAAATTTTAACCACCAGGGCTAAATTCCAATTGTTTGCAATCCACCTAACTTTATATATATTATGAATATGAATATTTAAAAAAAAATTGATTTCTAAACACACGTAGGTATTGTTGGGAAAAATACGAAAATGGCCGGTTTGATCATCGTGGGACGAAAATAGCCGGCAACCACGGTCGCCCTGGCCGCTCAACAACGGTCGGACGACCGTGGGATTCCACCAATCATCCCTTGCCATGTATGTGTTCTCGACGGGCGGTACGACCGTGCGTATGGTCGTCACGACCGACCGACATTCCTTCTGTAACGGTCGGCCCGACCGTCTGTCACCGGTCGGGGTCGCCACGACCGTTAAAAATTTTGTTTTTTTCTATTCGAAAATAAAATGTATATGGTCGTCCGACCGTGACGTCCACGGGCGCTCACCGTCCAACCACGGTCAGGTCGTGCGACCGTTGAACCAAGAAAATGTTTTATCATTAAAGTTACTTTCCCAACAATAATATAATAAATAATCTTCTCATTTTTACACCTATAAATACCACACAAACTTCATACATTACCACGTAACTCAAACTCACACAACTCGCAACTCTCTATATTTTTTATTTAGAATGAGTCGTTCAAGCATTAGTCGTTCTTTTTTTTCGTCTTGATGATATTATTTTATTTGGATTTGATAGTTGTGTATGTATGAAGTGATTTGGTGAATTACCTCCTATTTATAGAGTTAAAATAAAGTAAGTAAAAAAATGGAAAATAAATAAGTAAAGATAACTTGTACAAAATTAAATTAAAATATAAAGAATAAAAAATAAATATCACGGTGGGACGACTTTAAACACGGTCGTCGACGACCGTATCCAACACGACCGTATAATTAAACGAATTTAGAAATAATTTTTTTTTAACGGTCGTGGCGACCCCGACATGCCTGTCAGACGGTCGATCCGACCATTGCAGAGAGAATTCAGGCACGGTCGTCGAGGAACATCGTACGGTCGGACGACCTTGAGCACTTAGATATCCGACCGTGGTTGATGAGGTGTCATCTTCTGGTTGGCTCAGAAACACGGTCGGACGACCGTCTATGGAGGGTGATCGACGACCGTGGAAGTGGCTATTCTGGTCTTTTTTTTAAAAAACTGAGGACATTCTCGTCCAACCGTGGTCAACCCGGCTAGTTTCGTCTTTTTCCCATATATTAATCGAGGGATTACTGATGGAGACACCTAAATAATTGCATGACATTGCAAATTCGAATGCCATGCTACTTAAAAAAAGTTACTTAAAAAGTTTTAACCTAACCAAGTTCGAACTTGCGCCTCTGGAAAAGACAATGTTAAAATTATTTGTGAAAAACCATTGGGACGTCCACCGGTTTGTTGTTAAAGAACCACAATGATTGCTATTATATGAAGTATATTATTTGAATGAAAAAGACAAAAGGCGTGGATCCATAGGCAAGTTTGTTAATGTATATATATACAATAGTTATATGAGATTCTTTTTGTTATGAAGTTTATTTATTTATTTATTTATTTATTTATTTTTGAAAAGCCAGAAATGTTATTAACCCCCAAAGTTTACAAGCATATGCATAAAACTGTTATCAATACAACCGTTTGTACCACTTACTTCACCCTAGTATTGGCACTGCAACTTTTTTTAAATATGAAATAGATCGTGAAGTGTAAACACATAAATTGAGCCTGATTTGATGCCACACGTTCACTACCACAAAGCAAGCTGTAAATAGATGCTCTTCCGATTCTGCAATTTCTTTGCAAAGCGGACAAAATAGCGGTAATCACTTTGTCGACTGATTAATGTGTCCACCACGACCACTGCTGTCGATCTCACAAGTTATCTGACTGACTTAACAGAAAACACCACCCAAGATGCTTCCTTTTTCCAAACCCATTTCCTTTAATTGCCTGTTGATGTGAGTCTCATGAGTGGGGCGTCATTGCTAGAGCGAGAGATCACTTAGAGTGTGTTTAGTTGTGAAAAATAATTTCTAGTTTTTTTTTTATAATTTTTAGAAAATGGAAGGGATTGGTTTTTCATCTCTAATATATACATGAAATTTTTTGAATATGCATTCAAAATTGAAAGATGTAATATTCATTTTCCATACTATAAAACTAGAAAACATGTTCAAATCCACTAAAAAAAACTGGGGCTTTAGTGGCGACGCATGTCGCCGCTATTGGTCCAAAATGTCGCTGCTATTACCTTTAGCCGCGACATGTCGTCGCTAATAAGCCGCCACTATTTGCTGGCAGCTAATACTTCATCGCCGTTGCTATCGTGTCACCGCTATTAACATGTCGCCACTAATAATACTCGTCGCCACTAAAAAGTCACCACTAATGCTCATTGTACAGTATAACGTAGTTTTTCGTACTTTTTTAGTTTTCAGTTTTTCTCAAAAAAGATAGCATTTGAATCAAGCGGAAGAAAACCCCATTTGTGTTAAGCCAATGAAATCTTCAATCTGTCTTAGACTATCCGTAGTGGATGAAGCCACTTGTGTGCGTTATGCGCTATGTGGCGTCCACGTCTCAAGAGAGGCTCCATGTCAATAGTGGTGTAGTTGTAAAACTTTTATAACCCCCTTAGCATTCATTACCTAATTATTTATTTAATCATTTTTTTTATATAAATAAATATTAAAAACTAAAACATTTATAAAACAAGATACATTTAAAAAAAAAACTACCATGTTTTTTTTTAAAAAAGTTCAACATTCATTAAAAAAAACACCAAACATGAAAAGTTAAAAATAATCTAAAGTCCATATTCTTTCATGATATCGGCTCGAATTTGCAACGCGAGGCTTCGTGCGGGTTCGTCTTCGGGGCCCGGTTTCATAAGCCTCTCGAACGCTTTTTCTTTTTGCCGAGCGTTAACGGCTTTCACTTGTTCTCTCTTTTCTTTTCAACAAATCATCAAAACGTTCTCGCATTTCTTCATGACAGACGGAGTAGTCGGAGGATGGAACTTGACTTGTCGATGAGGAGGCCGCTCGTTTCGCCTTCGCCTTTGCCTTGTCCCTACCCATCGCCCTAGGCCGCTCGATTTCGACATCCTCGTCGTAATCGTTCACATCGTTCAAATCAAATCCCCGAGCTTCGGACATATTAGGGGAGTCGGTGGCGGTGACGGAAGACAACGTTTTTGATTTTTTACTTGGTCGTCTTGTCGGCCTTGAGAGATCCGATTGATTCATCCACTTTGGTGCATCGCAAACCACTCGCCAAGCCTTGAGGTTGTTAAATGCCGGCGCGTTTGCTCGATACTCTGCCATTGACGTTTTGATGATCATGTCTTGGTCATCCGCACCACTCGCCTTGAGGTTGAATAACCTTGGCTCGTTTGAAATGGTGCGAAGTTTTGTTGCGAGTACGAGTTGAAGCCAAAGTTTTGGTAAGGTGTAAAAGGTGGGAAGGCTTGTGGCGGGGGCGTCGTATTCGCAACATACGCGAACAAACCATTGTCGCGCAGTTGTTGCTCGGGCTCGTTTGTCCGCCCCCGGGCTTGGAAGGGCGGGTTTGAAGAAGGTCCGCCACGAGGAAACATCTTGTTTGTAGTAGGTAGAAAGAATTTTATAAAAGTGGGAGGATGAGTGGAGGAGTGTGTTTAAAAATGGATGAAAGGTAGTATTTTATAGTGTGTAAAATAGGTTAAAAAGTTAAAAAAAAACAGCAAATGACCGTTCAACGGTCGAAAAATTAAATACCCTCTCCTCCTCCACGGCGCCATTAACATGGCGCTCCCCCTCATTTTGACTAACATGGCGCCATGGGGGGTGGGTAGGGGCGTTATGAGGGGCGCCATATTAGGAAAAAATCCCCCATAACACCCCATTACGGATAGCCTTAACAACTACAACTGTGAAAATAAATAAAACCCTAAATTTCACCAATAGGGATGAACGATGGTTATGAACGTGTATAATTAATAGCTCAGTCCATAAATAAAACCCTAAAACCTTTAAATATTACCTTTAGAAGTAATAGCTCAGTCCAAAATCGTAGCAATCGAAGTCGGATCGAGGTGGTGAACGATGGTTATGAACGGAGACGGAGGTGGATGTCAATGACAGGAGTCGTGCTCGAAATGGAGGTCGGGAACGGTGAGGGCGGAAGAGGTGGATGGCGGAGAGAAACGTACCGGTTTAGGTAGGGCTGAAGTTTTATGTGGTGAATGGAGAAGAAGTGAAAGAGGAGGGAAATAGACCCGCTAAAAAAATTTCAGGTATTACTGGCGACATGTCACCACTAATGCTTTTGATCAGATAAAACCCTAGCCGCTAGATCAGTACAATATTGGACGGCCGCTAGATTTAACTAAAAAGCTCATATACAGATCAGAGAGCAATAGCGGCGACACTAAAGGTGTCGCCACTAATAACCCTTTTTCTTGCAGTGTTGTTTTTTGAAAAGCCGGCCCCCGGAACCGACCCGACCACCAGACCACACCGACCCCCCTCCCCCCCCCCCCCCGTGGAATCGGTTTCGGGAGTCAGGTCTAGTCTGGGGATCGGGTCCGGCCGGTCCTATCTTGTAACAATCGTGAAATTTTAGTAATAATAAAAGTCTTGAGTTAAATTAATTTAAATTTTGTTTATTTGAATTTTATACTGATTATTTACTTGAATTTAACCTTCGATTTTTGAATTAAATTAGTCATATAAGTTAAATAATCACTTGTTTGAAACAAATTTATTTGTTTAACTTTTTCATTCATTTGTCTAAATTCAATTATAATATTTATTTGAATTAATTAACTATTTTAATTAATTGAATCACTTACTCACTTTGAAATAATTTTTGAGATTTTATAATATAAAAACAAATATGATATATCATAAACTTTTCAAACTTGTCATTTTTATAATTCATCGACACAATTTATTTCGTTCAAACAAAACCTCGATGATCTTTCGTTTTTATTAAAAGTTATGTAAAAATTATTTATGTATTTGGTCTTACAAATAAAACTCATTACTTTAGTTTATAAAAACATATAAAAAGAGGGTTTTTATTAACACAATAATACATATAATAATATATATAGATATATATTTAATGGGGTATACAAGGATTAAAAAATATATATATATATATATTTAGTTGTTCGCGTGTTTTCCGGCAGGGTCGCCGCCGGCGACCGCCACCATCGCCGGATAACATCCAATATCACTTAAAACTTTTGTTTTTGGTCGTGGTTAATCAAAAAACATCCTTAGCGTTCATCTAATGATCATTAACGACTCAAAACCGGCAATTAATTGGGTTTTAATCATCATGAACCGTGAATTAATTCGGACATTTAAGTCCAAATTAACTCGTTTTTGTCGTGTTTTCGGGCCTATAAATTGTTCCTCGACCTTCCTCTCAACCTTGCGCACCTAAAGAATCAAGAAACCCGCTGAAAATCGTCCCTGGTTCGCGAATTCTACCACCGCAGCCGCCGTCTCCGGCAACCCTCCTGTTTCTTCGTTTCCGTTCACTTTAAGGTACTTTCTACACACCATTATGTTCGGAATTCATCAAGGATTAAAATCCCTATGTTTATTTTGGGATTTATTCGCGTTTAGATGTCCAATTTCATGGCCAAAGTTCTAGGGTTTCGGGTATGTTAAAATGGGGAAGAAGATGACCCACTGTTTTATGTTTTAAATTTTTGGTTTGATTTTAAAATCAAAAGGGCGCCTAGCCCGGTTGGTCCGTCGTCTGTATTGTGAACGGAGGGTCCAGGGTTCGATCCCTGCGAACCCGTTATTTTTTCATATCCTTTCATTTTTTTTCTTTTACTCCAATTTAAACCATAAATTTATCCAAAAACTCTATAATTTTTCATAAAATCTTAAAGAATGTTTCAAAACCCCATAAATGTATAAACCATCATTTTTATGTTTTTACAAGATTAAAAACTTTATAAACTTTGTAGAACACCTAATAAACCTAATTAATTTTTATAAAACCTTCACTTATTTAATTGTTCTAGTAACAACTTAATTGCTTAATTTTTTATTATTTGACTACTCACCTAATTATCAAGTTAACAACATAAATATTTTGTCAATCATTTATTTGGTTACATTCTTTCTATTATTTGATCATTCAAGAGGACATTCATTAAATTACTTAATATTTACTCAATTATTTATAAATTCAGTAAGTTATTTCATTTATTTAAAATTAATTATTTACTTATTAAATTGATTATCTAGGTATTTATTTATTTTTTAATTCATTAAATTATTCATTTATTTAGTCATCACATAATGCTTCATAAACACAAATAAATACGTATTAACTATAGTCGTTTTTCAATTTATTTGTTTAGTCAAATATTTTATTAGCCAGAATTATTTATATAGTTATTTAGTAATTATCTTCAAACGATTTTATACACCAAAGACCTAAATCAAGAAAATAAAGTCATCTTCCCCAATTCAACAATCCCAAAGAAACCCTAGGCTATCTAGAAATCCTACTATTCGTCATCGTAACATTAGGTTAACCAATTTCATCATTCATTTAGGAATCCCTCGAACTTGAATCATTCTCGTTACGCCAAGCTAGTAATCAACTACCTACGGTGAGTTCATAGTTCTCATTTTACTTTAAATCTTTTGGGATGGAAAACACGCACAAACGTTTATATCATTATTACTTGGTTTTCAAAATAAAAGGATGTTTATTTATGATTATCATTGGGAATCATTATGAGAGTTTATTCTTGAAATCAGTTATTCTTGTTAAGCAAAGTCAAGTACTGTTAAATAAATTGCTTGTGTTTATCTATATTATATCGTATTCTAGGGACCTGTACATGTAAGTCTCATGAGCATCATAATCATAGAGGTTCCTTTGAGGGAACTGAACATCATAATCTTAGAGGTTTCTTTGAGAAAACTGAACATCATAATCATAGAGATTCCTTTGAGGGAATTGAACATCATTTATGCACTAGGTGACGAATATGTGATTAATTTAGTGTAATACTTGCATATTTAGTTTAACATGTACGACTTTGCAAGCTTTTATCAAATGATTATCTATTAGTGTTTTACTACAAATCTATGACTCACCAACTATATATGTAGTTGACTCTTTTTGCGTGTTTTTCAAGAGATGAGAATCAAGCATGAAGGAGACTAGAAGTTTGGAGATTTAGATAGGAAACCTATTGTCTTTTAAGTTTCTTATGCCTTGTAATAGACGTTTAAGTTTTGAATTAATAATAAAATATGGTTTCCTTTTATCCAAGTGCTTTAATTCAATGTTCATGACACCTTGATGTTTCTGCCTTCGGTTGGGGTGTTACATATCTGGGGGTCATGTTCGGCAGGAGTCGGATCCGTCCAGTCTGGTCCGGGGGTCGTGTCACTTTGTTCATGAGCGTTACCTCTGGCGGCGAATCTACAGGGAGAAGGAAGTGGGAGGCCCTGGTAATCCAATAGAGTCGTGACCCTTCTGTCAGAATGGTGTTTGCTTAAAGACAGCCGAGGTGACACAAGAAGACAAAATTAAAGAGTTGGTCCTAACGTCATTGAAGAACAGCCGCGAAGATATTTCGTTTGATCCTGGCGGGTTTTGGCGGACATTAAAACTCGAGGACGAGTGTTTCGAAGAGATCGGGGGGGGGGGGGGGATGATGCAGATCTAGAGAACCCCGGTCGCCCGACCCCGTGCCCAGGAAATCCGAGACCCGTTCCCATTGGGTTTGGATTTTAATGTATCTTTATTTTTTAAATAAGTATTTCTTTTATTTAATATTTTTATTTATTAGTAATAGATTTCCTAGTTGGTTTGCGTTTCCTTTTATTTGTCTATTTAAAGAACCCATTTGTAGTCTTTTTGGTTGGTTGATTTTTGTATAAATAATTATTTCTTTGAATGTTTTTTTGGTCTTCTTTGAATGTTTCTCGTTCTCTTTTATTCGGTTGGCTGAAGCAAACTATCCAAACTAGGGTTTCTAGCTTTCATTAATACGAATCCGTATCAAGATCGCTCTATCACTCTCTTCATTTAATTGAAATTAGTACTTTTAATCATTAAAAATGTTACATAATAAACAAAACTAAGGTAGAATATAAGATTAATATGACTTAATATATAAAATTATATTCTTCGAACATTCTTCATCGTTGTGTCCAAAAATTTTATAAAACTTCTCACAAGATCAAAAATAAATACATATATATATATATATATATATATATATATAAAACTTTGGTTTTAATAAATAAATTTAGGTCGAAATGTTTAGATAAAAAATTATAAAACACCATGTATATAGATGTTTTAAAAGTTACAAAATACTAAATTTTAAACGCATATGTGTTAAGGTGTCAAATTAATTAGAGAACTTAAAATTAAAAAGAAAATGCATTTTTACATGACGCTCTATAGAGATCTTCAGCAAGTGAACGAATTCAATGTGAGGATGTGATAAGGGACGATGTTCCACGTGACAACCTCGGCACCCATTCGTGGCCGCGAGATCCGCTAGATATAGTCAAAGAAAGTTATAAAACTGCTCACAAGTTTAATATTAACGTGCAATATTGATGGTATGCCAACGGTTTCAAAATTTTCATCTGTTTTTTTAAAGAAATTGATCAAATTTTTTATTAGAAGGTTAAACTAATTACTTAACTCTTGTGAAGACAATTAATATTTTCAGTTTTTTTTATTTATTAATGCACAAAAAATTTATGAGCAATTAATGTCAAAAAATGTTGTTACGAATGAGAAATTATATAAAGATCAGAAGGATTTCATCTTACAAGTGTCAAGAATCATCTATTCGATCTACATTTACACATGGAGAAAACCATTGTATTCAAGTTTGTTATCATGGTCACATTATTAATCACCACATGTAGGTTATTTCTCTTTCATTAGTTTTAGTTTCTTCTTAATCTCTAGCTTTTAGTACTTTCTTAGCTGCATTTTTTTAGAATCATGAATAATTTAGATAATTATTCGTAAATACTTTAGTTCTTATATTATTAGTTACGCATATCTTTAAAAAGGTATGCAATTTTAATATCTTCAAAAATCTATATAATATATATATGAAAAGGTTGGATGCCACGTGGCATCACCACAACGATCCTTAGATTCATTTTCCCGCTTATATGCTCCCAACCTAAATTAAACGCAGATCCTCATCTCACACTTATGTTCCAAACCCTAATTTGTTTGTTCTCTCATCCATCTTGCCGTCTTCATCTTTCAAATGTGAACTTGATGAATCCCCTCATCACACAGACAAATGAAGATGTGAATCCATGGGTGAAATCGGCTGCTCGGTATCTATGTTATCAAATACCCGATCCATATCTGTTTTATCCGCTACACCTAAAAACCCTAAAACCCTTCATTCAGCCGTTTCGTCTCCTTCGATACTCTCAAAGGCGATCTTCACCGGAGCATCCTTTTTCTTCGTCGGCTTCAAGAACGCCATCAGAATCTAGATCATCATTCGATCGATTTAGGTAAACGCATTTCTATTTGAATCATC
>JBCNJP010000007.1:97296835-97364113 GCA_039602395.1 Deinandra increscens subsp. villosa | reverse complement strand
CTACTTTCTTTCAATAACCTTCTGTAATATATCTACCTTTGTAAGATATCCACCATGAAATAAAACTTCCCTTGTTTCCTTATGAGTTTATGAGTGTTCTTCTTCACTTAGAAATATTTTTCTATTAGAAGGAAAAATCTCCAACCTCGACCATGACTTTCTACCTTACACTGGAGGTAGGAAACGTATCCAAGTTGTGCTGAATATCATTGAAGGAGCCAAAGAGGAGTTACCTAAGGTCATCTTAGGTTTGGTTTGCAACAACCTAGTAAAAAGACTCTTGGTGCAACCCGGTGATATTACGGTCAAAGCGGAAGAAAGGTATGGAAGCGTGTTGGACCCTTATCTTTTTAATTTTTGAATATTTCTAAGTGTATGATACTCGTAATCTTATAAGGAAATCATATTAAAAAACGTTTTAAATCATATTATAAAACAAATTTAAATGTTAATTTTAATAGTTATCTTGATTTGTATACTTCCTGCTAGATATAATATTATTTTATGTTAACAGATTTTATCATACTTTGATATGCTCATTCAACATGTTAGATAATATAATTTGAATATGTGGTTCATAAAAGTGATAACTTTAAATAATTTTGAAATTATTTTAAATACTCTTGATAATAACCTACTTGAACTAATGATTTTAAACCGCGAAAATATTTCGGCCGCTGCTACCTTAAATGGTATCAGAGCCACACAGATTTCCTTCGAGGGGGATGTTGGCTCAGATGTTTTAAATGATTTTAACTTAGATAATTTAGTATTTCTTCATCTAAATACTATTACAAATGAGATTAATATGCTTAAATTGAATGATTTCATTGAAAATGAATTTACCGACTCAGATGAAGAATATATTTCTGATGAAGACTTTAGTTTTGATCGATATGAATTGACAAGTTCTGACTTTACATATGATAATACTGACTGGGGTTATAATTCTTCTTAATGGAAAATATTAGTTTCACCAAACTAAAAGAAAATGATAATTCATTAAAAATAGATAAAGATTTAATAGAAATACAAAAAACCATCATATTTTATGGAGATAAAATAATTTTTAAGTTAGATAAAATTATAGAATTATTAGAAGATGCTTACCCTAGTAAGAAGGGTAAGGAAGACATAAACTTAGATCAAAATAGATTACATGAACCTCTAATACAACTTATACACAATATGAAAATTCCAAAAGGTTACAAAAATAATTAAAATGTATTCTGGTACTGAATCCGAATTTGAAGGCCACGAAGAAACAAACACAACACCAGATATAGATGATCTAGTAACCCAAATAGGAAAAATAGATATAAATGAAAACTTTATTAATTTGAAACCCCACTTAAAAGAAGAAAACTTTAATGTTAATGATATCCAGAATGCTAGTACAAGTACTAATGTTCCAATAAGAAATGAATTCAATAGACCAACAGAAGGATATGCTGCTTTAACAACTACGATAAAAAATAATGATAGTTATAAACCTTTCCAAAGTATGAAAAATGAACCGATTAACCCTTTTGGAATATACCTAGATATAGATTGTGTAAATAATGCTGAAGAAGCTATAGATAAATGGGAAACCGCATTTAGAATAGCAGTTTCAGTTAACAAGATGGACATAGATACAATAAAAGGATTTTTAGAAAGAACCTTATTAAATAGTGCTTTAAGATTTTGGCAAAACATGCACCCCGATCTAAAAGCAACAATATTTGGAGCAGATACTGACTTAGCTAATATAATTACAAGAGCTGTAGAAGCCTTTAGATTAGAGTTTTGTGGAGAAGGAAATTTAATAAAAGATCCTGCAACCGTACAAAAGTATTCAACAGCCTTACAAAGATTACAGTTATGTGACATGTGTGAAATAGACAGATATATTTGTGTTTTTCAAGATTATTATTATCACATATATAATAAAGTCCAAGACACTGGTAGTTACTTGCCTTTGTTTTTCTCTAAAATTCCTGACCCTTGGGGGCAAAAATTAATAACTACATATAACCCAGGGACAACAGATACATTAGGAAAAAGAATAACACATGTAAGAGACAAACTTAGTGAATGGTGTGCAGATGCCGTATTAGCTAAAAGAAGTAAAGATCTAAAGAGAAAGATATCTTTATGTTGTAGTGCTCCGAAAATGCCTTTAATGATAGGTTGTGATAGTTCATATTATTATGGAAAGATTAAAAGAAAATATAAAAAGAGAACTCATTTCAGAAAAAAGTATTTTAAAAGAAGGAAAACGAAATATTATAAACGAAAAGGATATAAAAAGACATTCAAACCTACGTTTAAGAGAAAACCTAGCCCAAAAGAATGTAGATGTTACTTCTGCAAGGAAAAAGGACATTATGCTAATAGATGTCCTAAGAAATTTAATAAAAATTTTAAGATATTTGAAATAGATGAAGACGTAGAAAAAATGATAGATGACGGAGACTTCATACCAGTAATGGATTTCCAAGATATAGATTCTGACGAAAGTATATTTATTTTAACCGAAACCGAGTATACTTCTTCTGATGATGAACAAATTTGATATTGCCACTACTAGTAATTCAGGTGATAATATAATAGATTTTCAAGAAGAACAATTCGGCGAATATAAACAAGAAATTTTAATAGACAAGAAAAAATTAAAACAGATACAACATGAGAACTTTTCATTATCAAATTATTCAGGATTTAAAATAAATACATTACAAAAGTTAGGAATAAAACCTAGGAATCATAATTTGTTTTTCGGATTAAATGTCCAAGAAAGAGCTTTAGATATTAATATGACCTCTAATAAAGTCATGATACCTTTGTTGTCTAAAAAAGATATCCATAATAAATTACAAAAAATAAAACCCGAAATAAAAAATACATTGGGGTGGGTTCATATAGGAGCAATCCAAATAATTATAAAGTCAACCTTTAAAGAAGGCATAGATACCCCTATAGAATTAGCGGTAATGGATAATAGGATTCAAAATAGAGAAGAAGCTTGTCTTGGTATATTAAGAGGAAACCTTCAATATGGAAAATTAAAATTTAATATTTATCCAAGAATTTCCTACCATATTCAAGACAAAGATTTTGATAAAACATTAAGTCTATTACAAGACTTCAAAAGAAAAGATTTCTTTAAACAACAAAATAGACCATATTCGATAACATATGCAATATCATATGCCATATCAAATACCCATCATTCAGATTGCTTTAATATAAAAGATACATTAGACTTTCCTTTACTATTTAGCGACGTATGCCAAGTTCAGGTACCTAGCTTACCTAGGATAGAGGAAATAGATGCTAGACCTTTAAGTCTAGATTTACAAGATAAACCATTATTAATATCCAACCAAATCACTCCTAGACTAGCCTTCTCATACAAAGATGTCGTCAGTCACCCATTAGAGAGAATTTCTAGCTCTAGCAGATTTTATAACATAATAGAAGAAAAAGAAGATAATATAAAGAATTACAAAGTCGAAGGAGAGTATTTTAACGGAAGTAGTTTTTCAAAGGCTAATATACTAATAGATACAGGAGCAAATGGCAATTATATAAGTTTTAAATTATGTAAACACTTACAAAGATATAGCCTGGAGGAACCTCACCAATATACAAATTTTAATGGAGAAATACATGAGATCAAGGAAGCCATAGAAACCATTATAAAATTTGGAGAAGAAAAAATACCAATAAGGTTGTTAATTGAAGACGAAGGAGAAAATGGTATATTAGAAATTATGCTAGGATTAACATTTTTAGAAAATGTAAAACCCTACCAAATAACTTCATACGGGTTAAAAATAACATACAACGATAAATTGATATATATACCAAAATGACCAGTCCTCATAGTATATATATCCCAATAGGGATTACTTATAAAGATTACAAAGCTGAATACTTTGCTGCGTATATAGATAGTGGCTCTGGAATATGTGTATGTAAACCTGATTGTTTTCCACAAGCATACCATGAAGATTTAACACCATGTAATGGAATTAGCTTTTCAAGAGATATTATATCTCTAAACAAAGGAGTAAAAAACCCAATAATTTTAACACAAACATTTGAACCCTAATTTGAGATGATAACTAATCATTGTCAACCTTAGTTAACCATCATTGTGACTAATAAGTATATATAAATATGGAATAGTATAATCTCATTTATGTAATATTTTAGTACTTTGGATTTGGATGAAGTTGATGAAGCCGTACCTCTATGTTATGAACCATTTTTTTTTCATCTTTGTTAATTAGTCAATTTATTATGAAATACTTAACAATTAGTTGGTAGATAATTTGACAGTGCTATGTGATATTAGTTAAGTCAAAGCACATACAATACTTATAGTTTAACTCTTTTGGCCATTTTGGGTAAAAGTAAATTACCGTATGCATTGAAGATTAATTTATCTATACTATACGAGATATTACTGTGTATATTTATTTGTTCATTGTACATTAAGTTATTAACTATGATTTAGATTTTAAATATTATAAATATGTATTTTCTAATTTATAACTTTTTATATTTTGTAATGTTGTTTTCGTACATTTACTATGGCTCTTTGTGTTGTTGATTTTTCGATTCAGTGTTGATTGAGGTTTTAATTTTGTTTTTTGATGAAATGTTATTTATTATTTCACATATAATATTTTTTTGTTGAGAATTTAAGGGTTAAGAGTTACATCAAGGAGGAATTATGGTCCTATTTGGTTGTAAGCAACACGAAAGTAAACATTATGGTTTTAAATTTTTGTAGCATCATTTTGCTTCATATTATTAGTCCGCTTATTGTGATATTGTTACATGCATTGTTTTTTGTTCCATTTTTGGTTTATTAGGTCTTCAGTCGTTCTTTATGTTGTTGATTTACTGATTCAGTGGATACTTTACTCTCCTTGGAGGTAACTTGGTAACATGGAGAAGTAAGAAGCAGAAAGTAGTATCCTTATCGAGCGTAGAATCAGAGTTTAGGGGTATCGCTAAAGGGATTACAGAGATTCTCTGGTTAAATAAGATAATGAAAGAAATCGGGTCTCCTTTTAAACGTACAACTCAGTTAAACTGTGATAATAAGGCTGCGATTAAAATTTCAGAGAATCATGTTCAACATGACATGACCAAACATGTTGAGATAGATCGTCACTTCATAAAAGAAAAGATCGAAGATGGTACCATCGACTTCCGATTCCTCAGATCTGAAGATCAACTGGCAGACATCCTAACAAAGGCTATTGGAACTAGAGTGTTTGAATCCGTGCTATCCAAGTTGGGTATTGGAGACCTCGCTACAGAACTTGAGGGGGAGTGTTAGAATATTGAGAAGAAATAGTTAGCACAATTCAAGGAGTAATTGTCGAAGTTAAATATTCTATCTACAATAGGAGATTTGACAGGCTGTCCTTTATTAGTTATTTCCATATATAGGTTCTTTTTGTCCTTTATATTTGGGTTGTTCCTTCTTTGTAACATACGAGAAAAGAAATAAAAGAATAAATACCAACTTAAGAATTTGTGATTAATGAAAGGAGATATGTGTGATCAATGAGAAGGAGGCAAATTCTATCATATATACCTATGAATTGAACAATTGTAACTAAAAGTTTTAGTTCATTTGTCACTTGGATACTTTGAACATGTAGAGCGGATATTATCTTAATCGGTTATCAAATAATTTGAATTTAAATTGTTTGGTTATTGGGTCCATAATCGGTTTCATCAGAAAAACCCAAACTATATAACTTAATAACATAAAATAGATAGCCGGAAGAATAACACTACTTCAAATAATCAAATTACTGTTCTCATCAAAGAATCTTCATGATAAAGGTGCAACTTCTATTGAAATAACTCAAAGTTTTCTACCGTTACATGAAGCTAGGAGAAGTCCACGTATATATAGAGATCAAATCTAGCTGTAAATTTGATCTTGTCGTGCAAAAAAAAAAGTAGCTTGGTGGGTCACGAAGTGGAATAACTAGTGTTTCCTTTATAGTCTAGTCTTGCTCTTTTTTAGCTTAATGCATAACATAGAAGGGTAGGGTTTTTTTTATTTATTTCTTTTTTTAAATTTTGCGGTTTGCTTTATTTTTGTTGCTTTGCTGTTTGAATACTTTTGTGGTAGTAATAATGAAGCTGATTGAGTAAACATTAGGGTTTAGGGTTTACATTGATTCCATATATATATATATATATATAGGGGGAGGATCATTTGAGAACTAATTTGGTTTGAGAACTTTTGAGAACCATTCTAAGCCACTAGTTTATATATATGGAACCCCCCCCCCCCCCCCCCCCATGAATTTGAATGCTTCCCCCCTGAAAATTAGTGGCTCAGAATGGTTCTCAAAAGTTCTCAAAAGAAACAGTTCTCATTTGAACCTAACCCTATATACATATATATATATATATATATATATATATATATATATATATATATATATATATATAGGGTGAGGTTCATTGTAGACACCCCCATAAGTGTAGACAGGTAGACACCCTATTTCACATGTGAAATTACTTTATTTCACATGTGTTTTCACATGTGAAATTTTCTGAACAATGAGAATAAAAAAATAAAAGAAAAAATAAATTAATCATAACCATTAGATCAAGAGATCTAATGGTGAAAAAAGGTGTCTACCTGTCTACACTTATGAAGGTGTCTACAATGAACTTTTCACTATATATATATATATATATATATATATATATATATATATATATATATATATATATTTAAGTTGCATCAGTATATTTTAGTTGGCTAAATAACACATTTTCCCAACATTCAAAGAAATATCCCGAATAATCCAATCAAAGAACCCATTCTCAATATGGATCGATACTTCGATGCAATCTTATATGTAAAAAGCTGAATAAAACGATCTAAACTACCTGATAACCTAATACCATATCCTAGCTTATAACACCCCTACTGTGCGGGCAATCCTTTTATCATAAATTATGTTGTGGTATTTATATTTCTTGTTTCTGGGCTGTGCTACTAATTTCATAATTTAATTATGGGTTCTTGTGCCCATTATACCAAAAGTATTATAAGAATATGATATGTCATTTTAAACATATCCTTATTACTCAACGCCTTTTTTTAGTACAAATTCGTTATTTTATCTCTCGATCTCTTATATTACAAAATATAAAACCAACTAATTAAAGTAGTATATATTATAATCATATTAATCCGTTTATCAAATAAGGGTTGGGTTCTATAGAAAACCAATATTTTATAAAAAACCAAAAAACCAAGGAAAAAAATTATTTTTTTTTAAACTTTTTTTATATGTTTCTTTCATGATTTTAAGAATATTGGAAAAAGAAAAAACTTTAAAAACGTTTTCGAGTTTTTTTTTAAAATAAAATAAAATTCGAATTTTAGCTTGAAATTAATATTGCACTATGCAACAATAATATAAAATTGGTTTATGAATGTCAATTCTTTGTTTTTTACATTATTCGCATAAACCACATTCATATTTAAGTTAAGTCTCTTGTTTTTAAGTAGTTTTAATTATAATGCATTATGCAATACTATTGGTACTATTGCATGATGCAATAATAAAAAATCACTAAACTTTTTATTTTTTAAATTTTTTTTTCCCATAAATAAAGCTAATAAAATTATAGAATTTTTGGTGAAATTATTTTTAAAAAATATTATTATATGAAGAAGTTATAGAGAAAAAAAGGTTGGTTTTTTGGTTTTCTGGATAATTATTGGTTTTCTATAGATCTTTCCCCTATCAAATAATTAGAAAATAACATCGTATATCTAAAAACACACCGATTATTATCTCATGTTCTTCATCATCTTAGGTTTTGCGTTATTTTCACTTCGTTATATTTTATTATTCGATATAGTAGCATAATTACCTATGAAGGGTACTATTTTACTTTTTTTTAGTTAAATATGGCTTTGTTTCATTAAATATCTTATTGCTATTATTTGCGCACATGGTGTTACAAGTTTTCAAATAAAATCTTGAAAATCAATTAAAAAAAGTAGTAACAGAACACCTTCCATAAAATATAAAACTCCAAAATAAATAACGCTTTATTAGGATATACTTATGGTTTACCAACAACAACACACACCATTTTGACAAAAGGGTTCGGGATTGGGATAACAATAATCCCTACAACCTTGGTTAAATTGACATGTGGGAGCAGGACATACGGGCCTCCCGGGATTGGTAGGAGGAGATCCAATTAGACAAGATCTCTTAGTGCACGTATTTTGATCTTCGCCGCTAACTCCAACAACTGTAAATAAGGTACATTGAATTAGCGAAAACTACATAAGACTTAGTATTTTGAAAAAAAAAACAAGATATGTATATATATCAATTTTTTTTTAAAGATATTAAAATTGCATACATTTTTAAAGATATGTGTAATTAATAATATAGGAACTAAAGTATTTACAAATAATTTTCAACCTATTCATGATTCTAAAAAAATGCAGCTAAGAAAGTACAAAAAGCTAAAGATTAAGAAAAAACTAAAACTAATGAAAGAGAAATAACTTACATGTGGTGATTACAAATGTGACCATGATAACAAACTTGAATAGAATGGCTTTCTCCATGTGTAAATGCTGAATACAATAGATAAATTCTTGTCACTTGTAAGATGAAAATATGAAACCATTTTTATCTTTATATAATTTCTCATTAGTAACGTCATTTTTGACATTAATTGCTTATTTGCTCATAAAATAAAGGTGCATTAATAAAAAAACTGAAAATATTAATTGTCATCATAAAAGTTAAGTAATTAGTTTAACCTTCCCATAAAAAGTTTGATCAATTATTTACGAAATAGATGAAAATTTTTGAAACCATATGCATACCATCAATATTGCTCGTTCGTAATAATATTGTGAACCGTTTTATAACTTTCGTTGACTATATCTAGTGGACTACACAACCACGAATGGGTGTCGAGGTGGTCACGTGGAACACCGTCCCTTATCACATCCTCACTTTCATTTTGCATTCGTTCACTTGTGTGAAGATCTCTACGAAGCGCCACGCAGGATCGCATTTTCTTTTTAATACCTTAATTAATATAACACCATAAAACTTTTGTGTTTAATTATATATATATATTATATAATTTTTAAGTTTTTTTGTGTGAGAATTTACTATGCTTTTAGCACCAATTAAAAAATTACAACTATCATCACCATTCAATAACAACATGACAACATCAAAGTCATCTCCACCTCATCAGGTATTATTCTCAACACCGAACACAATCCTAACCCACCACAACCAAACCCTCTCCCATCTCTCCCTCTCTCTCGGTTACTCTCTCTCTCTCTTGTCTCACTCTCTCCCTTTTTGATGCCGTCGCCAACCACATTGCCACCACTGCCAGCCGCTCCACCGCCATCCCACCCCACCCCACTAAGACACCCACGTCCGGACTTCGACTACCCGTCGCTTTAGCCGCTCAGAACAACCATCCCTCCAGTCTATTAAAGGCTGACATCTCTGGTGTTGGTCGAATCTCGAGTCAACATCGTTTTTTTCTTATTTCATTGGTTAGTCTCTGATTCACGGGTGCATGTTATTGGATTCCTATGTTTGGTATCATCAATTCCATTTTCTGCCTTTTTATCATGCTTAATTTTGGGTTTGATGATTTTGTATTCGATGTGTAGGTATTGGTGATTTTGTGTGATGATGTGCTGTCTTCTAGGTATCCGATTGTGCAGGTATTTTGATATTTGAAAAGTTAAGGAACGACTCATTAGGGAATATATACATACTTTCATTACTGGCTTGCAGTCAATTGGTGCTTATAACTATTTATGTATGTGATGTGACAAGATTTGCAACCCGCGCGTTGCTGCGGAGACCGGTTGTCTAAGTTGCTTAATTGCAAAAAGCAGAGATAGTGGCGTTGAAAAAAGTCAATGGTTAATTTAAAATGAGAGACCTATTAAAAGTTGTGTACTTGCCTTATTAAAGGGACTTTTTCCTTGTAAACTCAATGGTTAATTTAAAAGTAAAATTAAGTATTCATCTATTAAAAAAAAAGGAAAATTGGAATAGAATAATCCCAACTTTTGGCTTTTGGCCTACAATAATCCCACTTTTCAATATAACCCACAACGGTCCCAACTTTCATCCAAATTTTTTTCAGTGGACCCGCAGTTATCTTTTTTTAACACCGTTAAACAAACGATGACATGGCAAGATGATGTGTGACATGGCAAGCTGATGCGTATTTTTTATCATCTTCTGAAACTTGCATTTCTATATTCAATATTCATCATCTTTCTTCTTCCCCAAATCGATCATACCTATGAAATCCGCCATGGCTACACAACAACTTACTCTTTCCCAGTACTCCGAGGTAAAATAATTGAAGCTTCCTATACATTTCTTTTTTCAGTTTTTCAATTACAGTCTTCCTGGTTTTATGTTTATCGAACTTAATTTGACCTAAATTTATGTTATTTCAACTGATTTCGTTGAGATTAATCCTATTTGATTTTGCTTATTTTCAGCTAATATTTGCTGCAATTAAGGCTATAGACGAAAAAAACGAAGCTAACAAATCGGCAATTTCGAAGCACATTGAAGCCAATTCCGGCAACCTCCCGGCGGCACACGAAACCCTCATTTCGCACCACCTGAACAAAATGAAAGCAGCGGCCGTGGCCGGCCGCCGAAATCCACCGTGCCGTTGAAGCCAAAAGTGAGAGACTCTCCTACTCCGACGACGAATGCGCCGACTATAAGCGGTCGGAAATGTGGACGTCCGACGAAGTTGGGGAGGGCTGCTAGTAAAGCTCCGGCGCCGACAGGTGGTGAACGGAGGGGAAGAGGACGTCCGCCGAAGGTGAAAGCAACATCGGCGGCTCCGGTAGTGGCATGATTGTAATAAAATGGATGTTGGGGTCTTCCTTGCGCCTGAGGTGTGGACGATTAGGGCTTCAGAAACGAGGCCAAACCTTTCACGGTTCTTTTAAATGACGTGGATAAACTTGATTTTTTTAATTGATAATAAAATATTATTATTACATGGAAATGATATGGAATAAACATTTAAAAAAAATAAAAAAGGACATGTCAGCATGCCACGTAAGGATACACTTAACGGTGTTAAAAAAAGTTAACTACGGGTCCACTGAAAAAAATTGGATGAAAGTTGGGACCGTTGTGGGTTATATTGAAAAGTAGGATTATTGTAGGCCAATACCCAAAAGTTGGGATTATTCTATTCCAATTTTCCTAAAAAAATCACTTTTTCCAAAAAGAAAAAACAAAAACAAAACTGGGTAATTGCATATCAGTGTGACAGCAAACTAAAGATCATTGAAGATAATCATCTTGGTGTAGAAACTGACTTAGAGTTACTCCGAAGACGTATGACACAATAATGACTTAGAGTTACTCCCAAAACATATGACACAATCCATTTCCCATTTCAAGATTTGAAGCACAGTACCTAAACAGAGGTAAATATAAGGGATCATCACTTTCATATCTTGCATAATAGATCATTAATTTCATATCTTGCATAATAGATCATTAATTTCATATCTTGCATAATTAAAAAGCACCTTCGAAAGGCCACTACTCCATTCTTTTTTATATCAAATCGATTTTTATAGAACAAAGCATCAATTGCAAGTAACGTTCTTGCATAATTAAAAAGCAACATTGAAAGGCTACTATCTCCATTATTTTTATATCAAATCCATTATTATAGAACAAAGCATCAATTGCAAGTAACGTTAATTTTGTAAACCCTAGAAGAAAACTCTAGGAGATGGTTGTAGCAGATGTTGTTTTGTTATTAGGAGAGTGATGGATTTCGTAAAGCAGCCCAGACACTCAACCAAGCAATACGCAGATCTGCAGCACATGCTTTATCTATAACCATTCGCTTCTACCATTTTTGTGTGGTGCATGCTTGAAGATGATTTATTCCCTTATGAAAACTTCAGTTTAGAGTCTAATCTGTAACAATTCAAACGCAGAGACGGACATCAGATGTTAAATCGAAGTCTTAACATGTCGTGAAACATTCTTGAAGTTGAATGTGTTAGTGAGTTCCACCCGAATATCTTTAATTCTTCACACTAAACCCGATCCCTAAATTTAGTGTTAAGGAAATCATACACAAAAGCTTGAACCAATAAAGAAAGAAGGAGAACATAATGCAAAACAGGTTTATGAGATAAAGATTTAAAACTTGCTAAAGTACTATTTGTCTATAGGTCGTTCATTGAAATAAGTACAAAAGGAATAACCAAATCTACTACATACTACTATCCTATGAATTCTGCAATGTATTAACCACAATACACTAATTATTAAAAAGAGCAAAGATTTATATAAAGCTTACAGTGTTTCAAATGTAGCCATTATAATCGTAGTACATATACAACTCCAACAAAGAGAATTGTATTTATTGTTTCTTCTTCTGCAATCTGCAACAATTTTTAATAAAACTCAATTATAATCTTACCCTAATTGAATAAACCATTAACACGATGACCTTTCAATGATCATATTCAAACGGACTTAATTATAAAGAGGAAAACCTAAAACTAAATATGAAAGGAAATAGAAAATACCATGGTTGTGCAAATTTTAGAACAATGATCAAAGTTTTGTGAAATTAAAAGAGAATTTGAAATTTAGAAAGAACAAATTTTAGATTTTTGTTTCTGCGAAGAAATATATGGACAACTTAATATCTGGACAATGGAAAATGGGGAAGAAGTCTGAAGTAGAAATCCATCGTATTAGATTTATTCATTTTAATGGATCTTACCTACGTGAATGCATCGTTGTTCCAAAAAAAAATCTTCAGATCACAATTGTTTGGATCTTACCAACGTAGATGCATCGTTGTTCTCAAAAAATTTCTTCAAACTGATCGAATTCGAATTCCCTTTGATAGACGACAACGGGGGCTTCCGAATTGATTTGTGATGAATCGGAACTAACAAAGGATTTGACTGATTTGGGTGCTAGGGTTAGTTATGAGATCTTGATTGAATGGAAGCGGAAAGAGGGGAAGAGGAGCCTTGGTGATTTAACGATAACATGATGGATTGGAATGGAAACGGTTGAAACTGACGGTGGAGTATGGTTGTGTCGTTTGGTGAGGGTCGCGATGGTGGAGAAGGGTGATTTGGTGAGGCTGTTATTAGGGCAGAGAAAGGAAATCTAATTAGTTAACACGTGTCATCCAGGGGTATACCGAAGTTGGTTTTTGTGTATAGGGGGGAAATATTGGTTTCTACGGCAAACAAAGTCTATAGGTGTTAAAAATTAATTGTATTTAACATTCTTACATTGTTATAAATATAGAGGCTATCTGATTGATTTACATGTAAAACAAATTGTGCTTTTGGTGACCTCTACGGCTAAAGGGGATTTATAAACCACGTGCTTCTGTTTTTCTTGTCTTTTTGTGGTTTCTATCGGTTGACATTGTTACTTATGGATGAGAATTTAATAAACTGTACAAAGGTTGGGTTTGAGATGACTTTTGGATTCAATGGGAGACAGCTATGCAACTTAGCAGATGAGAGACAGGCTTCTTCGTAGAGGATGAAGGAGAAGGACGACTGATCAACTGCCTAAGACGAATACCACAAATGGAACGCCACTTTTGTAATAATCAACTACACATTTTTATAACCCATCTGAAGGTACAGGGCATAAAGTTTAAGACTACTCACAGTGGTGATCGGTTTGTTGAATTAGTGGGGCCAAAGTATAAAAAAAAAGAAAAAATCATGTAAAAGGCACAATCGGTTCTCTGGAACGAACCAGGCCCGTGAGCTTCAAATATTTACTTTTTGTCATGCACACAACACATGTCACATTTTTAATGGTCCATAATTAATTTGTTTTTTCTTTTTCTTTCAGACTAATTTATTTTATATATAATATCGTTTTTTCTTAAATAACTTATAATATATATACCTTTCAAAAAAATCTAAAAACACATTCTCGTTTAGCTAGCTGTAGTATAGCTAGCTGTCTGGGCAAACCAATAACCTTTGATAATATTATAGCTGAAAAGTGTAGTAAAAACGAGTATGCCAGTTTTGCTAGGGTATTGATTGAAGTTCCTGTGCATGAGACTTACCCTTGTTTTGTTAAGGCTTTCTATCCTGTGGATGAGTATGGGGTCCAAAACAACATTGATATTCATATTGAGTTTTCTAAATTGCCAGTGGGCTGTCCCTATTGCTTGGTTTATGGTCATTCTTTTGATTCGTGCTTGAATAGAATGTTAACTGAAGAGGAGGCTTTGGAAAGAGAAAAGGCTACTAAAGTGTTGAATCAACCTCTGAACCTCATGTTAATGCTCCTGATGCTGGTCTTGAGGCTGATAAGCCTGCTGTTGTGAGTGTTGCTTCTAGAAATGGTACAATTACTGTTCCTGTTAATGCTAAACCTAAGGCATCAAATGTTCATGATAATTTGAGGAAAGTTGATGATAAAAAGAGCCCATGTGTTAGCAAGACTGGGGTTGATGATGAGGGTTTTCAGTTGGTCATTAGTGGGGAATGGAGAATAAAGGGCCTGCTGTTAATACATCTAGTAGTTCGGCTAAGAGGTATAACCACCAGGAGTGGCAAAAAGTTATTAGTGGTCAGGCATCTTCTAGTAGAACACTAGTGAACAGTAAACTAGATCAGAAAAAGTTAGATGTTAGTAACAACTTGGTTAATGTTAAGGCTGCCAACAAAGGGGCACATGGTGAGGAGAAAAAGGTGGATCGGAATTTGGGGACTAGAGGTAAGCAGAGGAATGGAAAGTCAGGCAAAAATGGAAAGGTGCAAGATGATAAAAAGCCTTGTGACAGAGTGGCTGTTGTTAAGGGTCAGCTGCATAACAGGAAGTCTATCCCTCATGATAAGCATATTCCTTTGAAGACTTTTAATTCCTTTAATGTGCTAGAGGATATCACAATTGACATTACTAATGCTACACATAGTAATTTTATTTATCAACCTACTGAGGAGTTTATTCCTGTTAATAAATCAAAAATTCTTACCACAGCTCTGGAAAGTTATTACAAAATCATGTCTGAGGATGAAAAGGATAAGGTTGTTGTTCATGTGACTAATAAAATTGTTCCACCTTTTGAAAGAAGTGCTTGGAGTTTTGCTCAAAGAAAATTGTTTATGATCTTATGTAACAAGAATGGATTTGATGCTGGCATGGAGTGTATTTTGGAGGATGAGAGGAATGCTGATGAAGTTTGTGATATGCAGGATGCTTTAATGGGAAATTATGAGGAACATAAGAATGAAGTGAAGGTATGTGGATCCCAAGAGGACTCTTTGAAATGAAGATTCTTGCGTGGAATGTAAGAGGCTTGAACAATCTTGATAGGATTGTTTTAATCAAAAAAGTTTTAAGGAAGAATGGTATTTGGGTTTGTGGTGTTATTAAAACAAGATGAGGTTCAAACAAAATTGATTCTGTCACTAAGCAGGTTAATTGTCAGTGGAAAGTATGTGAGATGCAGGATGATCTGAATGAGAATAAGGAAGATCAGGAGAATGACATGAAGGTATCTGGGTCTCAGTCTCAACCTTTGAAATGAAGGTTCTTGTTGGAATGTGAGGGGCTTAAACAATCTTGATATGATTGTTCTTGTCAAAAGAGTTTTGAGAGAAAATGGTATATGGGTTTGTGGTTTTATGGAATCCAGGTTGGGGGCTGATAAAATGGAGGATGTGACAAAGCAAGTTAATAACAATTGGAGATGGATTTCTAATCTTGTCTGCTGTAGGGATTAGGCTAGAGTTGTTGTGGGGTGGGATTGCTCCAAAGCTGTTGTTCAAATCCTTGATATGAATGACCAGGCTATTCATTGCATTGTTAATTCTATTGATGGGGAGGAAAGCTTTCTTTGTTCTTTGATTTATAGGCATATTACTCCTGCTAAAAGGAATCTTTTATGGCTTGATTTGGTTTGTCATAACCAGCTGATTAGAGGACACCCTTGGGTTTGTATGGGTGATTTTAATACCATTCTTGATCCTGCTGAGTCTACCTTTGCTAAATCTGCTATAAATTCCTCCATTTCTCAGTTTAGGGATTGTCTCAATTCGTGTGGGTTAAGTGATTGTGGTTATCATGGCTTGAAGTTCACCTGGACTAGCAAACCAAAGACTGGTGGTGGAACTCTTAAAAAGTTGGACAGAGTTGTATCAAATCAGAATTTTAGTTCTAGCTATGATAGGGCTTTGGTGGAATTTTTACCTTTCTATTCTTCTGATCATGCTCCTATGCTGTTGAATTTTGGGAGCAGTTGTATGCAGAGAGCTAAGACTTTCAGATTTTTGAATTATTTAACTAGGAAAGCTGAATTTCTTGACATTGTTGTTAAGGGGTGGGATAAAAATTATGTGGGTTTTAAGATGTTTTTTCTGGTGTCTAAACTGAAAGGTTTAAAGAGGCCTTTAATGAATCTGAATTTCAGGAATGGTAACTTGTTTGAGAAGACCGAGAAGTTGAAAACTGAGTTGGAACGTGTTCAGAAAGAAATGGTGGATGACCCTGAGAATGGGTTTCTTAGAGATGAGGAATTTGTATATTTAAATGCTTATAAAGATGCTCTCATTGATGAATACCATTTCAATAAACAGCAAGCAAAAATTAAATGGTTAAGGGATGGTGATAGTAATACAAGATACTTTCATGCTTCTGTGAAGGAAAGGAGGAAAAGAGGCAAGGTTGCTATGGTTAAAGATGCTGATGGGGAAGAATATTATGGTGATCAAGTTGGGGAAGCTTTTGTGAGGCACTTTAGTAACTTTCTAGGCAAGAAAGGTTCTGTTGTGGAAATTTCTGATCCTGAGTCTCTGTTTGTTAACACTATACCTGCTGATGTGGCTGATTCCATGGTTACTCCGGTTACTAATTCTGAGATCAAAGAGGCCTTAATGGATATTGATGATGATAAGGCCCCTGGGCCGGATGGGTTCACTACAAAGTTTTTTAAAGCTGCTTGGGGAGTGGTCAAAGATGATTTCTGTGAAGCTATAATGGAATTCTTCAAGAATGGTAGGTTATTAAAGGAGGTAAATGCCACTGCTTTATCTCTAGTTCCTAAGAGTAATAGCCCTTCTAGTGTTACTGATTTCAGGCCAATTGCTTGTTGTAATGTCATTTACAAGTGCATTAGTAAAATTCTGTGTAATAGGATAAAGGGTGGTTTAGAGTTAATTGTAGGTGAGAATCAGAGTGCTTTCATCCCAGGAAGGCAGATTAGTGACAATGTGTTGTTAGCTCAGGAATTAGTCAGGCATTATAACAGAAAGAGTGGCTGTGGTAAGGTGGCTTACAAGATTGATATCCAAAAAGCATATGATACAGTGGATCTTGATTTTCTCAAGGTCATTCTCCATAAATTTGGGTTCCCTTTGATTATGGTGAATTGGATCATGGAGTGCATTTCAACTGCTTCATTCTCCATCAATGTTAATGGGCAGCTTGAGGGCTTCTTCAAAGGAATGACGGGATTAAGGCAGGGTGATCCATTGTCCCCATACCTATTCACTTTGGTGATGGAAGTGCTGAATTTGATTATTAAGAGGAAAGTGGGAAACAATGAAAATTTTAAGTATCATTGGAGGTGTAAGGAGCTCAAAATTACACATTTATGTTTTGCTGATGATCTAATGCTTTTTTGTAATGCTGACAGGGTCTCTGTTCAAGTGCTTAAGGATGCTTTATCAGAATTTAGCAGTGTCTCTGGTCTCATTCCTAATTTGATGAAGAGCACTGTGTTTTATGGGAATGTGAAGGAAGCTACAAGACAAGTTCTGAACTCTATAATGCCTTTTAATTCTGGAAAACTTCCTGTCATGTATTTAGGAGTTCCTTTACTTTCTAGCAGACTGTTATATAATGATTGTATTGTGTTGATTGAAAAAGTAAGGAAAAGGCTTGATAGTTGGAAAAATAAGTTTCTGTCTTTTGCTGGTAGGTTGCAACTTTTCAAATCTGTGTTGTTTTCTATAGGTATCTACTAGACTTCTATGTTCATTCTCCCTGGTAAGGTTCTTAATGAGATAGAGGGAATGATGAGGAGTTTTTTGTGGGCTCAAGAGACAAGTGCTAGAGGAAAAGTTAGAGTGAGTTGGGATAGGCTTTGTCACAAGTGGAGTGCTGGGGGCTTAGGGATTAAATCTCTAAAATTGATGAATAAGGCTCTCATTGTTAAGCATATTTGGAACCTTGTGTCAGGCAAAAACTCAAATTGGGTCAAATGGGTTAAGGTGCATGTGGTTGCTGATAGGAATTTTTGGAGTTTGCAGCCAAAAGATGGTTTAAGTTGGTCATGGAGGAATATTCTCCTTTGTAGAAAGGTGATCAGGCCTCATATTTTGTTTGAGGTTGGTTCTGGTAAGGGGATAAATGCTTGGCATGATAGATGGCATGAGTTAGGGCCTCTTGATATGTACATTAATAACAGAGAAATAATTAGGGCTGGGTTTAAAGATGACTCTTCTGTTTATGATATTGTTAGGAATGGTAGGTGGAATTTTCCTGAGGAGTCGTTTAATTTGTTTCCTGTGTTGAATTGGATCCAATGTCCTTCCATTTGTGATGATAAGAATGATAGGGTTAGATGGATAAGGAGTGATGGGGAGTTGGTTGATTTTAGTACTGCATGCTGTTATAATGATTTGATGGGTGTACACCCTACTTTGGATTGGACTGGGAGTGCTTGGTTCTCTCATAGGATTCCTAGGCATGCATTTGTTCTTTGGATGGCTATTCAGTTTAAGCTTTTAACTCAGGATAGGTTGGCCGGATAGGTGGTCTAGGGGTAGTAACCTTAAATGTGCTTTTTGTAATGAAAAACCTGATAGTCACTGTCATCTGTTTTTTGAGTGCAGGTTTCCTGCTCTGATTTGGGCTAGAATGAAACAAAAGGCTAGGATGAGTGATGCTCCTAACTGTTGGAAATTTATGAAGATTTACATGACTTCTTTGCCTAAGAGTAAGTCTATTTGGGTTGTAATTAAGAAGCTAACAGTTGCTGCTGTTGTTTATTTCTTATGGCAGGAAAGAAACTTGAGGTTGTTCCAGAGTAGGGCTGGGCAAAGTCGGTTTCCCGACCCGAAATCAAAAATCCCGACCCGACCCGACCCGAATCTCGATTTTGTATAAAACTTCAGACCGAAAACTGACCAAGATGACTATATCGGGTATCGGTCCCGAACTCAGTCGGTTTTGTCGGGATTTGCTTCACAACCGAGACCGACGACGAGATTATCCTTCGTTGCCATGTTACTAGGCTTCATTTCTGCTTGGAATTACAAACATGTAAAAATTATTACGCTGCCATTTTAGGGTCGAGATCAACCTTCAATTGGTGATTTTGCTTGGAATTGAGCTAACCGTCGGTTTCCTCCTCCTCCTTGGGTTGATTTAGACTCTGGTTGTATGATTATGCGGTTATGATACGAATAGAAAGAACTGAAACTGATTGATTCTAATTTCAATACGATAAAAATGGTAAATTTTTGGGGATTCGGTGAAAACCCATAGAAAAATTAAAATTCGTACATCAAAGATTTTACATACGTGTTGCTTCATGATTGAGAATGGTGGATTGAAGTGAAATCGAAGGATAAAAGAGTAGGATGAAGGAATTTATGGGACCGAGATAAGAAAGCATGATGAAAGAAAGCATGATGATGGGTGAGAAAGGAGATAGAGACGAATTTAAGGAGGCCTGCAATAAATCTAGACTGCTTATGACCTTTTTTATCATTTATTTGGGACTGCAATAAATAATTTAATCGGTCTTCGGGATTCTCGGGTATGGACCAAGACCGATACCGAAATCGAATTTCATCAAAAATAGGAACCGAGACTAATTGGATATATGCCTTTTCAGTTCGGTACTCGGGATTTTCCGGGTCGGGTTCTCGGGATTTCTCGGGTACCTGATATTATGCTCACCCCTATTCCAGAGTAAAGCTATATCTTTTGAGGTGATGGAATTTCTAATAACAGAAGCCATTTGGCTCAAAATTGAAAGGTACAATGATGAAATTCTCAACACAGGTTGTTTTGGCTGATGAGTTATGGCACTTTCTTCCTTTTAGTATATCTAATGGGGTACATGCCTAACTTTGTTCTTTTGGTGCTTTGGATTGTTGATTGGTGGATTTTACACTTTATGTGTTTGAGGGGGGGGGGGGGTGTCAAATGGGGTTCTCATTCTGGATGTTGGGTTGATTCATAAAGCTTGGGTAGTATTCTGGTGCATTATTGTACTTCATCTCTCAAATTTTTATTTCTCTCTTTTATTTTTGTTTTGGGTCTTTACTCTGATGGTGTGGAGGTTTAGTAATAAGCCTCCCATCATTTCTGCTGTTGATTGGTTGATGATTGGTTTTTGGGAGCAGCAGTGCTGTCCTAACCCTTTTATGGATGGTGTGTGGTGCAGCAAGAGAGGTAGGATGAACCTTTCTACCCTAAATTTTTATATTTTTAGCTCCCCCTCTTGCTGCACAAACCCTTGTCAGCTTCTTAGTGTCAATGCTCTTTTTTCTTTTAGTATGGCTGTTGGTTTTGAGTCTGCCTTTTTGGGCTTTGGGTGGGGGGTTCATTTGGGGAGGAAGGTGGTGGAGATGATGGGCTCTAAGCAACATGGTGAGTTTTGGGGTTGGTTATGGGGGGGGGGGGGTGACCTTGGTATTGTTTGCACACACTGCACTTCCTTTTGTTATTTCAGAGGCGTTGTGTGTGAGAGATCAGGAGCTATTAACAAGGGAGGAGTGGAAGAGGTGTGTGCTAATTCCAGTATCAGTAGGTGCTGGGGTGGGGGGATCTGTTGGGCCATTACTTATGATGTTGGGTTCTACTATAATGCTTGGGTAGATTTCTGGTGTACTATTGTACCCTCCTACTTATTGTCTTGGTTTATTTTTTGGTTTTTGGTAAGTGCCTTGTGGCATTTGCATTTTTTATATGTTTACTCTGCTGATCATTTGGGTCTTATTTGGCTGGTGATCAGTTCTGCTATTATTCATTGGTGGTTAGGTTTTGGATGGCATGTGATATGCATCAACCATGGAGAGATAAGGTTGGATGGTGCCAAGGGGTCTAGGACACTATCTTCGTCCCTAAAATTTTATATTTGTAGCACCTGCCCTTGGTACCAAAGCCCTTTTGTCTTTAATATTGTGTTTGCCTTTTTATTTTCTATTATTTTGAGTCTTGCCTCCATTTGGAGGAGGGGTGAGGGGCTGTTGGATCTAAGATATTGGATGATTGGAGTTTAGAGATGGATAGAATGAATGGTGTTTGTTGCAGTAGGTGCAGGGCTGGGATTGTGTTTTATAAACATTATTGGAGTCATTTTTTTAGGAAAGTGTGGATCATCCCTGCTGTTAGAAGTTGGATGGAAGTTTTTTTGGGGTATGTATAGGAATTTTGGCTTCTGGATCTTTGGTTGGGTTGTTAACAAGTATATGGATTGGTACAAACTTTGTGGTAGCAAGCACAGTAAGGAGTTTGAGTTTGGAGGTCTTGGAAAGGAATTTATTCAATCAAAGTATGTTATGGTTGGCTGGTGTGGTTGGATTGGGCTTCTCTGGTATGTCTATTGCAATGTCGACAAATTATTAGTGGCCTTTGGAGATTGTTTTGGAATATTATACAACAGGTTGGCTGAGTTGCCTGATGTTGGATACTGCAATCTGTTTACGGGTTTGTTTAAAGTGGGGCTGTTTGCTGTCGATTTTGGCAAAGAGTTATGGTATTGGTGGAGCTTTGATAGTGGTAAATCTGATGGTACTATGGAGCTGCTAGTTTTATGTTCCTTTACTAATATTAATGCTACTTTGAGGACTGTTAGAAGGGATTTTGGTACTGATTATGGTTTGGAGCTAAAGTTGAGTTTAAGGTTTATACAGTTAGGGGACTGGGTGCATTTCATAAAAACTTTGGGGTGTTTGTCTTGTATTTTAGTTGTATCCAGTTAGGTAGGGTTGGTTTTTTGGTGTTTCTATGCTCACTTAGCTAGTAAGGTTGGGAATTGTCCAACCTATTAGCTTTCGTGGGTGCTCTTGTACATTGTTGGTCTGTTTATTTATTTTTGCCGGGTTTTTCTCCAAAAAAAAAAAACAAAAAAATTGTGCTTTTGGTGACCTCTAAGGCTAAAGGGGATTTATAAACCATGTGCTTTTTTTTCCTGTTTTTTTGTGGTTTCTTTCGGTTGACATTGTTACTTATGGATGAGAATTTAATAAACTGTACAAAGGTTGGGTTTGAGATGACTTTTGGATTCAATGGGAGACAGCTATGCAACTTATGTCAAAATACCATGCAGATGAGAGACAGGCCTCTTCGTAGAGGATGAAGGAGAAGGCCGACTGATCAAATGCCTAAGACGAATACCACAAATGGAACGCCACTTTTGTAATAGTCAACTGCATATTTTTATAACCCTTTTGAAGGTAAAGGGCATAAAGTTTAAGACTACTCACAGTGGTGATCGGTTTGTTGAATTGGTGGGGCCAAAGTATAAAAAAAGAAAAAATCATGTAAAAGGCACGATCGGTTCTCTGGAACGAACTAGGTCGTGAGCTTCAAATATTTAATCTTTGTCAAGCACACAACACATGTCACATTTTTAGTGGTCCATAATTAATTTGTTTTTTCTTTTTCTTTCAGACTAATTTATTTTATATATAATATAGTTTTTCTTAAATAACTTATAATATATATATACCTTTCAAAAAAATCTAAAAACACATTCTAGTTTAGCTAGCTGTAGTATAGCTAGCTGTCTGGGCAAACCAATAACATTTGATAATATTACAGCTGAAAAGTGTAGTAAAATAGAGTATGCCAGTTTTGCTAGGGTATTGATTGATGTTCCTGTGCATGAGACTTACCCTTGTTTTGTTAAGGCTTTCTATCATGTGGATGAGTATGGGGTCCAAAAGAACATTGATATTCATATTGAGCTTTCTAAATTGCCAGTGGGCTGTCACCATTGCTTGGTTTATGGTCATTCTTTTGATTCGTGCATGAATAGAATGTTAACTGAAGAGGAGGCTTTGGAAAGAGAAAAGGCTGCTAAAGGTGTTGAATCAACCTCTGAACCTCTTGTTAATGCTCCTGATGCTGGTCTTAAGGCTGATAAGCCTGCTCTTGTGAGATTTGCTTCTGGAAATGGTACAATTATTGTTCCTGTTAATGCTAAACCTGAGGCATCAAATGTTCATGATAATTTGAGAAAAGTTGATGATAAAAAGAGCCCAGGTGTTACCAACTAGTAATATATATTTGGTAACTTTTAAAAAAATATATTTGTTTTATCTCGTAAGCAGTTTATAAGATTTTTGGACACAACGACGAAGAAATATCCAAACAAAATAAATTTATATATTAGGTCATATTAATCTTATATTTTACTTTAGTTTTTATTTATTATGTAATATTTTTAATGATTAAAAAGTACATTTTAATTAAAATAGATCAGAGTGATAGAGCGATCTATTATGACTTGACTTCTGATGTGATACTAAGTTAATAATCCAATACCATCCTATTCTCAATTGTTGTTACCATTCTCAATTCTCGGTATTTGTATAAATTAAAAGGCATTCTAAGAAAAATAATAAGATCATATATAACCCAATAAATCTAGAGTGCTTATAAAGACACCCAGGATTTTTACTAAAAACACCCAAAGCACACAATCGTTTCATACTAAACGATCCGTAAACGGTCGTTTTACTTAAAACGTCCATTTGAAATTGTACGTCGACATCAAAAGCTGCAACCCTATCAAATCATTTTTATTCCTACAGTCGTTTTGCATGAAACGACCTTGAATTTTAGCCCGTTTTATTCCTACGGTCGTGTGGGAGAGTTTTTGGAATTGCACAATCGGTCAGTGTGTAGATAACGATGTGATGTTTTATTCTGTTTAAATCGTATATATATCGATCGATCGATCGTATATTTTCATATTATCGATCGATCGTCCACTGTTTTATACTACGATCAGTTTCTCAATCTATAAAATTCGTAAGAGATGTCGTGGTTCGATGAATTATTTGACTTCAACGGAGGCAACGTAGGGGATAGCTACAACCCCGGCGGTTATGATGGAAGTGATAATTATGGAGGTAATTATGGATGAATTTACCAAGGAGACACCGGTAATTATGTCGGTAATTATGCAGGAAATTATTCTGGTAATTACAACAACGACGACGACGACAACAACAGTAACAACAACAACAACAACGCTGACGACGACGACAACAACAACGACGACGACGACAACAATAACAACAATGGCGACGACGAAAACAACCGTGGATATTATGAAACCGACCAGGTACCACATATTCATGTTTTTCGTCATTTAATTTTTATGATTTATCCATATTATCGGAATCCATGATATTTTTGCAATAACTACGGTTTAGTCATCCCGACATGTGTATATTATCACCACTTCCAATTATGATAGTTATTTAATAATATTAGATCTTTGTATCAAAAGAAGAGCTGTTTGACTGGGCCTTTGAACGAGCTCGCCCAAAGGGTTATGTTCTATCAACTAAACATAGCTCAACACACGCACTTACGAGAGAGTATACAAAAATCACGATATGGTGTGATCGTGGTGGCAATACATACCAAAGGGTACTCAGCAGAGAAACACGGGTAGTAAGAAATGTGAATGTCCGTTCGAGCTGAAAGGTACGTACCAAAAAATTCTAGCCGGTTGGAAATTAGAGGTGGTCAACCATGAGCATAACCACGAGCCGTCGGAAAATCTATAAGGTCACGCAAGGGCGATGAGGTATAACGACGAGGAGGTTGGTAATGTGAGACAGATGAAAAACCAAAAGATCCAGCCTCGTCACATGTTGACGGAAATTAATAAAAACAACCCCAAGAACCTGTCGAGTAAGCGGACGCTCTATAACCTTCTAGCTAAGATTAAAGGCGAAGAAACGATCGGTGATACCCCTATGCAGGTATTCTTCTCCCTGCTTACTAAAGGTGGTTACATCTACTATGACCGAACGTCCCCGGGGACGAATAGAGTTGATGGCGTGTTCTTTGTCCATAAACACTCCTACAAGTGGTGGACGGCGTTCCCGCATTTCCTGGGCATATACGCCACGTACAACACGAACGTGTACAAGTTTCCATACGTCTAAATGGTCGGCGTGACCTCGACCGGAATTTCATTTCTAGTCGCCAACACCTTCATAAGCCAAGAGCGTCGGGAAGACTTCACCTAGTTGTTGGAACGCCTCAAGGAGACCATTGGAGACCACCACCTCGAGCCTAACGTAGTCATCACCGATAGAGACATTGCCCTCGTCAAAGCGTGCGGCAATGTTTTTCCCAATGCCACGCGTAACCTGTGCAGATGGCATATAGAGAATAACATCTTTAAAAACTGCAACACAGTGTTTGATAAGGATGGGTGGAAGCGGTTTTTGAAATTGTGGAGCAAACTCATAAATTCCAACACGATGACAAACTACAACTCTCATTACGACTTACTATATCGAGAACTCGCCCAACATCACAGAGGTAATGTTTCTCTAACCCCGTTTAGTACTGATATCGTTACATATGCATTAATAACACCATTACATTATTTATTTAGGCGTTCTGTCGTACCTAAACCATCAATGGCTTGAACCGCACCGGGAGAAGTTTGTCTCCGCCTGGACCGACAAGAAACGTAACTTCGGTAACTACACTACAAACCGGGTAGAAAGCCAGCACTCAAGGTTGAAAAGGGATCTCAACGACGCGACTAACTGCACGCTGGACCGGTTTGTAACATGTGTTAACGAAATCGTCGATGGTCAGAAAAATGATATCGGTCGGAGTTTCACAACCAGCAAGATCAAGCGGATGAACGAGCATAACATACCCGTGTTGGCTGATCTCCTATGCGGTATGTCCCACACCGGCCTCAACATCCTTGTTAAGGAGGTCAATCGGATTGAAAAACTCATAAAGTACAATCGAGGTTGTTCTTATAACGTGTGGACGTCATGCGGTCTTCCTTGTTCATGCAAGTTGGGAAAGTACATACGGTCAGGTTAGGAACCATCCATTACCGCGGTTTAGACTTTAACTATTTAAATTGTTGTGCTAAATCTCCTAACGTTAAACCATCCAGGTGACATATTTCCTATTGTTGAGATAGACCCCTACTGGACGAAGCTTGATGACCATCCGTTGATCGTCGGTGCCGGGGAAGCCTACGACGTGGAGCATGAGATCGATCAGGTCAGAAGACATTTACTGGTTCAACCGAAGCCGATTCAGAAGAATTTTATGGATTGGGTGTGGTCGATGAATAAACCTGAGAAAACCAACAAAGAGGCTCCTGCTACCAACCAGAAACCTCGAGGACGTCCCCCAAAGGGCAAGAAGGTGAATCAGGACACGCCTCCTCGTCACAGCTCCTATGTCCCCGAACGACCAGTATTCCATGACGTACAAGGTCAACAGCAAGGTCAAAGCGCTTATAATTATTCCCCTAGTGGTCTTGATTATACCGCTAGTGACATTGTATCACAGCTCTTCGCCACCTAGGAATCTGTAGGTCATAGATATACAAACGTTGATCCTTCTAGGCACAATTCTCATGTTACACCAACCAAGACCTCAAAAAAAGACCCCGAAGTCCAGAAAAGGTAAGGATCCCGAGGAAGAATGGATGCCGGGAGACGAGGAGAGGAACAATGCGGAACGCTTCAGACGTTGGGTACCTAAAACGATGCACAAGTACGTTGCAAGCACAACAGATGTGAAAGGTGACGGGAACTGTGGTTTCCGTGCTCTTGCTGTTGGATTAGGCCGGAGTGAACATGTCTGGCGCACGATTCGCACTGACATGTTATACGAGTTAGACACGCATAGACGCGAATGCCAGCAAAAGTGGCTGCAAATTCACTGGACACGGGTGATTGACTAGGATTTGATCGATACTGTCCGGGAGCGGGAGAGGGTGACTGGGTACACCGGCGAGGAGTGAGGGAGCGGGTTTCCGCGGTTGTTCGAGCTGGGAGCGCACCCATCTTATCGGGAGCTGTGTCTGGAGTTCTTACCTTCCTTTTCGTTCAACCCTCTTCAGTATGGGTCACGGGATCAGGTGTTACACGAGCCTATCTCTTTTCGCCTTTGTGGACAGGCGCACCGGATGACAGTGGACCACTGGGCGGTCGAGGTTTTACGGATTTACGATCAAGCTGATATCCCGGCCCCTTGGTGGCACGGGGAGATTCATTCGGAGCTTCGACCACTTGCTACATGGTGGCCTCACGTGGCACGGGGGGAGTATGGTTTCCAGAATGAGGGAAACCCGAGACGCATGAACCGTGCGTCCGCCTTATTTGATCCTCTACACCGGTACCTCCATCGCTGCATAGCGACATCTATCCAAGGCCGGAGTCAGACCCTCGAGCAGGTCAACAGACTGGACCTTTTTTATCTGCGACAGGTGATCTTACTATCACAACCCAACCGACGGCGGAAACGTCGGGGCATGATTAGATTGCCCATAAGCTCATGAAAACTAATTTAGTGACAATAGTTAAATAATGAATTTCATTGAAAACATTGAAAGATAAAACAATGCACCACATATTGATAATAAATACAATTTATTTATTAATCTAGGTCCAAAAGCCCTATGTGATAGCATCTTGAAACATCAACATCATAGCCTGCAACATGTATAAAATAAAGGGGGTCAACTATAAATAGTTGGTGAGTAACCACAAGTTTAATACATAACATATATTTGAAAAACATGCGTTACGTGTCATATGATAGAATAAGTGAAATATAACATGCTAGAGGATATTGACAACATGAAAGACTAGGCATAACCAAAATTATTGGTATAAAATGACATGAAATACTAGGCATAAACAAACCTCAATGACATATGAAAGATTCCCTAACCCGCAGGTTAGACTATATGAAATAATGAAATAGGCTCCAAACACCCAACGCCGAACCGGTCAAGTTGAGTGGGTTGTCAACCGATAGATCTACCTTTGTTACCCCAGGCCTTACGTTAATGTTTATGCCAAATGAAAGACATGACAACCATGACATACTTGACATCCGATGATAAACATGAAAACCTTTGATAAACATGAAAGCCTTTGAAAATCACATATTGACAAATCATGCTAGAAGTCACATAACACATAATTCACACATAGATCACATACGCATGATAAATGATAAACTTGAAAGACAACACTTTGAAATAGGATACATGTTGCAACCCCAAAAATGAGAAAAATAGAAAAGGGGCAACGATTACTCACTTGTAGAAGTTAAGTCCACGGAGCGAAAAGTGAAAGTGAAAGGATTAGTCCCAAAGATTCATCCTAAAAGAATAGAAGGGGACAACATGAATATTGGAATATGGGATTCTAAGCTCTTATGCATTTGGGGGATGAGTTTTAATGTTATAAATTGAAGTTTAAAAAAATGTTAACTTTTAAGAGTAACAATACCTTAAACGTTACTAGACATACTTTGGCCTAATAGGTTATGACACTCTCATCGGGGCATCCCAGGTAAGTATCCAGGTCCGACTATGGGATTTATGCGAACACTTATCCTTTTGACAGAGACCCCAACTACCGGTGGTTTCACCCTTCCAGTTACTACATGTCATTCGCGTCTCAAGTACCATCACTAAATATGTTGTTAAACAGAGATCGATTTCTAATCTATTTGAAATTCTTAAAAATGAGTTTATGTTCAAAACCTGAATTACATATTAAAATGATTAAAAATTAGTTTAATTGTTAATTTGTGAAGAACAAGCCTTAATCCCCAATCTTTTCATGCATAAAACGTTGACTTTTCGATTAGAAGAATATAGATAAAATTGGACATGATAGTTTAGACTCGTTGGGCCTAACGAGCCTCTACAAGGGCTACAGTAAGCCTAAATCGGCCTAAGCAAGGCAACACGTCCTAATGACGTGCCTTTGCAAAGCTAGGCCGTCCAAAGGACAAGCCTTAACAATGCTAGGCGTTCTAAGAACGAGCCTTAGCAAGGCTACCTAAACGAGCCTAAAGCACCTAACTAAGAACCTAAACTAAACTAATTAAACTAATAAAGCGATAAATAAGCGAATAACGAAAGGAAAGAAAGAAAGGAAACAAAGAAAGAAAAAGAAGAAGAATTACCTCAAAGAAGCTTTTCAAACGAGACGAGCTTGAAGGACAGCACCTCCTCGCCGAGAGCATAAAAAACTACTAAGCACGACACCCGAAGGGGTATTGTACTTGTGGAACCACGAAAATTTGGTTATTCCACTTGTTTATACTCAAACTAGGAGTTGGAAGCTATAAGGGACCTAGAAGAGGTATTTATAGGTGTATAAGGAGTGAAAATTTCGCTGGTGGGCAATGTGGGACGAAATTCGCGACTAGTAACACAACAACAAACATCAAACTTGTTTTCACGATTTCCGCTTCGTTATAACTCAGTTTCGCACGCGGTTTTCGCCCACGTTCATCATTTTCAGAGTATTATCATATAGAATAAAGTAATCCAACATTCATGGTGTTGAGAATTAGGCTTAAAACTTGGATCTTGATGCGGGTCGAGTTTCTGAGTTTTTAAAATATACGGATGTTACACTTACGGCGTCGGTGCAACCTGGCGTGGTGTCTAGCCAGCTACTTCTCCCTTCTCCACACATTGGCGGTAAGAAATTTTAATCATTATCTGTACAGTTTTTTTTGTTAATACAAAACTAACGAAGTTATTTTCAGGTTGAGAGCCCCATCGTGTGCGGTGGCATGATCACGGCCATCGCCGTGAATATGGGGCTTCTTACCCCGGAGGTGATAGCCACCCTGTCCGCGCCGGTACCTTGGGCACGGATGGATCTTCAGACCTGCCAGAACATGCAGATCGTGATGACGGTGGATGACGTGGTTTTCTGGACAGTAGGTATGGAAATTTGGTAATTACAATATATAGTGTTATATTATTTAACTCATTGTTTGTTTACTAACGTTTGTTTCAATTTGCAGATAAAGGCGTGACAGCCTTCCATGGACCTGAGGACGCCGTTGCTGCTCGGACAGCGTATCTTCAGCAGATACAGGCGGAGGATGAGTGCCAAGGCCGCAGCCGCTGGTGCTGCACAGGGACACGCTCCACCACCACCACCACCAGTTGCCGCGGCCGTGGCACGACCACCACGTGTCATCATCCCACCGGTGGCACCCCCTCCCGAGTTTATGCGGGAGTCTATTCGCCATTCACGTGAGACCACTCACATACTCCGACACATGCTCGAGTTTCAGGCGTGGACGGCGGAGACCTTTGCGGAGTTGGCGGCGAGGAGCTGTGCGGTAATACGACCACCACCTGTACTAGAGCCGTTTGTGGACCCAGATGGTGTTGCCGACCAGGTCATGGATGATGAGGGCGTCGAGGAGACTGACGACGATGGGGAGTAGGACGAGGCTCATTAGGTTTTGTTATGTTTTATTTTGTGGTTGTGTTTGCTACAACATACTATTAACTGTTTTTTGGTTTTATGTTTTGTAGTGATGATGTGTGTTATATGTTATCTATCGTGTTTTGCATTCGTTGGTAACAAATTGTTTAAATTTCCATGATTGTCTAACGAAATAACTTATAAATTGCCGTATTTGCTAGTAAAATCCATAAATAAAAACTTTATGTAACAATCAACTGAAACTACTACAACACGACTACAAAACTTATTAATGACTTATATACAAAGTTTTAGGAGGATCTGAAAAAGTAAGAATTTTTTTTTTAATTTCAAAAGCCTAAAATATGTCGTATAACACTATCAATATTTTGAACAAAAACATGATTTCTAATTTTTTCTGACAAAATTACTTCAAAATGCTTGAAACGGCAAGTAAAATTATTAAACAATTTAAATTTTGGAAAATTCAAGTGAAATTATTACAATGCGCCTTCAAAATTAATATATGATTCATAAAAAAAATTTGGTGCGAATCAGAAATACTAAGAAAATAAATTTCATTCAAAAGGCCTTAAAAAGGCCATATAAAACCATCAAAAATCTTGAAATAAAACAAAATTTGAAATTTCCCCCCAAAAAACCAACGTCTCTATTTTGAAAGTCAAATTCACAATGAACAAGTCATAAATGATGTTATATTAGCATAAAATATTTGCTACAATTATTCTTAAAATTACATCACCGACCGGAATACAAATACAGGAAATTACATCATAAACCTAAAGATAATTTTAATGATTCCAAGGGAAGTCCTAGTCAAGTTCGGGGGCGCGGTTAACCGGAGGACGAGGTGGGTTAACCTGAGGACGAGGTGGATTAACAGGAGGACGGTGTGGATTCACCGAAGGACGACGTGGATTCACCGGAGGACAATGTGGATTCACCGGAGGACGAGGTTGATTCACCAGTGGACGAGGTGGATTCACCGGAGGACGAGGTTGCGGGTAACCGCCAAATGGGTTAACACGTTGACGAAGGCTATTGTCTGGAATGAGATCAACGTCAATGGGATTCATTTCATCACCCGAAACTAGTTCTTCCATAATACGTAGAAATTCATCGTATGAGATATTGTATGGATCATCGTCTTCAGTTTCCTAGTGACGGGAATAAGAAGCCCTGTTTCGACGATTGGCCATTGACGATATGTAAAAACGAAGTGTACCAGTACTGATATATATATATCCTATACTCCTTCCAACGGCTATATTTTTCGCAACGGCTATATTTTTTCGCAACGGCTACATTTTTCCAACGGCTATATTTCTCCAACGGCTACATTTTTTTGTTTTTAATAACTTTTTTATGCAGTATAAGTTCTAAAAAACGTTCTGTGATTTTTTTTTGATTTTTTAAAAATACATCAATTTTTTTCCAATCTAAAATATGATATATTAGCTAGGTTTTTTAGTGTTTTGTAAAAAAAATGTAATTTTTTTAAATAATGTTTGTGGTTTGTTAGTGGCCTATTGATGAAAATGACATCACCCTCCATGATTTTCTATGTACAACTTGGCCTGGTTTTAAAAAATGTGTGCCTTTTGACCCTTATCTGAGTGAATAAGTAGAGTGTTCATCTCTATAGGTTAAACACAGCTTGTCATCAACTAATTTTTGTAGAAATTTCGTGTTGTGCTAAGTGACCCGTTCTTCAAAAGTTATTCTCTGAGCTATCTCAAATGGGATACCAATCTCACCCACAGTGAATAAGTAGACTGTGCATCTCAATAAGTTATTCTCTAAGCTATCTCAATTACGGGCCTTTAGCATTGAAGGTTTGGGCAATGGATTGGAGGTAAAAAGTGCCAGCTGTTGGACTTGGGCTTTTGTAAAAAAATAATTACTGAAAAGTGTTTTGAGTGAAAGAACAGAGTCATTGCCAAGCTGGAGGTTGACGTTCTCCCTGTGAGAACTTAGGAGCTGTTTTTCAACAGCAAATAGTTCCATCACATCCGCCTTCGCTCCAGGGGACTGGGGATAAAAGATATGAATGCAATCCCCATTAAAATCGACGCTCAATGGTCCACAGATAAGAGGGTTGATTTTGAAAGTGTGGTCATCATGGATATAAACAGATAAGGCTTGTAAAGAATGTTTGTGGGTTGTTGGTGGCCTGTTAATAAAAATGACATCACCCTTCATAATTTTTCTGTGTACAACTTGGCCTGGTTTCAGAAATGTGTGGCATTTGGACACTTCTTTGAGTGAATAAGTAGACAAACCATCTCTATAAGTTAAACAACGTTTGTCATCAACTAACTTTTGGAGAAATTTCATGTTGTGCTCAGTGACCCGTTCTTCAAAAGTTATTCTCCGAGCTATCTCAAATGGGATACCAATCCCACCTACACCTTTATACGGGTTGCCCGTTTTGAAGATAGACAATAAAAAGAAACCTTATTAATTTATTTTCTTACAATACTCTATCCTTAAGAAGCAAAGTAGAAAAAAAAATGTTTTCCTACGGTCGTTTTGGGCAAAACGGCCCAACCAAAATCTCTATCGTTAAGAAGCAAAGTAGAAAAAAAAATTTATTCCTACGGTCGTTTTGCGCAAAACGGCCCGACCAAATTCTCTCGTAATCAGCGTAATCATTGTCAATTTATCGGTTTATTGTTTTTAAATTACTTGATAGCCCGTTTTGGGATCGTTTTACATGAAACGATCGTTAGGTTGGGGTGTTTTTAGTAAAAGCCTTGGGTTTCTATACTCTGTAACCTTAAATTAAATCCCACTAGAGTTTTTTTTTTGGTAGTCCTACCTATTCATCTATATTTTTCTGGTGGTCCTACCGTTAACTTTTTTAACACCGTTAAAATATTGATGACGTGGAATGTTTACATGTATTTTTTAGTTATTTTTTTAATTCTTAATTTCCATGTCATATTTCCAAATCAAATCTCTGTAACCCTGAATCAAATCTTGTAGGCCAATAGTGAATAGGTGAGATTATTAAAATCCAATTTTCCTTCAATTTTTTTCTTCATTTTGACGATGAGGAGAGACTTAGGACTAAGAGATCACAAGTTCGATCCTTGAGCTCTTAGGTTTTACACCCGGCCGCTCGCGGAGGTGGATTTTCTCTGGAATGAGCTCAACTGGTGTAAATACTCTTCGAATTTTTCGAGAAATTCGTTGACCGTTAAAAAAAAATTATTCATTAAATTTAGTTCTTGTTATGATTTTATGATAAATCTCCCTATATTTATTCATTATTAAGTAAACTGCGATTTAGTAGATGACATACGGAGGCTAATCCATGATTTTTTTTAGTGGGTTTACTTATTTTTTGGTGTTTGAAACTCTAACAACTTAATGTTGAAATTTCAGTTTAGTCGGTTTGGTTCGGGTAAGGTTGATCATACAGTAACAATACGAATAAACACTAAAATAATTATTGAAAACATTGTTATTAGAAATTAGAAAAACATATAATATAAATACGAAAATCTTTACGAACTAAAAAAGTACCTATAGTTGTTGGCTACGAGTTTTCACCGTTTGAAAACGTCGCATTACATGGAAGATCATTCAAGTCTATTTTCGGGTATTTACTACTTGAAGATGACGATTCAAGATTTGATTATTTTTTTGTGAAAAATCTCTCAATATTCAATATAACTAATTTACAATTTCACAAATCCATTAACATTTAACAAATTAAGAACCAAATTAATTACTATAAAAAACCTAAACATAACCTAAGTCAATAAACTCATCAAATATACAAGCACATTCAAGAACCAAATTCAATAAACTCATCAATTAAGAACTAAGTCCATCAAACTAAGACCAAATTTAAGAACCTGAATCAATAAACAAATCAATTGTAAGGAAAAATACCTCTGGGATGTTCTACATGTAAATGGCTAGAATCAACTTGATTCGAAAGCTGATGATCCGGATTAACTAGGTTGATCTGGAAGAAGACTAAGAGTCAAGTTGATACGGAAGATCATATTGATTCGGATAAGTACTTGATCCGGATGAACTTGACTATTTGAGTTCCTCCAGAAGGAGAGTTCATACGGAGTTCCCTATTCTCTTGTACTTCACGCATAAAAATAGACAAAGCATCTTTTTCAGACTAATCATCAACATCAGTGTCTGCTCATCGTTTACGCCACATCAGAAGCCATTTAACTGTCATGTTGATACTTTTATCCAATGTTTAACATTGTTAGTGTTCGGATATGTGTGGGCCATTGGCGCGGGGCAAAGTAAAATTGCATTAATTTTAACGTTATTTTACTAATATCGTAAAAATAACGTTAAAAGTGATGGACGTTTAATCATGCATCATGTGGTGGAGTTGCTAGCCGGAAGACAAGGGGTACATGCACCAATCGGTTTTTATCCCGATATGCTGAGTGTTATGTGCCTTATGTCCAAGGCTTGATGCAAAACCACAGAGTCGGGGGTCTCACTGGAAGTAGCCTCTTTACCTCTACAGGGTAGAGGTAAGACTTTCTAAATCTTACTGTCCTTAGACCCTACCTTAGCTTTATTATATTGGTGGGATTTACTGAGTATGATGATGATGATGATGAGTGTTCAGATATTATGTCTTATGTAATAGATGGTCAAGATCATCTTAGGAAATCAAGGGCTCTCCTTGATATCCACTTAGTTCTATATATTGTATTTCCTACTTTTGTATTTCACACGAACGAACACTTAAGTTTATGTAACAGTTGAACAAGTGAATGCAATAGTAGAGCTCAGTTTATTCATACATGTGTTCATTATTTGTTTAGTGTTATCTCAAGTTCTTATTACAAATTACTTAAGTGTGATAGGGAATACTAACTTGATTTTGCCTGGTTAATATTGTGTGTAATCTTGTTAAGGTTATTCTATCATAACCACGATCCTACATCAATATAAAAGAAAATCAATTAAGAACCAAAGCCCAAAGGTTTTCTTGTTAACTTACCTGTGAGAGACGGTATCGGAGGAGAGGGTCACCCGAAGAGAAGGATGAATGTATTAGATATCTATTGTAGCTATAAATATTTGTGTTAGAATATTGAGAAGAAATAGTTAGCACAATTCAAGGAGTAATTGTCGAAGTCAAATATTCCATCTATAATAGCAGATTTGACAGGCTGTCCCTTATTAGTTATTTCCATGTATAGGTTCTTTTTCTCATTTATATTTGGGTTGTTCCTTCTCTATAGCATACAAGAAAAGAAATAAAAGAACTATTCTCTGAATACCAACTTAAGAATTTGTGATTAATGAGAAGGAGATATGTGTGATCAATGAGAAGGAGGCAAATTCTATCAAATATACCTATGAATTGAACAAGATGGTATCAGAGCATGTTTAATCCTGGGAATTCCAACCAATCCTCAAAATGTCTGACGCCCAAACCAACACCGGTCAAATCTTCGATGAATTGACGTTGCAGATCGCTACACTTCTGAGAAACGGTCTCGGAACACAACAAACAACAACCAACTTAGAGAACTTATCCTTAGGGATCAAACTCGGAGGCGACAATTATGCCCTATGGGCAACCCTCATGAAGAAGGCCATCGGAGGCAGGGGGAAGAGCTCTCACATCACCGGAGATCCTGAACCGCCATTGAAAACCGACACAAGTTATTCACTTTGGGAACAAGATGACCAGTGCGTCTTTGCCTGGATTATCCAGAATCTTGAATCCAACTTGGTTAATAACGTCTCACAATACCCAACCTCGAAAGCCCTGTGGGATGGCTTGGCCATCACATACGGGACTGGAACCGATTCCTTGCAAGTGTTTGATCATCACAAAAGGGCAAACTCTCTCAGACAAGGATCCAATACTCTTGAATACTTGTGGAATAATCTATAAAGCATCTGGATGTGTATTGATAAAATAGATCCAAACCCTATGAAGGACCCAGACGACATTCGAACTTACAATAAGAAGACCCAAGAACATAGACTCTACCAGTTACTCACAACAATAGATGACAAATTGGAACATTGGGGGTGGTACTGAGCAAGGAGGCCTCTACTATGTTGATGAGGTAGTTCACAAGGGACATGCCATGCTTACTCACGGGACAACCGGAAGACAACTATGGTTATGGCACCGACGTCTTGATCATCCCTCTTTTAGCTATCTTAAACTTTTATTTCCTAGTCTTTTTACGAATAACTCCGTTTCGGAGAAGTGTGAAACATGCATTCTTGCCAAAAGTCATAGAGTCTCCTTTAATAAAAAAGACACTCGAGTTGACTCCGTTTTCTCATTAATCCATTCGGATGTTTGGGGCCCGGCTCCAATTAGCACCAACAGCCAGTTCAAATACTTTGTTTTGTTTGTGGATGATTGTTCACGTATGAATTGGATATACTTCATGAAAAATAAGTCGGAAGTTCCTGAAATCTTTATTATGTTTTATAAAATGGTTCAAACTCAATTTGGTAAAAAAAATTCAGATACTCCGTTCTGATAATGGAACGGAATTTGTGAACTAAACGATGAAATCTTTCTTCATAGAAAATGGTCTTATCCATCAAACCACATGCCCTAATACGCCCCAACAGAATGGTACTTCGGAACGAAAAAATCGTACGCTACTTGAAAAAACTCGTGCCATTATGATCGAATCTCGGGTACCGTTATCATATTGGCCAGAAGCACTTGCTACATCTGCTTATCTTGTGAACCGCCTCCCAACTCAGAGTCTAGGACATAGAACCCCTCTAGATGTCCTAGCCACCCAAGTAAAAGTCCCATCCACTATGACCTTACCTCCACGTGTTTTTGGCTGCTCGGTGTTCATTCATACCCCTAAAACCGACCAAAACAAACTTAGTGCCTGTGCTGGAAAATGTGTTTTTGTTGGATATGGTGTACATCAAAGGGGCTATTGTTGTTATAATCCGGTTACCAGACGGGTTCATGTTACCATGGACCTTGACTTCATAGAATCTGAATATTTTTTTCAATCCCCAATCAAGTGCTCAGGGGGAGAAAATAGGTAAAATAGGTGAGCCACTCGGTTGGTTGCTATATCATAGTTGCTCTCAGGAGGTTCCAACAGAGCTTGTAGATGGCACCACAGAACTTGCGCCTTCCAACATAAAAGAGGATGACGATTCAACTCACACAACCAACGATTCTCCGGAAGACAATGTCCAACAAGAGGATGAAACCACAGCTTCAGATGAGGTAAACAATTTACAACATAATAGTTCATTAGATGATTCTAATCATGACAGCTCAGGAATACCTTCTATGGAACAAAAAGAACAACAAAACACTCACTATCTGCCTCCAAGAAGAAATAGAGGAGTCCCTCCCAAACGGTATTCACCGGAGCATATTCCTCGTGCCTCCAAATACCCGCTAAACATTGAAAGGGGGAGAATGGCTAAGGTCGCAAAAGCATTCTCGGCCACGCTTCTTTCAGAAAAAATTCCTAACACGGCCCAAGAAGCCAAGAAGACAGCTGAATGGAGAGAGGCAATGGATATAGAAATGAACGCACTGAAGAAAAGCGGCACATGGGAAAAGTTTATGCTACCACAAGGAAAAAAAACAGTTGGCTGTAAATGGATATTCAACATCAAATATAAATCAGATGGCACCATCGAGCAACACAAGACCAGATACGCCAAAGGGTATACTTAAACGTACGGTATTAATTATTCTAAGACGTTTTCCCCGGTGGCTAAAATCGACACTATCAGAGTTCTTTTTCTGTCGTAGAAAATAAAGACTGGCCTCTCCATCAATTTGATGTAAAAAATGCCTTTTTGCATGGAGACTTGAAAGAAGAAGTGTATATGGAACCCCCACCGGGGTTCTCCGATGATTTTAAAGGGAATGAAGTATGTAGACTAAAAAGGGTTTTGTATCGGCTCAAACAATCTCCGTGCGCATGGTTTGGGAAATTTACAATGGCCACGAAACAATATGGGTACAAGCAAAGTAATGCCGACCATACATTGTTCTACAAAAGAAGAGAAAATTTTGTTACGGGTCTTATAATATATGTCGATGACATGATTATAACATGAAATGATGAAGAAGAAATTAGCTCCCTTCGGAAAAATCTCTTCACCAAATTTGAAATGAAAGACCTTGGGGGGTTAAAATATTTCCTAGGGATTGAAGTGCGCCGATCAAAATGGGGAATCTTTATCTCTCAACGCAAGTATATTCTAGATCTGCTAGTTGAAGTGGGCATGGTTGATTGCAAACCCAATGATACTCCCATCATTGTAAACCATAAACTCAAAATGGTGGAAGGAGCCAAACTAGCTAACAAAGAAAGGTACCAAAGATTAGTGGGAAAATTGATCTACTTGGCCCACACTCGACCCGACATCGCATATGCGATGGGAGTTGTAAGTCAATTCATGCACCACCCTCAAGAACACCACATGGAGGCAGTTACGAGAATTATCCGTTACCTAAAAGGTACAGTGGGAAGAGGCATAGTATTTAAGAGAAATGGCCATCCTGATGCTGAAGTGTTCACAGATGTCGATTGGGGAGGGAATCCTAACGACAAACGATCGACCGCTGGGTACTTTACTCTCCGGAGGTAACTTGGTAACATGGAGAAGTAAGAAGCAGAAAGTAGTATCCTTATCGAGCGCAGAATCAGAGTTTAGGGGTATCGCTAATGGGATTACAGAGATTCTCTGGTTAAATAAGATAATGAAAGAAATCGGGTCTCCTCTTAAACGTCCAACTCAGTTAAACTGTGATAATAAGGCTGCGATTAAAATTTCAGAGAATCATGTGCAACATGACATGACCAAACATGTTGAGATAGATCGTCACTTCATAAAAGAAAAGATCGAAGATGGTACCATCGACTTCCGGTTCGTCAGATCTGAAGATCAGCTGGCAGACATCCTAACAAAGGCTATTGGAACTAGAGTGTTTGAATCCGTGCTATCCAAGTTAGGTATTGGAGACCCCACTACACAACTTGAGGGGGAGTGTTAGAATATTGAGAAGAAATAGTTAGCACAATTCAAGGAGTAATTGTCGAAGTCAAATATTCCCTCTATAATAGGAGATTTGACAGGCGGTCCTTTATTAGTTATTTCCATGTATAGGTTCTTTTTCTCCTTTATATTGGGTTGTTCCTTCTCTGTAACATACGAGAAAAGAAATAAAAGAACAATTCTCTGAATACCAACTTAAGAATTTGTGATTAATGAGAAGGAGATATGTGTGATCAATGAGAAGGAGGCAAATTCTATCAAATATACCTATGAATTGAACAATTGTAACTAAAAGTTTTAGTTCATTTGTCACTTGGATACTTTGAACATGTAGAGCGGATATTATCTTAATCGGTTATCAAATAATTTGAATTTAAATTGTTTGGTTATTGGGTCCATAATCGGTTTCATCAGAAAAACCCAAACTAACTTAATAACATAAAATAGATAGCTGGAAGAATAACACTACTTCAAATAATCAAATTACTGTTCTCATCAAAGAATCTTCATGATAAAGGTGCAACTTCTATTGAAATAACTCAAAGTTTTCTACCGTTACATGAAGCTAGGAGAAGTCCACGTATATATAGAGATCAATTCTAGCTGTAAATTTTATTTTGTCGATCTCTCTTTTTAATTAGCTTGGTGCATGGGTCACGTAGTGGAATAACTGTGTTTCCTTTATAGTCTAGTCTTGCTCTTTTTTAGCTTAATGCATAACGTAGAAGGGTAGGGTTTTTTTTTTTTTTAATTTTGCGGTTTGCTTTATTTTTGTTTCTTTGCTGTTTTGAATACTTTTGTGGTAGTAATAATTGAGTAAACCTTAGGGTTTAGGGTTTACATTGATTCCGTATATGTGTATAGAAATCTATCTCGTAATGTAACACCCTTCACATAGAAATGAAATGCATATATATATTTAAGTTGCATCTATCTGGGCTAGCTGTGCTACTAATTTTATAATTTAATTATGGGTTCTTGTGGCCCATTATACCAAAAGTATTATAAGAATATCTCAACGCCTTTTTTTTTAGTACAAATTCGTTATTTTATCTCTCGATCTCTTATATTACAAAATATAAAACCAACTGAAGTAGTATATATTATAATCATATTAATCCGTTTATCAAATAATTAGAAAATAACATCGTATATCTAAAAACACACCGATTATTATCTCATGTTCTTCATCATCTTAGGTTTTGCTATTATTCGATATAGTAGCATAATTACCTATGAAGGGTACTATTTTACTTTTTTTTTAGTTAAATATGGCTTTGTTTCGTCAAATATCTTATTGCTATTATTTGCGCACATGGTGTTACAAGTTTTTAAATAAAATCTTTAAAAATCAGTAAAAAAAAGTAGTAACCGAACACCTTCCATAAAATATGAAACTCCAAAATAAATAAAGCTAATTTATTAGGATATACTTATGGTTTACCAACAACAACACACACCATTTTGACAAAAGGGTTCTGGATTGGGATAGCAATAATCCCTACAACCTTGGTTAAATTGACATGTGGGAGCAGGACATACGGGCCTCCCGGGATTGGTAGGAGGGGATCCAATTAGACAAGATCTCTTAGTGCACATATTTTGATCTTCACCGCTAACTCCAACAACTGTAAATAAGGTACATTGAATTAGTGAAAACTACATAAGACGAATAGTATTTTGAAAAAAAAAAAAACAAGATATGTATATATATATCATATTTTTTAAAGATATTAAAATTGCATACATTTTTAAAGATACGTGTAATTAATAATATAGGATCTAAAGTATTTACAAATAATTTTCAACCTATTCATGAGTCTAAAAAAATGCAGCTAAGAAAGTATAAAAAGCTAAAGATTAAGAAAAAACTAAAACTAATAAAAGAGAAATAACTTACATGTGGTGATTACAAATGTGATCATGATAACAAACTTAAATAGAATGGCTTTCTCCATGTGTAAATGCTGAATACAATAGATAATTCTTGTCACTTGTAAGATGAAAGTATGAAACCCTTTTGATCTTTATATAATTTCTCACTAGTAACGTCATTTTTTACATTAATTGCTCATTTGCTCATAAAATTAAGGTGCATTAATAAAAAAATTGAAAATATTAATTGTCATCATAAAAGTTAAGTAATTACTTTAACGTTCTCATAAAAAGTTTGATCAATTTCTTTAGGAAACAGATGAAAATTTTGAAACCATATGCATACCATCAATATTGCTTGTTAATAATAATATTGTGAAACGTTTTATAACTTTCGTTGACTATATCTAGTGGACTACACAACCACGAATGGGTGTCGAGGTGGTCACGTGGAACACCGTCCCTTATCACATCTTCATTTTGCATTCGTTCACTTGTGTGAAGATCTCTACGAAGCGTCACGCAGGAATGCATTTTCTTTTTAATTTTTAATACCTTAATTAATATAACACTATAAAACTTTTGTGTTTAGCTATATATATATATATATATATATATATATATATATTATATATATATTATATAATTTTTAAGTTTTTTTGTGTGAGAATTTACTGTGCTTTTAGCACCGGCAACTTAAAAAATTACAACTATCATCACCATCCAATAACAACATGACAGCATCAAAGTCATCTCCCCCTCATCAGGTATTATTCTCAACACCGAACGCAACCCTAACCCACCACAACCGAACCCTCTCCCATCTCTCGCCCTCTCTCGGTTACTCTCTCTCCTGTCTCACTCTCTCCCTTTTTTATGTCGCCGCACAACCACACCGCCACGATTTCCCAGCCGCTCCACCGCCATCCCACCCCACCCCGCTGAGACACCCACGTTCGGACTTCGACTCCCCGCCACTTTAGCCGCTCGGAACAACCATCCCTCCAGTCTATTAAAGGCCGACATCGCTGGTGTTGGTCGAATCTCGAGTCAACATCGTTTTTTTCTTATTTCGTTGGTTAGTCTCTGATTCACGGGTGCATGTTATTGGATTCCTATGTTTGGTATCATCAATTCCATTTTCTACCTTTTTATCATGCTTAATTTTGGGTTTGATGATTTTGTATTCGATATGCAGGTATTGGTGATTTTGTGTGATGATGTGTTGTCTTCTAGGTATCCGATTGTGCAGGTATTTTGATTTTTGAAAAGCTAAGGAACGACTCATTTGAGAATAAATACATATATACTTTCATTACTGGCTTGCAGTCAATTGGTGCTTATAACTATTTGTGTGTCTGATGTGATATTGGTTTCTACAGCAAACAAAGTCTATGGGTGTTAAAAACTAATTGTATATATTAAACATTCTTACATTGTTATAAATAATGAGGCTATCTGATTGCTTTACATGTAAAACAAATTGTGCTTTTGGTGACCTCTACGGCTAAAGGGGATTTATAAACCATGTGCTTCTGTTTTTCCTGTCTTTTTGTGGTTTCTTTCGGTTGACATTGTTACTTATGGATGGGAATTTAATAAACTGTACAAAGGTTGGGTTTGAGATGACTTTTGATTTCAATGGAAAACAACTATATATGTAACTTATGTCAAAAAAAACACGCAGATGAGAGACAGGCCTCTTCGTAGAGGATGAAGGAGAAGGACGACTGGTCAAATTTCCAAGACGAATACCACAAATGGAACGCCACTTTTGTAATAGTCAACTGCACATTTTTATAACTCATCTGAAGGCACAGGGCAGAAAGTTTAACCAAAAGGAGACCCCAATATGTAAATGAAGGGGATGTTTTAGCAAACGAACATGACTATCAGCTAAAGTTTTTGCCACTAGTGGCATGATATGTTGATTAGGTGAATGAATGTAATGAAAACTACATTTTGGCCAACTGATGGCATAACACAACGAACATGTTATCTTGATTCACAGGTTTGGATCGAAAATCAAAAGAATTTCATATATAGTACATGAACATATTGTTTACAATTGGTTTTGGTACAGATGATACACTATCGTTAACTATTTCTTGAATATAGATACATATATATATACTAAACCAAAGGTATGTCGGTTCCGGTGAAGGGACACGACGTTTATTGGTGGACCCGCAGTTGCAGCGGTTTAGTGGTGGTGGCGTCATTTGCTTTTGGCCGCTGCTCTTTTTCTTACGTAGGAGATGAATCAACCGGGTTTTATTTTTGGGTTTGGGCTGGGCTAATGAGCCCACCATATAAACTAAATTTAATCCAACAATCTCCCCCTTAAATTAGCTTGCTCCAAGTCTTCAATTAATCTTCAAGCTTCACTTCATTAGCTGCTGCATAGATATCATCCAGGTTTTTGAATTTTGGCAGCATTATCTTCATCTTTGCTTGAATAGAAATCTTGCAAGTAAATTTGATTCTCTTGGTCCTTCATCATCTTTGCTAGATCATTTCACATGACATCTTTAGTTTCACGTGATTTTGGTTTCACACACTTTGACTGTTTCACACAATATCTGCTTCACGCCTCTTTAGTTTGTACCTCACACAAATTTAAACTTGAATCACTCATATTTTTAAGGTTTCGCGTCATCTGCTTTAGGTTTCGCACCTTTACGACTTTCACATCCCTTTGACTAGTCCTTCATGGTTTAGTCGTATGATTGATTCTCACAATCTTCATCAATCAAGTCACATGATTTTAATAAATCTATCACAAATTAATTGATTGCACCTTTCCTAGGTTGCTTCGGTATCCCACAGGTCCTTTCATTGATCGTTTCACATGATCGAGTCTTTATCTATGCTCTCTTTATTTTAGATGAACACAACAAGAGTGTTGGCTCATCTTTTGTTTTAATGAAAAGATATTCATGGTTCTTGTTTTTGTTCGGACACTCATACGTAAAGTGGCCAAGTCGTTGACATCGATAGCATGTGATTCGTGATTTATATTTTTCTCTATTGTAGTTTCATCACTAGGGCTTCCTTGTGGTTTATCTTCAGTTCTCCTTGTCTCACAAAAGGTGTGTCCTTCACCCCTATATTGGTTATTGTTCCTTCTTCTACCTCCTTCATTGTTTCATTTAAAGTGTTTTCTTTGATCTAATCTTCCTTCACGTTGTGTGAATAACAACTTATTATTGTTATCACTTTGCTTGTTTTCTTTGGATTTAACCCTTTTTTCAAAAGCTTTTAGTCGTCCTATTACTTCTTCAAGGCTCATGGTGTCAACATCGGATATTTGTTCGAGAGAAGCTACCATATGGCTAAATCTTTGAGGGACGGCACCTAATAGTTTACGAACTAAAGTGGCATCGTCATATGTCTTTCCTAGTGTGTTGGCTTTCGTGGAAATACTAATTAATTTGCCAACAAAAATGTCTAAGGTTTCTTCTTCCTTTATTTCTAGATTTTCGAATTCAGATCTTAAAGTTTGTAACTTTGTCTTTTGTACTCTTTCAACACCGAGGTTTCGTGTTTTCAATGCATCCCGTATTTCTTTTGCAGTCTTATATCTTGAGACTTGTAGAATCATGTCTTCTGGGAGTGCTTGAAAAAAATAGGCTTTTGCCGTGTTACTTGTTACTTTTCTTAGCATCAGGTTCGGCATCATCCGTAGGCTCAATCATTTTCCAAAATCCATTGGCTCGCAAGATTGTTTCTAATCTAATGGACCATACGGGGTAATTTGTTGTGTTGTGTGTGGGACATTGGAAATTTATAGGCCTATCGGATTCTTTAAGGTGTACTATGGTATTTATTTGTCCTAAATCACCCGACATATTTTGCTAATTCTTGATTCTTAATTTGTGTCTAGACATCAAGTAAGATTGGAATGTCAAACTTATGTTTTTATGTCTTTGACAATAAATGCCTAGTGATCTTATAGTTTCAACAATATGTGTTTGCAATATTATACTATCAATAATTTTCCTTTACCAATGGCTCAAATCAATTTATGATGTAAAGGAAATTATAATTGCCAATTTTTAAATAAAGTCAAACCTGACTTTTTTTTATTGAATTGATGAACCCTTTGGTATGTTCTGGGTCCTTCTATCAAGTTGTATAAAATTTCTACAGTGGGCTTCTGGCTTCAACAAAAATTATAATCGCTGCTTCTGATTCTTCGAATCTATGGTTCACAACAGTGATTCTTCAACTTGTATTCTTCTCGTTTTTATTTTTTTCTTTCTCTGATGATGATCGCAACCACGAATTTCGAATTGGGTGTCTTCTGATTTGTTGTTCTCCGGTGGTCACAACCTTGATTCCGATGACGGGTTCTGAAATTTTGCAACCGCAAATTTTGATGATCGATTCCTGGTAAATTTTTCTTTCTTTGTTCCTCAGTTTTTTTTCTTTCTCTCTGTATTTGTCTCCCTTTCTTCTTCTTTGAATTCTCGCAACCGCGATCCGAATTCCAATTTGTTTCTGATTTCTTCTGTTACGCAACCGCGTGTTCCTTTCTTTGATTTCGCAACCGCGAATTAAATTGATTTCTGGGATTAGGGTTCTTCGCAACTGCGAGGAATTTTGGGGTTTCTAGATGTTGGTTGAATTCTTCTTCTTCACGATTCCCTGTTCTTCATCAAACAACGGTATGTAAATTTCTTCTTCACGGATTTCTTGTTTCTCAATTGATTCACTCGGTTGATCCTTCACGATTCTTCACGGTCCCAAGAGCTTTCGCCTTGATACCAAATGTTATCTTGATTCACAGGTTTGGATTGAAAATCAAAGGAATTTCATATAGAGTACATGAACATATTGTTTACAATTGGTTTTGGTACAAATGATACACGATCGTTAACTATTTCTTGAATATAGATACATATATATATACTAAACTAAAGGTATGTCGCTTCGGGTGAAGGGACACGACGGTTATTGGTGGACCGGTAGTTGCAGCGGTTTAGTGGTGGTAGCGTCATTTGCTTTTGGCCGCTGCTCTTTTTCTTACGTAGGAGATGAATCAACCGGGTTTTATTTTTGGGTTTGGGCTGGGCTAATGAGCCCACCGTATAAACTAAATTTAATCCAACAGAACATGGTGACCCACCGCAACGCGCGGGCGGGTCACCAACTAGTAATATATATTTGGTAACTTTTTAAAAATATATATATTTTTTATCTCGTAAGCAGTTTATAAGATTTTTGGACACAACGACGAAGAAATATCCAAACAAAATAAATTTACATATTAGGTCATATTAATCTTATATTTTACTTTAGTTTTTATTTATTATGTAATATTTTTAATGATTAAAAAGTACATTTTAATTAAAATAGATCAGAGTGATAGAGCGATCTATTATGACTTGACTTCTAATGTGATACTAAGTTAATAATCCAATACCATCCTATTCTCAATTGTTGTCACCATTCTCACTTCTCGGTATTTGTATAAATTAAAAGGCATTCTAAGAAAAGTAACAAGATCATATACAACCCAATAAATCTAATCAAATATTAAATATTATTATATTATCATATTTAAAGTAATATATATATATATACTTTCTTAATAATACATACTAAACTCGATTTTATTGTCTGTGAGTTGCAACTGAGATAATATGGATGCACGAACAATTACATTGCTAAAATGCAACATAATGCAAATACAAATTGAATGTGCTACGATGTTAAAAAAAGCATCCTAAAGAAACACAACTACAAAATGATTGTACAATGACATTATACAAAATATAAAGAAAATGAAAATGAAAAATGATTGGACAACGATGTTAAAAATACTATTATATAAAACAAACAATATTGCATGTCACGTGACATCCAATCATAATCATTAAAGTTAGGTCCTAGTACCATTTGAAGAACAAGGTTGTCCTTAGAAACAGGTCTTTCAACATCTGCAAGTTGTTCAGATATATAGATCCCACAATTTTTGGCAATAATCGTCCATTGAAAAACATGTTACGAATGTTAGTTTGTAAAACTCATGTTCTTAGGCTAAAGCCCGTAAACCATTGTTACTAAGAAAGAAGTTTTGTACCTTCAACCAAACGGCCTGGGCCGTAGTGTCGGTGTCTATAACCCGAACAACAATTCATCGGAAAGGGTGGAATAAATCCACTGTAAAACCAAAGCATCCAACTCGCGCCATTGTTCGAACTCAGGAGTATCCTTCTTGGGTGACACAATCCCATGGATGTGGTGCATAACCTTGTGAGTAGTGACTTGGATCTTGAACAGTTTGACCCAGGTTGAGTACGTGATTTTAGTTCCGTCGAGAATCTTAACCTTCTAATGAAGGTTGGTGACCATATATGCGGGATGAATGGGCTTGGGAGTAGATACCGTAGCATCGGATTCTCGGCTTTTTCAGACATGGTGATCGAAAAAATTCCGATCTTAGAGTTATTAAAGGGTGGCAGCAAAGGAGTTTAGGGTTACCAAAGTTTAGCTCTGATGCAATAAAAGTGTTTATGGATCCAATCTTTTCATTAACCAAATACAGAAATACATCACTCTATATATATATAGTGAGAGATCTAAATTACATAAGGCACCCTGAGAATACATAAATGTTGATCGAATCCTGAATCGTTAGATAAATAAACAGATAATATACATGTAAATATTACCTGTTGTCATCTGGTTGAGATCAGCAGCAGTTAGGTTGTCCATCCTGTGAGTAGCCTTGGTTCCCCTTTAGGGTGTATGCTAATGATGGGTTAGTTCGTGAGGGATCACAAATTTAGATAGAGACGAGAGAGTGAGAGAGAGGTCGAGATATGTGTGTAGGTGATTGATGTGTGTGAAAGTGTATATAAAAATATGGTCTTACACTATCAGGTTATAAATTTATAAAAATGGTTATCCAGCTAGGGACTACACACACACGTAGGCAAGTATACCTGTCATGTATAGTATAGTGTTGGTAAATACTGGGTTGTCGAACCTCAATGACACGTTTTATGCAAAACAGTTGGTCTTTAGTTAAGCCGGTTTATTTTTGAATTTTGAAAATATGAATTTGAAATGTGGATGGTTTTAAGAGAACAGATTGAAGATTGGGTTTGTTTAATTCAATAGTGTAAGAGGATCGCTTAGGCAATGACTCCCCCACCCAAGTTTAATCGATTGTATCGGTTCTATGCATACGCCTTATCGCTTATGTGAATTGGGTTCCTAAGACAAGGCGACCTAATCCCTAAGGACTAGTTCACTATTAGGGTTATAGACAGGCCCTAAATGGTTACTAATGGTCCATGGTGAAGTGTAGACAAGTTGGTTATGGATTTGAAGTGCCCTAGGCTAAGTCCCGAGTTATCGGTGACTCAACTCATAACTGGTCGAAGGGTTAGGGTATGGATGATCCTAACGGTTCTAGGGTTGTGAAGCGGTTAAGTTCCATGGATCAATTAACCCAGCAGGTCCTAGACACGACTAAGTAAGGGCAGACCCGACCTATCGGTGACTACTTGGTTTACTTGACAATGTCGAGGGTGGCTACTCGACAGAGGGTAGGTAATTTCTCACTCAGCCCTAAGGGTTGGACTCCTGATTGGTGACTAGGGTTCTTAACGATCGTGACTATTGCTAGTTCACGCGTACGCCGCAGATTCTGTGATTTGGCTATACAATAGGATTCCCGATCGGTCGGTGCTCTGCAACCTAATGATGAGGGTCCCACAAGGCTAAGAAGTATCTAAGAACAATCAAGAACACAAATGTCATCAATTGAAACAAAGAAACAAAACTATTACTTCAAACCATAATCGTATGTAAAAACCGACACAATTACAAGATTAAACCATTGATTGGGCTCGTCTATGCCTAAACGATTCGATTGGTTTAGCCAACCATGTTAATGTTCAAACATAAATAAATCAGATCTAAACAAGAATTCATGGCTAAATGTAAATACAATACCAAATCGTAGCTCGAAAGGATGAAAAACGCTACTTTACGACTCGTCGAAGGCTTCAAATCTTCAAATCTTCAAAGGGCTTCAACGAGGGATTTCTCTGCTCTCCAAGATGTCTTGAATGGTGGAAATGAGCCCTCTATTTATAGGGGCCGAAATCACAAAATTTCCAAAAATGAGTCTAGGGTCCTTCACGACGGTGAAGGAGCTCTCACGGCCGTGAAGGGTTCTCACGGCATGGGCTATCCAGGGAAGGGTGTTGCACGGCCTGGGCAGGGTCTTCACGGCCGTGAAAGGCTCTCACAACTTGCAAGTCAAGCCGTGAGGCAGTTTTCACCGGTGACTGGTTTGCGGCTCAGCATCACAGCTTGATCAACTGCTACACAGCTTGGTCTATCCAGGGAAAAGGGGTCTCACAGCCTGCAAGCCGTGAAGTTTTTCAGCACTTTTTTTGATTTTGTCTTCTGCGTTTGGCCGGTTGACCCGAACTTTGACTTTTCTTCATTTTTGCCTCGTTTTCCGTGCCAAGCTTGTTTTAACTTGTAAACTCATAATTTTTATCAGTAACGCATTTAATTTATCATTCTCAAGTTTATTTTTGACGTTTTTAGCCCGAAATACGTTATCTTTTCATATTCAAAACCACACACATCAAACATCCCCATACTTAAACATTGCTTGTCCCCGAGCAATCATTTTTAATTTCGACGCTACTACAACTCTATCTTAACCACATAGACACTTAAGTGTACATATTCGGGCCACGAGATTTACAATCAATACTAGTTTTTACATCCTCAAAGGTTTTAGCGGTTTTGAAAACTCACAAAATCTCTCAACCAAATAATGTGAACCATTTTTCTATCATTTTTTCACTCAACTCACCAAATCACTCGACCTATGGGTGTAATATTTGAAATGAACGCTCAGGTCAAGCATATCTAATTATTTCTTGGGTTTATATATACGATCGTGCCGCCAAGTTCGTTACGGGATCCGACCAAAAAATGGAGGGGGATACTCAAACGTTTGATCACATATACGGGTGTGTGAGCTACCACCCTAAACGTATATCTTGGCGTATACGTACAGCCGTTTCACAATTTTCATTGTCATTTATTTATATATATATATATATTTTTTCTTTAGCTTGATTTAGGGTTTTGCAACCTTTCAATACAAGACTAATTTTTTTTATTTTTTTTTTCGAATAAACATATACTGGAGTTATGCAGAAAGTCCAGTATCTTCGGGAAATTGACGACTCGGAGAAGATCCATAACGACTCAAGGCGATTAATTTGACACGGTCTCAACATAAACCTAGAACATGTTTTAGATATACGACATCCCTCTTAACTATGATTTTTTCATGTTTTGCCTAAATATACAATTTTCTTTTGTAGGCTTACCTCACAAGGGAAATCGGGTGAATGGGTTTTTGTTGGTTCACAAAACTCGATCGAGAAACTCTGATCATGTGATTTTATATGAAAACAAACTTTTGAGGAAAACCTTTCTTGCGACTTGCAGACACGATAAGGCACAAGTAAATTATCTATGATTTGCGTTAAGAATGGTGTACTTTCGTGTCATGTGAGATTGGGATAAAAATTTTCTTAATTTGGGGGATTATCAGACTTTTGATGTGGTGAGGGAGTTATATTCTATATGATCAGCCAACCCTTGCCATCCCCATACTTAAAAGATTGCATTGTCCCCAATGCAGAAAAATTAAATTCAAGCACAAAGGGTTGGATAAAGTAAACTCCCTGAAATTTTTTTGATCTCCAGACCTCCTCATTCCGCACACATGAAAATCCTGGCTTTCATCATATCATGTCTCGAGCAGTCGAATTCCTGAAAATTGAAACACACAAAAACAAAGCACCTAAAAATAAAATAAAATAAAATTAAAGAAGTAAAATAAATTAAACCATCAGTTGCCTCCCGGAAGCGCTTAATTTATTAACGAGTCTTTAGCTAGACTTGGCCGCCGTAACTCATTCAGGGGGCTTTTGGAGGCTCAGATCCTCCACGTATCCCTCGTTAACAGCTCCTTTAATGTATTCCTTCAGCCTATGTCCGTTCACTTTGAACGGATTTCCGTCTTCCCCTTGTATCTCTACTGTCCCTTACGAAAACACCTTTGTGATGGTGTAGGGACCAGTCCACCTGCATCGCAATTTTCCTAGGAAAAGTTTAAGACGAGAATTGTAAAGCAACACACGATCCCCATACTTAAAATATTTCTTAACCTTTAATTTCTAATCGTGTGTCTTAGCAGTCTTTTCCTTGTATTGCCTCGAACTCTCATAAGCTTCTTCACGTAATTCCTGCAGTTTGTTCAGCTGAAGCAATCGTTCCTCCCCTGCTTTTACCATATCCATATTAAATGCTCGAATCGCCCAGTAGGATTTATGTTCCAGCTCGACTGGTAGATGACATGACTTCCCGTAAACAAGTCTGAAGGGCGTGGTGCCGATCGGTGTCTTGTAAGCGGTGCGGAAAGCCCAGAGTGCGTCATCAAGCTTTTCAGACCAGTCTGTCTTGTGGGCGCCACAGGTTCGTTCTAGAATTCGTTTAATTCCCCTATTAGAAACTTCTACTTGCCCACTTTTTTGTGGGTGATAGGGTGTTGCGAGCCTGTGATTTACGCCATACTTCTTGAGCAGTTTTTCCATTTGCGCGTTACAAAAATGAGTTCCCCTATCACTGATAAGGGCTTTAGGAGTACCGAAACGCGCAAAGAGTTTCTTTAGGAATTTTGTAACAACCCGTGCATCATTTGTAGGTAGAGCTTGGGCTTCTACCCATTTTGATACATAATCAACAGCAACGAGTATTTACTTATTCCCATAGGAAGAAGGGAATGGGCCCATGAAGTCAATGGCCCAAACGTCGAAAATTTCACACGCTTGAATAGGGTTTTAAGGCATTTCGTTTCGCGATGATATATTACCGACCCTTTGACATGCATCACAACTTTTAACGAAGGCATGAGCATCTTTGAAGATTGAGAGCCAGAAGAAACCAGAGTCTAGAACTTTTCTCGCCGTGTTATTGGCGACATTATGACCTCCGGTTGGTCCCTCGTGACAATGACGTAATATCTGCTTAGCTTCTTCACCGAAAACGCATCTCCTAATGACTTGATCAGCTCCAATTCGATAGAGGAATGGGTCCTCCCATATGTAGTATTTCGCATCAGAGAATAGCTTTCGACGTTCTTGATACGTCATCCTTTTCCTAACAATACCCCCCGCCAGATAGTTTGCGAAGTCCGCGAACCAGGGGGTTCTCTCTTTCTTCTTTGTAGGGTTCCCACGAGTAGAGATTACGAACAGGGTTGCACCAGGAAATTTCTCATTGATCTTAGGCTCTCTATCTTAAATTTCGATATTTTCTAAACGAGAGAGATGATCAGCAGCGACATTCTCAGCTCCTTTCTTATCTTTGATTTCGATATAAAATTCTTGGAGCAGCAAGATCCATCTAATTAAGCGCGGCTTGGCATCTTGCTTGTTAAACAAATATTTGATCGCCGCATGATCAGTGAAGACGGTGGTTTTTTAAAGCACAAGATAGGAGCGAAATTTATCGAACGTGTAAACAACAGCTAGAAGCTCCTTCTCGGTGGTGGTATAGTTCTCTTGGGCATCGTCTAGGGTTTTACTCGCGTAGTAAATAGGATGGAATCTTTTGTCCTTACGTTGCCCAAGGACTGCTCCGACAACATGGTCGCCTGCGTCGCACATCAGCTCAAAGGGCTATGACCAATCAAGGGTTGTCATTATGAGAGCATTCACCAGTTTATCTTTTATCAGGTCAAATGCTTGAATGCATTCTGGTGAGAAGTTGAAAGGAGTGTCATTTTCAAGGAGTTGGGTCATGGGGCGCGTGATTTTAGAGAAATTCTTAATGAAGCGGCGATAAAATCCCGCATGACCCAAGAAGCTACAAACGGCTTTGACATTAGAAGGGTGAGTTAGTTTGCTGATTGTTTCTATTTTCACGCGGTCTACCTCGATTCCTGCCTTAGAGATTTTATGGCCTAGCACGATTCCTTCAGTGACCATGAAATGACACTTTTCCCAATTAAGCACAAGGTTTGTTTCCTCACACCGGGCCATCATTCGGTCGAGGTTCTTCAAGCACGAATCAAATGAATCCCCATAGACTGAGAATTCGTCCATGAACACCTCCATGGAGTCCTCAATCATCTCACTAAATATCGCGACCATACATCGTTGAAAGGTCGCAGGCGCATTGCAGAGCCCAAAGGGCATACGCCTATACGTGAAGGTTCCTACAGGGAATGTAAATGTTGCCTTTTTTTGATCCTCCGGTGCGATGGGGATCTGAAAGTACCTTGAGAAACCATCAAGAAAAGAGTAGTACTGCTTTCCCGATAACCATTCCAACATCTGATTGATGAATGGTAGAGGGAAGTGGTCTTTACGAGTAGCATCATTTAATTTGCGATAGTCGATGCATACTCGCCACCCAGTGACAGTGCGGGTGGGGACCAATTCATTCTTTTCATTAGTGATTACAGTCATGCCACCTTTCATAGGCACGACTTGTACAGGACTCACCCATTTGGAATCTGAGATTAGATAGATGAGCCCTGCATCCAGCAGCTTGATCACTTCCTTCTTTACTACCTCCTGCATGTTGGGGTTTAACCTACGTTGGCGTTGGGCCACAGGTTTGACATCGTCCTCCATCAAGATTTTATGCGTACAAAACGCAGGGTTTATTCCCTTGATGTCTGATACCCTCCAGGCTATGGCCTGCTGGTGTTTCTTTAGAACCCCTAGAAGATTTTGTTTGATCAGCCTCAAGACTGGATGCTATGATAGCAGGTCGTTTCTTCTCTTCATCAAGAAAAACATACTCTAAATGTGACGGGAGTTGCTCTAGTTCCAACGGAGCCTCCTCAAGCACTAGCTCCTCAACTTCCTTTTCCTCTTTAGCTTCCTCAGTGAAGCTGACTGAATTCACCATCTTCACCTCCTGATATATGTTGTTTAAGGTTTGGGATTCCTCCTGATTCTTTCCACATATGTTATGAACCATGGATCCAACGGTGGTCATAATGGAATCAAGGAAGTAGCATGTATCATCTTGGCTTATGGGGTGTTTCATAGAATCATGGATATTAAATGTAACCGCCTCGTCTCCCATCCTTAACGTAAGCTTACAGTCGTGGACGTCTACTATAGCACGCGATGTGGCCAAGAATGGCCTGCCAAGGATTAAAGGAATGTGTTCATCTTCCTCCATATCTAATATAACGAAATCGACTGGGAAGATGAACTTGCCAACTTTTACAAGCATGTTCTCCACCATGCCCCTGGGATATTTGATGGACCTATCAGCGAGGTGAAGAGTCATTCGTGTGTCAGCCTCTCGTAGACTGAAGAAGGCATAAGATTGATGCTTGCCCCTAAATCGGCTAGGGCGTTGCTTACCATGGTTTCACCAATTAAACAGGGAATCGTGAAACTCCCTGGGTCTTGCATTTTTGCTGGAAGTTTTTGTTGAAGGACGGCTGGACACTGCTCGTCCAAAGTGACTGTAGAGAGCTCTTCTAATTTCTTCTTATTGCTAAGAAGATCTTTCAGGAATTTGGCATACTTGGGCATTGATGCCAGAGCCTCTACAAACGGCAGATTTATATGAAGCTGTTTGAATAGAGAGAGGAATTTTCCGTATTGTTCCTCCATCTTCTCTTTTTCAAGCCTCTTAGGATAGGGTATCCTGGGCTTGTACTCCTTCAGCTTTGGCTTCTCCTTCGTGACAACAGGTTCCTCAGCTTTTAGTGCATCTCTAGTGGCCTCTTTTGGCTCTTCTTCGTTGTTGACCTGCACCTCCTGTGTTTTCTTCCCACTCCTGGTAGTCACAGCATGGGCAAACCCTTTATTAGGTCCTTCTGTGTTTGAGGGTAGACCTCCTTTTTGCCTCTCTGAAAGGGCTTGTGCAATTTGTCCCATTTGGCGTTCAAGATTCTTTTGGGACGCTAGTTGATTCTGTAGCTGCTGGTTGATGTTGGCGATGTCGTGATCGTGCTTGTGGAATTGGTCATTAATTTCCCTATCCCTCTTCTTGTTGGAGGCGTACATCTCTGCAATCATCTCCTCCATTGACAATTTTCCTTCACACCCTTGGGGTTGTTGAGTTTTAGCAGCAAACCCCGGTGGGTTTGAGCTTCCAGCTTGATTCTTGTAACTGAACCCCTGGTGATTCCTCCAAGAAGGGTTGTAGCGATCTCCATATACGCCACGTTGCCCCTGAGCTCCTACGAAGTCTACGGATTCTACGTTATTTGGGCAGTTTGCAGTCGAGTGATTATCTCCGCAGATTTGACACTCTTGGGCTTCAGATTTTGGTGGCATTACTACCTTGACCAGAGTGTCAAACTTCTTCGTTAGTGCTTCCAATTGGGCCGCCATCATTGTATCTTGAATAACCTTGTGCACCCCTGCTCTAAGTGGAACGTTGTTGCGAATTGAGGGGTACTGATAGTCATTCAGGGCCATCTCTTCGAGCAGTCACTCGGCTTCTTCGGCGGTCTTCTCGCCCAGGGCCTATTGTAGAATGTTTGGACTTGTTGATACAGTTCCAACCCGTGGCAGGGACATTTACTTAGCAAATCTTTGAAACGCTCCCAGGTTTCAAAGAATGATTCTCCATGCTCCTGTTGATAAGCGTAGATCTTCAGACGTAATTTGGCAGTTTTGCCAGGAAGGAAGAATCGATATAGGAAATTTTCCGCAAGATCGTTCCAACACGTAATGGAACCTGCAGATTGGGAGTCTAGCCACGCCTTGGCTTTAGATCGAAGCGAGAAAGGGAACAGGCGTAGCTTGGCCTCATCGTTCGTAAAGCGTGGGAGCTTGAACGTGTTACAAATCTCAATGAAGACCCTAAGATGCGCGTTGGGGTCTTCATCAATCAATCCATCGAATTGGATTGAGTTTTTTTATCATAGTGATGATCTGAGGTTGTATAGTGTAGGCCTCATTTGTGGCATGTTGGGCGATACTCGGGCTCGCACCAGCCAAGGTGGGTTTGGTGTAGGAGGAGAGCGTCCTCCTCGGTGGTTGATCTCCGTCTGCCATCTTTTGCCTCTCACGTCGGTGTCTTTGTCGAAATTCTCGTTCAGGATCGTCGAATGGAACAAGTAGCTCGGACTGAGAACTTCTTCGTGGGCACCAGCGTGTCACAGGATTTGCTATTTTGGCTAACTAAAAGCTAAAACTATCCTACAAATTGACGTGTCCCCCGACAACGGCGCCAAATACTTGATGTTTGTGAAAGTGTATATAAAAATATGGTCTTACACTATGAGGTTTTAAATTTATAAAAATGGTTATCCACCTAGGGACTACACACACACGTAGGCAAGTATACCTGCCATGTATAGTATAGTGTTGGTAAATACCGGGTTGTCGAACCTCAAGGACACGTTTTATGCAAAACAGTTGGTCTTTAGTTAAGCCGGTTTATTTTTGTATTTTGAAAATATGAATTTGAAATGTGGATGGTTTTAAGAGAACAGATTGAAGATTGGGTTTGTTTAATTCAATAGTGTAAGAGGATCGCTTAGGCAATGACTCCCCCCACCCAAGTTTAATCGATTTTATCGGTTCTGTGCATACGCCTTGTCGCTTATGTGAATTGGGTTCCTAAGACAAGGCGACCTAATTCCTAAGGACTGGTTCACTATTAGGGTTATAGACAGACCCTAAATGGTTACTAATGGTCCATGGTGAAGTGTAGACAAGTTAGTTATGCATTTGAAGTGCCCTAGGCTAAGTCCCGAGTTATCGGTGACTCAACTCATAACTGGTCGAAGAGTTAGGGTATGGATGATCCTAACGGTTCTAGGGTTGTGAAGCGGTTAAGTTCCATGGATCAAATGACCCAGCAGGTCCTAGACACGACTAAGTAAGGGCAGACCCGACCTATCGGTGACTACTTGGTTTACTTGAAAATGTCGAGGGTGGCTACTGACAGAGGGTAGGTAATTTCTCACTCAGCCCTAAAGGTTGAACTCCTGATTGGTGACTAGGGTTCTTAACGATTGTGACTATTGCTAGTTCACGCGTACGCCGCAGATTCTGTGGTTCAGCTATACTATAGGATTCCCGGTCGGTCGGTGCTCTGCAACCTAATGATGAGGGTCCCACAAGGCTAAGAAGTATCCAAGAACAACCAAGAACACAAATGTCATCAATTGAAACAAAGAAACAAAGCTATTACTTCAAACCATAATCGTATGTAAAAACCGACACAATTACAAGATTAAACCATGGTTGGGCTCGTCTATGCCTAAATGATTCGATTGGTTTAGCCAACCATGTTAATGTTCAAACATAAATAAATCAGATCTAAACAAGAATTCATGGCTAAATGTAAATACAATACCAAATCGTAGCTCGAAAGGATGAAAATCGCTACTTTACGACTCGTCGAAGGCTTCAAATCTTCAAATCTTCAAAGGGCTTCAACGAGGGATTTCTCTGGCTTTTTCTCTGCTCTCCAAGATGTCTTGAATGGTGGAAAGAAGCCCTCTATTTATAGGGGCCGAAATCACAAAATTTCCAAAAATGAGTCTAAGGTCCTTCACGGCCGTGAAGGAGCTCTCACGGGCGTGAAGGGCCCTTACGGCCGTGAAGGGCCCTTACAGCCTGGGCTATCTAGGGATGGGTGCTTCATGGGCTGGGCAGGGTCTTCACGGCCGTGAGGCAGTTTTCACTGGTGACTGGTTTGCGGCTCAGCATCACAGCTTGATCAACTGCTTCATAGCTTGGTCTATCTAGGGAAAAGGGGTCTCACAGCATGCAAGCCGTGAAGTTTTTCAGCACCTTTTTGATTTTGTCTTCTGCGTTTGGCCGGTTGACCCGAACTTTGAATTTTCTTCATTTTTACCTCGTTTTCCGTACCAAGCCTGTTTTAACCTGTAAACTCATAACTTTTATCAGTAACGCATTTAATTTATCATTCTCAAGTTTATTTTTGACGTTTTTAGCCCGAAATACGTTATCTTTTCATATTCAAAACCACACACATCAGTGATTAACCTCTAATCTCTCCAATAAGGCCCTATATATATACACCCAAGGGGAAACCCTAGTCTATCTATTAAGGGCAATTACGTCCATCAAATAAATACCAGATAGGGTTAAATAGGTAATTGATTATTTAAAACAAATGACTAAAAGACATAATATATTATATTATATTATATACATATATACGAAAACATATATATATATATATATTAAGTAATATAAATTACGTCTAACATTCTCCCACTTGGCCGAATGATCATTTATAATGAGTTATTAGCTAAGTCTGATCAGAATTTAATACTCATTACAATTTTAAACCAAAATTGCAGCAGAAAAATACAGTCATAGAGTTGATTATCCAACTCAAGACCCCCATTAATCATACTACAACTCCAAATTTAAAATTCAACTTAAAAATCAGAATCAATCACAGAAAATAAGCCCTTAACGTTGATTTATAATAAAACTGTCTATATGTTAATAAGGCATGCATAACATATTTAGAGACAAAATCAAAACGGATGAGGAATAATTAATAATTAGTCATTCATATTGTGATATGCTTGGTAATTAGTAAACCTCGTCTTCATTATGAGCTCTTAGAAAAAGACTTATGAGGATAGACCTTAAGTTATAGGATCCTTTAAGCATATCATGAATGTTTTCAATACAAGGACTTAGTCTCTATTTATTCTTAATGAACAATAATCTTGTATCGAAAATTTAATGCAGCTCCGCTCAAAACTGTTATTGTTTTAAGATATTAGGGCAGCTGACTTTATCACAGTAAGTCTTTAATATGCTATAATGGAGTTTAGGAGTCTAATGATAAATTTACCAACAACGTCTAGTGACAAATTATGTCATAATAACTTAGGTTGTTGTTATCAGGTTCTTATGACTCCTTCATAATCCATTAGATAAATTTGTCCGCAGACATAAGGATATACCCCTAAGTTGACATTTAATATCTTTTGAATACAATTAAGTCAAAATTTAGAGATAGTCAACTATTTTAAGTTTTCTCAGTTTTTCTATAGTTCAAATTTATAGCCTTTCGTTTCTTATAGATAATGCCATCTTAAATGCTTTATGATGCACTAAACATAGGAAATGATTTTCATCATTTCTAGTGTTTCAGCAATGAAGGCAATATCTTAAAGCGAGTATAGACTTGAACATAAGATTTAATTACTTGAACCTTTATTAGTAATCTCCTTTAGTTACTAGAGTTACAGACTAAGAGCAACGTTGCATGTTGTAATGTGTTCAACACATGGTTAAATCTGATAAGACTTAATTAATGTCTTATTAGTTTGATCTTGATGTATTTTGATGCTTATTGTAAAGCATCTTCAAGACTTTAATGTCAAAATATGCGAGAATAAGTCGCTTTGACTCATGCAACAAAACTAACATATTACTTGCATAAAATAATGTATATAAGGGAAAGTATTGTATTAGTTGCTCCCGCTCATCTTAAGGTAGGCCCAATTTATCCACTTATTCTTGATGAAGAATTGTTACATTTATAGCTTCATCAAATTTTAAATTTACTTGTAAATTTGCTTATATTAACCCTTTATATTTACTCATCTTAAAGACTAAGTGTTCTTTAACTTTCAGGCTTGAAACCTTAAGTTTAGTTTATGAACATGTCTTCATGTTAAGTGAGTATTAAGGAAAGATATTTTATAAGGCCGTTAAAATGTCACTCGTAATTATGAGTGAGTAATAAGGACAATGATTATCTCTCAAAGAACCCTTTAGAGAAGGGATTCTTAACTTGGTAATAGCCTTTAGAAACCAACAATTTATAACGTTTAATTTCTCCTTTCGGACTAAACTTATAACGTTATTCTGATTTAGGGAGTTAAGCTCATTATAGCTTTATTCCATCAGATGATTGATTGCTAATAATGGCTCTTAAATCAGAGATACGATTAGTAATCTTTTCAATATCCATGTAAGCTTCATTAAAGTAGGTTCATAATCATCAAAGTTAAAAGGAAACTTCATACCTTGATGACCTACTAAGCTGGATCTAACGAGTTGAAGCAAAACATTAATAGTTTCATAGATTTCCTCTTCAGATATTAAGTCAGGTATATTATGAGTAACATTATTTTCTAAGTGCGTGGAAGTGGATCAGTGTTATGGAAGCATGGTGTACAAGAGGTGTAGTTGGAGTTAAATTCAAAGATTAAATTTAACTTTGTCTCTTCCCCCGCCTCTTGTACTCTAGGCAAGTCATGAGTAAGAACTTTTCACTGCTCCCACTGACCTTCGAAGACAAGTCATAGATAAGGACTTGGACTGCTCCCACTAATTTTAGAATTCCTTAGGAACTTGGCATGCAACATGCTTAGTTTTGAGGATTTTAAGGTTTAATTGCGGCTAATAACTAATCATATGGTTTATACTTGGTTTCCTTCATGTCCGGATTTCAGAAGGAATTTTAGGGGCATATTTGGTAACCTTATTTTAGCATATGAGTTGTTGTATTTAGAGCCTTGGTCTATAGATGTATAACTTAGATGACATATTTATGATCATATCTATAAGGATACTTAGATGTATAACTTAATGATGTATCTTTAGAAGTACCATACATGATCTACAGGTTCACACTACTATGATCCTAATGGATTTGAGAGTGTTGTCATTATTTGTATGTCAATCTTAGTATTTAATCTATTAAATCTAATCTCACAACCTTTTATTTTATGGTTAAGTTGATTTTCAACTTCGTCCTTAAAAGTTTAAGGTGAGAAAGATATTTTTCCTTATTTAAGTACAAGAATAAATAATCCGTAAATGAGTGATAAATGTTTTATGCCCACATATTCCATTTTAGGATAATGTCCATTAATATATTTGAGTTTTGGTGAGTTAGAACTCTTAGTGGAAACTTGTTTATTCCCTTATACACATATTGTCTTTGTTAAATTCTCACTTACGTGATAACAAAGATTGTGAACAATTATTATCTAGTTATAAGTTAAAAAGATTTCAACCCATGTAAAGACAACTAGATAAGTATAATTAACAACTTTGAGAGTTTAGGGTAGTAGTGACATTTGTCATAGTCATTTGAAACCTTATAATCGTTGATGTCATACTTTAGTAATGATACTAGGTTCCAAGTGATCTTGGATCATAATAATGTATCATAAAGTGTAGTACATTGATCGATTTTCATGGTTTGTACAACTTTGACATTGATTTTGTCACTTACTCTCATAATAGTGGTTGTTTGGTTTATTCCTAGTGTATGGATTGTAAGAGATCTTTATAAGACTAGATTTAATCCACTGTGTTAGTTTGAAAATTAATGGGCACAATTATCATTGTTGATTATTCTCTGTTAGCCAGTTGTTCCTATAAGGATTTAGAACTGGAAGTTTTCTTGTATCTTATTTTAGAATTTAGAACTATCCTCCTTATTTAAGTTATTTTAATTATATAAGGGTTAGTGATTGTGAGATGAACAAATCCGCTTTTCTAATTTAAGGCATTATGTATCCTTTATGCACAATGTTATCAAGCACTCATTTTCCTTCTAGTACTTATAAGAGTCTTGACTAATTTTAAGTAGCATGTAATTGTGCTAAGAAAGGATTCACGAAGAAATGCACTAGAAAAACTTCAATTTAAAACATGTGTAACCCTTTAAGGGTCATGTTTTAATATGTGTTCACTAAATCATTAACCTAATTTATACTTTGTACTAAGCATATTAGATGTTAAGTGTTTGCATGCATTTTAGAAGTTCTTTTAAAATTTATTATGATAACATTATGGAAACATCTCCCCTGATAGCATTGTTTAAAGTGATTTTTGATTATCATGATAGACAACTTGAGTAGACTTTACTCGCTTTTAATGTTTTGGTTGTAAAACCTTTTATTTGAGAGAGTAATTAAAAGTCTTTTGTCTTAAGAGATAATCAAGATCATAATGATGAGAGGAAAACTTTATGGAAACATTTAGTGATTTAAATTTAGAGTGGATTAGTTATGGAGATTAAAGGTTAAATTGAAAAGAAGATCTAAAAGTGATTCTATGGGGTACTTAAAACTAAGGCACAATTAATAATGCATAATGATAAGCTAAGGCATAATAATGATGCATAATAATAATAATGTATTACCATAAACTAAGGCATAATAATAATGCATGATCTTAAATTAAGGCGTAATAATAAGGCATTCTGATAATTAATAATAATGTGCAATTATGAAACAAAAGAAGATGTGATATAATCTGTTATATCACCAAAATAAAAGACTAGTTAGGTTCTACTTAAATGAATCAGCTTTCGCATTGGTTACTTGCCTATCACCTAAGCATTATGAACAAGTTAAGGGTATGTGCATAAAGTGATGTATCACATCAGCGTTAGCCAGAAATGATACATCTAAGCTTTGTGTACAAATTAGGTTCGCTGGATACAGGTGCAACTCATCAGCGTTGGCCCGAAGAGAAACACTTGTATAGGCCGGAGAGGCGAATGCTTAATTTTAGTTGATAATCATTACAAAAACAACGAATCAGTGTCGGCCAGAATAGAGATTTTAAAGATGTTATCAAGTTAAGAAAATAAATTAGTTTAATTTAAATAAGTCAACTTGTATTGTAAAACTAAATGACATTAGTTAAGATAGTAAATCAGCGTTGACCAGAATTACCATTTTGAAGATGTCATCAACTTGATTAAGACAAGCTAATAAATTAATCTAATTTTGATTGTAAATCAGTGTCAATAAGTTGACTTGTAAGATGAGGTTAAATGACATCATATATATATAGGTAACAAATCAGCGTTGGCCAGAATTGCAACCTTATTAGATGTCCATAATTAAATTTAAATAAGACAAGTCAATTAGTTATCTGATTTTAATTGGTGTTAGGTTTTGTAAAACATAAGTTTATAAGGTTTATACAAAACATAATTAACAATGAGATCTCGGCCGAAAATGAGTCCCCTTTCGAAAACATGGTATTCGGTCGAAAACTAAACATCCGGTCGAGAATTGAGTTTTCGGTCGAAAATTAGGTATCTGGTCGAAAATGGGTGTCCTGATTGAAAAGCAGGTATCCTGATCGAAAAACAGGTAACCTGATCGAAAAGCAGGTGTCCTGATCGAAAAGCAGGAATAGAAAAGCTGACTTTTCGATCAGGCATAGTGACGACTTAATCGAGAAGCGGTGACGAGCCGAAAAAGTCCACTTCTCGATCGAATCGATAACCTGGAACTAGCCACAGAATCCGATCGAAAATCCGGTAGAAAAACCGTATGGCCCGATCGAAAAGCCAATCAAAAAGCCATATGGTCCGATCGAAAAGCCGATCGAAAATCCATATGGTCCGATCGAAAAGCAGGGAACCAAGCCATATCTTTCGATCGGAAAGTAAGTTATTTGGTCGAAAAGTAAGCTTTTCGATCGAGTGTTTGTATTTCGATCGAAAATGTAATAATCTCTCGAAATCAGTTAGGGTTTTGTGATAAAAACGAATTAGTGATTTTTTATTAAAACCGATTTTGATTAAAACGAATTATGGTTTTAAAGCCTTTCAGTTAGGTTCGAAAACCCTTATTGATTTCGAGATTAGGGTTTTAACGAATTCAGATTAATGATTCGATTGAGCAACATAAGCTCTGATACCACACGTTGATCGACTCCTGAATCGTTAGATAAATAAACAGATAATATACATGTAAATATTACATGTTGTCATCTGGTTGAGATCAGCAGCAGTTAGGTTGTCCAAGTGAGTAGCCTTTGTTCCCCTTTATGGTGTATGCTAATGATGGGTTAGTTCGTGAGGGATCACGAATTTAGAGAGAGACAAGAGAGTGAGAGAGAGGTCGAGATATGTCTGTAGGTGATTAACCTCTAATTTCTACAATAAGACCCTATTCTATCTATTAAGGGCAATTACGCCCATCAAATAAAAGTCAGATAGGGTTAAATAGGTAATTGATTATTTAAGATAAATGATTAAAGGACATAATATATTATATTATATACATATATACGAAAACATATATATATATATATATATATATTAAGTAATATAAATTACGTCTTAAGAATAAATACATTTGTAGGTGAAAGTTTAAATACAAAGGGATATTTCCGTGCGAAGTAATGTTAGCCTTTGATTTTATAGATGAGTGGTCCAGATCTGGGTAGATCTAATCCAGATGCAAAACAAAAAAAATGAAGCGTGCAAATAACCTAGAGGGTAAAATGGGTGTAACCTATAAAAATGTTTCCCTCATCTTTTTTAAATGTCTATAACTTTTTCATATGACATCGGTTTTTTTTTTTAAAAAATTACACCATAAAACGAGTATTTAATTCTCTTTAATTCAAGTATAGTATTGCTATACTTTTTTTGAAGTTAAAAAACTTTTTTTTAGAACTCGACTATATGTCCAGGTGACGGTTGCGTGATTATGAAATAAAGCATGCCTGATTATTGTTTTTGGTGACAATTGTCTTTTTGACACCATTTTGCCACCAAAACATATTTTGGTGGCAAATTGGTGATAATTGCTTATGAATAAAGCCCTTACGTGATAATGTGTAATTTGCCCCGGGATTATGACCTGTACATTTTTCACAACATATTTGGTGGCAAATTGGTGACAATTGCTTATGAAATAAAGTTTGCGTGATTATGTATAACTTGCGTGATTAGGACTTGGACATGTTTTTACAATATATTTGGTGGCAAAATGGTGACAATTGCCCTTTTGACACCATTTTTGCTACCAAAACATATTTGGTGGCAAAACTTTTTTTTTTAAGTTCGTCTTCGTAAAGCTTGCGTGATTATAATATACTTGCGTGATTATGATATTTGGTGGCAAAACTTTTTTTTTAAGTTCGTCTTCGTAAAGCTTGCGTGATTATAATATACTTGCGTGATTATGATATTTGGTGGCAAAATGGTAACAATTGCCTTTTTGCCACCATTTTGCCACCAAAACATATTTTGGTGGCAAAATAGTGATAATTGCTTATGAAATAAAGGACATGTTTTACACCATATTTGGTGGCAAAATGGTGACAATTCCCCTTTTGACACCATTCATATTTTTGGTGGCAAAATGGTGACGATTGCCCTTTTGACACAATTTTGCTACCAAAAACACGGTGGCAATATCTTGCGTGATTATCAAGCGTACCGGACAATATTACCCTCATTTGCACACTTCGCACGGAAAGTCCCCTTTGTGCAATAACTTTCCCCTACATTTGTATATCTATATACTAATATTTTTTATCGACATGAATTTACAAATCATGCGTCCAAAAGATTGTGGTTGTTAATAGTATCTATTCCTGATATCAGGTTCAACCAAATAATCTCACATATAATTTTGGTTCAGGTGTCTAAAGTCAATTAATTATAGTGAATCTATATCTCATGTTTTATAGAAAAAGGTTTTAAATTGTTTCAAGTAGATTAGACATCTTATTATTTCAAACAATAAGCTATTGGAATTTTAAGAGCAATTGATATCTAGAAAATAAAGTCCATCAAATCGTAAGAATATGAATGAGTAGATGACATAGATTATAGCATAAAGACATTATACACTACTAGAAAAGAAAAACTTGTGGCACATTGAAATAATTCAACGTTTTCTACCGTTACATGAAGCTAGGAGAAGTCCACGCAGTGGAATAACTGTGTTTCCTTTTTTAGCTTAGTGCGTAACATGGAGGGGTAGTTTTGCGTAACATGGAGGGGTAGTTTTTTATTTTTTATTTATTATTTTTTTTAATTTTTTTTGCAGGTTGCTTCATTTTTGTTTGTTTGTTGTTCGAATACTATTGCAGTAGTAACTAGTAATAATGAAGCTGATTGAGTAGGGTTTAGGGTTTACATTTCCGTGTATGTGTATACGAATACGAATCTATCTCGTAATTAATGTAACACCTGTCACATATATTAAGTTGCATCAGTATATTTTAGTTTGCTAAATAACACATTTTCCATACATTCAAACAATCGGATATCCAATCATAAATATCTGACAACCGAATAACCTGAATATGAAAAACAACCCATTCTTACTTCGATGAAATCTCCTATGTAAAAATCCGTATAAAACCATCTAATTAATATATCTACCTGATAACCTAATACCATATCCGAGCTTAACACCCTTACCGTGCGGCAACCCTTTGATCACAAATTGTTGGTGTGGACGTGTGGTATTTATATTTCTTGTTTGTGGATTGTGCTACTAATTTCATAATTTTATTACGGGTTTTTGTGGCCCATTATACCAAAAGTACTATAATAATATGATCTGTCGTCATTTTAAACTTAAACTTATCGTCATTACTAAACGTCTTATTTTTTTATACAAATTCGTCAATTTATCTTCGATCTCTTATGTTACAATATATAAAACCAATTAAAGGATTAAAGGAGTATTTTTTATAATCATATTAATTCATTTGTCAAATAATTAGAAAATAACATCTTATACCCAAAATATACCAATTATTATCTCATGTTCTTCATCATCTTAGGAGGTTTTGCGTTATCCTCACTTCGCAGCATAATTACCTATCAAGGGTACTATTTTTACCTTTTTCTAGTTATATATGGCATTGTTTCATCAAATATCTTATTGCTATTATTTGCACAAATGGTGTTACAAGTTTGCATATAAAATCTTGAAAATCAATAAAAAAGAGTAGTAACCGAACACCTTTTGTAAA
>JBCNJP010000007.1:97207818-97296335 GCA_039602395.1 Deinandra increscens subsp. villosa | reverse complement strand
ATATACACACAAATTTCAAGTAATCATTAGGATGAAATATTCATTACACAAAAACATATTTACACAACTATAGGGAAAAGATGCAACCATAGCTGGTTCAGAACAATATTTGGACAAATAATGCATATTTGCACCAATAATGAATATTTTCATGAGGTTTATAGTTATCATCAGTCAACCAAGTAAAGTGTCTTTGATATGAATTTTCCAACTATTTTTCACAAATGCAAACCCAAACAATAGTTCATGGAAGCCATAGTTCCAAAATCCAAACAATAGCCATAGTTCCAACTTCCAAACAAACCTCATGATTCACAGAAATGAAGCGATTTCTCGTTTAGATTCGATACGTACCTATTGCTTTGATGCTCGATTAGAGGCGTCTGCAATGGAGAATTAGTTGGATAAATTCAAGTGAATGCAAGTATGTAAATGTTTGGGATTTATCTTTACAGTTATAGAAGTTATCATTTTTATTTCATTCATCCTTAAAGCATCATACTCCTTAACCGAGAGAGTGAGCAGATTTCAATTTTGACTCCTTAGCTCAGAGAATAAGCCCATTACAAGTTTGACATTTTCAAAATTTGATTGACATCATAATTGTTACTCTCTTGAAATGATGCACTAAAACATTATTATTTTTAAAATATGGCAATGTTTGGCATTTTCAAGAATGTAAATGTTTGGCATTCATCTCTACTCTTTAAACTGAAGAAACATATTATAAGAGATAGAAAAAAAGTCAGTACACTAAAAATATGGCAATTCAATAGAAAAAAATGAAATCTAGAACTTTTGTTAGCATAAGAAACATGTTTCGATAATAAGCTAAGCAAATAGGTGCGGTGCTACAAATTTAAAAATAACGATTTATTCTACTTTATTGTTAGTATTTGATATATTTTTTCTGACAATCTGAATAAGAAATAAGCTACGAAGATACCTGTAGTGAAGGGAACTCCATGACAGCTGCAAAAACACAGATTCAGGCAACTTAGAACAGCGAATGCAGCTTCCGAAAGCGCCTCAAGGGGCTGAAATTTATAAAGAACCTACAACAGAGGGATGTTAACCAATTAACCTCATATGTTGAATAAACAATGTTATAGTAGTAATGATAAAATCAAATAATAATACTAAACACAAAAAAAATGCAGATCCAAACATGAATCTGACACTTTAAAAAAAATGCAGATCCAAACATATCTAAATCAATCAACGGTAAAGAGGAAGAAACTCCAAAAGCATTAAACATCACGGTAAAAGAACATATACTCGTTTAACATGGAATGTGTACATATTCAATCAACTAAGCAGGAAACATATAAAACCAACTTACTTGATACCAAGATCAATGTGTTCCCGAATACCAAAACCAAAGCAGCCAATGTCACTGAAGCTGTCCCTTAAAGCTTCATATTCCTTGACCTTCGTATTCTTGATTAATTGTAAATGATTATAATAATCTCGGAATCAAAACATGAAATCGCAGTGATATTGAAAAACCAATTAAAAAAACCATGAAATCTTCATTTAGATAACTAATACTTGAAGATGAAAAAGTATTAGACAATTTGATTAACTATGATAATACTTCGAGTCATATATATTAGACAATAAATCCCGTTTCTTATGGCTAACGAATTCGATTTGGTACAAAACGTACCAATTCAAAATTCGCGAGTATCTTAGCGAATTTGGTAACTAATACTTGAAGTGATAATTATCGATTGGATAACAGAAACGATTATGAACCTAAATCCAGAAAAAGAATTAGTGTTTCAAGTTTAAAGAAGAATCTTAAATACATACAGTGAATGATTGGATGATGATGAAGGGTGAACGGATGCATACCTGAATGTATCGATGATGGACTGAAGATTTTGCTCTGGTTAGTAAGCAAGCGATTAAGAAGATGGTAGAAAATTAGGTAAGATGCAGCGCCAACTGAGTTGAAGATCGGCGATTAGGGTTTTAGGTATTTGTTGAGTTTGTGATCGACCGGGTATTAGAATCGGGTTATAAGGATCCAAGTATGAGGATCCGCGTGTTTTATAAAACTGATTGTGAAGGATTTTATTTTTGCCCTTAATTGATGAAAATTGAGGCATTGCGGTGACTTTAAGGGGAGCTGTGGTAATGCCACCTCACCTGAAAATCTTTTCGTTTATTAGAATAGATGATTAAGAAAGTATATATATTACTTTAAATATAATAATATAATAATATTTAATATTTGATTAGATTTATTGGGGTTGTATATGATCTTATTACTTTTCTCAGAATGCCTTTTAATTTATACAAATATCGGGAATTGAGAATGGTGACAACAATTGAGAATAGGATGGTATTGGATTATCAACTTAGTATCACATCACTTTGATCTATTCTAATTAAAATGTACTTTTTAATCATTAAAAATATTACATAATAAATATAAACTAAAGTAAAATATAAGATTAATATGACCTAATATATAAATTTATTTTGTTCGGATATTCTTCATCGTTATGTTCAAAAATTTTATAAACTGCTTACGAGATCAAATATATATATATTTTTTAAAAGTTACCAGCAAATATATATTATTAGTTGGTGACCCATCCGCGCGTTGTGACGGGCCACCATGTTGGTTGTGTTATGCCATCAGTTGGCCAAAATGTAGTTTTTATTACATTCATTCACGTAATTAACATATCAATATATCATGCCACTAGTGGCAAAAATTTTGCTGCTAGTCATGTTTGTTTGCTAAAACATCCCCTTCATTTACATATTGGGGTCTCCTTTAGGTTAAACTTTCTGCCCTGTGCCTTCAGAAAGGTTATAAAAATGTGCAGTTGACTATTACAAAAGTGGCGTTCCATTTGTGGTATTCGTCTTAGGCATTTGATCAGTCGTCCTTCTCATCATCCTCTACGAAGAGGCCTGTCTCTCATCTGCATGGTTTTTTTACATAAGTTACACACACACACACACACACACACATATATATATATATATATATATATAGGGAATGGATATAATGAAAACCCTCTTGAGTTGTGAATACTTTGAAAACACTCTTAGAACCATAGATCTTCATGATCAATGGTTGTGGTTGAAAGAGAATCTTTTCTTTTTCTTTTACTTTTTTTATAAAGGCTTTAATACCCAAAAGGGTATTATAGTAATCTTGTATCTATTTTCTCTCTCCTACTTTTTCACTTTCAGGACCCTAATCATTGTCACATCTCTCATACTTTTTCACTTACCAAGACACTTATCATTGCTACTTATCCCCTAATTTTTTTTTCTCTTTCTCTCTCTTTCTCTTTCTTTTTTATTTTCTCTCTCTTGCTTTTTCAATGCAAGACACTGGGTTTTACATATGTAAAAAATGATAAATCTCCATATATTATTTGAATTTACATATGTAAAAAGTGTTACTGCTATTAAACATTCTGCTAACAGCATATTATATATGTAATGATACTACTAGTAAGTATTCTGCTGACATCATTTTACATATGTAAATTATCTGGATATATGAAACAAAAAAATGACAAATATATTTTATTAATTTGTAAGAAGCTGTTACAATCAACAATAAACATAAACATGTTTTATATGAAATGATTAAAAAAATATAACAAGTTAACAAAAATATATAAAAGCTAATTGTTCTTGAGTTTTTGATAATCAGCTTCATCTTTGAAAAAAATAAAATCTCGTAACATGCGAAGGAAAAAAATCACTAGTTCATATACGTAAACATCATAACATTTTACATATGTAAATTCAAGTAATTTACATATGTAATTTTCATCTAAATTTACGTATATAGCATATGTAATTTACATATGAAAATTCAAATAATATGTGAAGATTTAATATTAAACAAATGAAAAATTACATATGTAACGTAATTTACATATGAAATTTAAATAGATAATAAGAGATAACATGTTATAAACATAAATTTACATATGTAAATTTAATATAGATAATGAGATATAACATGTTACGTAACAAAAATATATAAAAGCTAACAAAATTATATAAAAACTAATTATTCTTGAGTTCTTAATAATCATCTTCATTTGTATGTTACATATGTCAACTCAAATAATTTACATATGTAAAATTCAAGCAATTTACAAATGTAAATTCAAATAATTAACATATGTAAATTCAAATAATTTACAAATGTAAATTCAAATAATTAACATATGTAAATTCAAATAGTCTACATATGTAAATTCAAATAGTCTACATATGTAAATTCAAATAATTAAAATATGTAAATTCAAATAATTTACATATGTAAATTCAAGAAAAAAACTTAAATCAGTTTATATACGTAAACATCACAACATGTTGCATATGTAAATTCAGATAACTTACATATGTAAATCTAAGTAATTTACATACGTAGATTTACGTCTAAGTTTACGTAACGTAGCACAAGTAATTTACATATATAAATTTAATATATATGGAGATTTAACATATGTAAAAAAAGTATTAGTGCTATTACAAATATATTTTATTAACTTATAAGTATCCATAACAAGAACATTTAAAAAACATAAAAAAATATATAAAAGGTAACAAAAATATATAAAAGTTAATTGTTCTTGATAATCATCTTCAACTTTGACACAAAATCTCGCAACCTACAAAGAAAACAAGTTCATCAATTCATATACGTAAACATCACAGTATGTTACATATGTAAATTCAAGTAATTACATATGTAGTGCAAGTTACATAGTAAATTTAAATATATGATTAGATGTAAAATGAAACAAACGTAAATTTACATATGTAACAAGAAAATGCTTCAGTTTGTTCAAACAGGACAACATTACTAGATGAAGAACCCTCATTGTTGACATTGTCTTGAATATTAGGATCTCCATTGAAAGCTTCTAAATAAAACATATGTAAGTAAATATAAAACTGTTAGGGGGGGGGGGGGGGGATTAAGAACAAAGAAAGGCTTAAAAGAAAAAACTCTTAACATACCTTCATAAGATTGTCCATTGTTGATATTAAAATCATTGGTGTCACACCCCAACCGATGGCGGAAACGTCGGGGGCATGATTAGATTGCCCATAAGCTCATGACAACTAATTTAGTGACAATAGTTAAATAATGAATTTCATTGATAACATTGAAAGATAAAACAATGCACCACATATTGATAATAAATACAATTTATTTGTTAATTTAGGTCCAAAAGCCCTATGTGATAGCATCTTGAAACATCAACATCATAGCCTGCAACATGTATAAAATAAAGGGGGTCAACTATAAATAGTTGGTGAGTAACCACAAGTTTAATACATAACATATATTTAAAAAACATGCGTTACGTGTCATATGATAGAATAAGTGAAATATAACATGCTAGAAGATATTGACAACATGAAAGACTATGCATAACCAAAATTATTGGTATAAAATGACAACATGAAATAATAGGCATAAACAAACCTCAATGACACATGATAGATTCTCTAACTCGCAGGTTAGACTATATGAAATAATGAAATAGGCTCCAAACACCCAACGCCGAACCGGTCAAGTTGAGTGGGTTGTCAACCGATAGATCTACCTTTGTTACCCCAGGCCTTACGTTAATGTTTATGCCAAATGAAAGACATGACAGACATGACAACCATGACATACTTGATATCCAATGATAAACATAAAAACCTTTGATAAACATGAAATCCTTTGAAAATCACATATTGACAAATCATGCTAGAAGTCACATAACACATAATTCACACATAGATCACATACGCATGGTAAATGATAAACTTGAAAGACAACACTTTGAAATAGGATACATGTTGCAACCCCAAAAATGAGAAAATGAGAAAAGGGGCAAGGATTACTCACTTGGATTAGTTAGAAGTTAAGTCCACGGAGCGAAAAGTGAAAGTGAAAGGATTAGTCCCAAAGATTCATCCTAAAAGAATAGAAGGGGACAACATGAATATTGGAATATGGGATTCTAAGCTCTTATGCATGCATTTGGGGAATGAGTTTTAATGTTATAAATTGAAGTTTGAAAAAATGTTAACTTTTAAGAGTAACAATACCTTAAACGTTACTAGACATGCTTTGGCCTAATAGGTTATGACACTCTCATCGGGGCATCCCAGGTAAGTATCCAGGTCCGACTATGGGATTTATGCGAACACTTATCCTTTTGACAGAGACCCCAACTACCGGTGGTTTCACCCTTCCAGTTACTACATGTCATTCGCGTCTCAAGTACCATCACTAAATATGTTGTTAAACAGAGATCGACTTCTAATCTATTTGAAATTCTTAAAAATGAGTTTATGTTCTAAAACCTGAATTACATATTAGAATGATTAAAAATTAGTTTAATTGTTGATTTGTGAAGAACAAGCCTTAATCCCCAATCTTTTCATGCATAAAAACGTTGACTTTTCGATTAGAAGAATATAGATGAAATTGGACATGATAGTTTAGACTCGTTGGGCCTAACGAGCCTCTACAAGGGCTACAGTAAGCCTAAATCGGCCTAAGCAAGGCAACACGTCCTAATGACGTGCCTTTGCAAAGCTAGGCCGTCCAAAGGACAAGCCTTAACAATGCTAGGCGTTCTAAGAACGAGCCTTAGCAAGGCTACCTAAACGAGCCTAAAGCACCTAACTAAGAACCTAAACTAAACTAATTAAACTAATAAAGCGATAAATAAGCGAATAACGAATGGAAAGAAAGAAAGGAAACAAAGAAAGAAAAAGAAGAAGAATTACCTCAAAGAAGCTTTTCAAACGAGACGAGCTTAAAGGGCAGCACCTCCTCGCCGAGAGCATAAAAAACTACTAAGCACGACAACCGAAGGGGTATTGTACTTGTGGAACCACCAAAATTTGGTCATTCCACTTGTTTATACTCAAACTAGGAGTTGGAAGCTACTATAAGGGACCTAGAAGAGGTATTTATAGGTGTATAAGGAGTGAAAATTTCGTTGGTGGGGCAATGTGGGACGAAATTCGCGACTAGTAACACAACAACAAACATCAAACTTGTTTTCGCGATTCCCGCTTCGTTATAACTCGGTTTCGCACGCGGTTTTCGCCCACGTTCATCATTTTCAGAGTATTATCATATAGAATAAAGTAATCCAACATTCATGGTGTTGAGAATTGGGCTTAAAACTTGGATCTTGATGCGGGTCGAGTTTATGAGTTTTTCGAAATATACGGATGTTACAGTCTCCCCTACTTTAGGAAATTTCGTCCCGAAATTCAGTTAGTAGAGACTGTAGGAAAAAGGTATGAGGATAATTAGTTGTTATACCAAAAAGTACACTTATACTTTAAAAAAAATTAATTGTAAAGGTTTCCTTTGAAATAGTGATAAAACTTGTGACACGAATTTTGACACACGACCGGGGCCAACTCTTGGTCCGACACCTAGCCAACTTTTAAAGCACCACCAATGCTTATATATAGGGTGTACCGCAGCTAACCCACCACATCGTTGCTACTTCAAAAGCATGCTAGTTACCTACGGAGAGACTCCCTCACACAATTCAAAAGTACTTAAAAGGTTTTGATATTGGAATACTTGACACTGCAAGATCCTGACGTAAAATATATAACATGGGATACATTTGATAATGATATGGTTAATGGTATACAGGCATGGAATGAGTACCATGTCGAGAATCAAAGATCATAGATGATTCGAAGACAAGAATGCATGATTTGACCAAACAACTTGATCAGTAAAGTGAAAGCCACAGTCTCCCCTACTTTAGGATATCCAAACGAGGAGAGGCAGAGGATAGAATATGAGGTTGAGGGGTTAACATGTATCCATTTGAAAGTGATAACTTGATTAATTAAAATCAATGTAAGTGAATGCATCCATCAAAATTGAAATCAATGTAACTGATAAAACAATGTCGGATTTCAAACAAGAGAACGTGTTCGATTCTGACGAACTAGATGTGTCGCGACTCACACCCAGTCCACCTTTCTCGAAGCGTGGGGTCTAGATGAAATCCAAAACAAAACAAATTCCTTGCTAATACGACAAGACCTCACGGCTATGACCCAAAATCAATCGCATGGTTAACTAGTATTACATACAATTGACGGTTATAGTTCGTATGAGTCTTGGTTAGCAAGGTTGGTAAAACATGTGATAGTGAAAACACGTGATAATGAAAACATGCAACAGTGAAAACATTGGTCATGTGATAATGAAAGCGTGTACGTTGTAGCAATGATGGCATGAAATAGTGGAAACATGTGGAAATGATAAATATGAAAATTTGTGATAATCAAAACTTAAGGTAGTGAAAACATGAAAGTATGAGATAGTGAAAACATTTGATCATAAGAACATGGGATAACGATAGCACAAAGACTAATCATGATAAGCGAGCGGTCTACAAGTGGTATATCAAATGGCATGATTCGAATGAATGGATTAACTTAAATCAAATCACATGAATTTGAAAGTTGAATATCAATTGAGCATAAACATGTAAGTTTGAAATCGTAAATTGAAGGTCGAAACACGCAAGTTTAAATTTTGAAATACATAAATTGAACCGGATGTTGGAATCTACACACCGAATATAGAAATCTTCAAGCTGAGAGTTGAAAACTGTAAACCAAGAGTTGAATTCGCGAGTCGAGAGTTGAATACAACAAACCAAGCGTTGAAAATCACAACCGAATTCACCATCTGTGAGTTGAAAATCGCAAACCGAACTCACCAATCAATTCTTTGAATAATGTGAGTTATAAACTAAAAAAATGTCATATGTTGACACCACGAGTTTGAATCCATAGATCAACACTAGAAACTGCGAATTGAGTCTACACATTGAGTATTGAATAAAGCGAGTTTGGAACTCATACACCGAGCATGGAAAACCACAGTTTTAAATTTGAGACATTGGATAGCTCAAACATTAAAAAAAATTACAATTTGTATCGAAATGTGAAATAACGCGAGTCTTCCCAAAGATTATTGCTTGGATCAAAATTACATGAAAATTTTGAAAATAGGATTCGAGTAAATTCAAACATCGCCAACGAAGGCGATAACGAATTTACCCAGGTAAGAGTTGCAAAAGAATCCAGGTGTTTTCAAAAGAGTCATTGGTTAGCCAAAAGAAGCTTATGGCTAAGCACAACCAAGGATTCGAAAGGTAACATTGATCATAACTGAGAAGTATCCATACTATATAAGTAGTATAGATACGGGATATCATCATCATGAATGCAATAAGAGACTAAATATGAGCCGTAATTGTGGAACAAAAAAAATTTAGAGGTAGGTGGGTGACACAAAACAGTGTGAGGCGATATGGTGACTTGCCAACAGGAGTAGTACCGGGTAAGTTAATGCGGAAGTCGTCTTGGCGAACGGGAGGAAGACCCAATATGTATTCGGGAAACACTTAAGGGAAGTCCCGAACGACTAGGATGTCTTGGACTCCCTATTCCTGATTACGAACGTCTACAATGCTGACCAGGCATGCCATGTACTACTTATGCAAGTACTTGTGGGTTTAACGTCGGACATGAGCTAGAACCCATGGAGTGGTTTATCGCCATAGATTTCCTAGACTTGATTGTCGAGCGGGGAAAATGAACGATCTTCGAATTCACGATACACACAAATTTGACGTTAACTAGGGTAAAAAAAATGAGTTCGGATAAAAATCAATGTTAAAGTGAGACAGTTGGAACATCGCGTAATTGCGATTGGAATATAACCTTGAATATAAAGGATGAGTTTTTTTATGAATTTAATAAACATATATAGTTAGTTATCTACTCGTAAAGTTGTAAAGTCATAAACTCGGACACATGCAATCCCGTAAGCATGTGGACTAGTAAACTCATAATTTCCTAAACGAGTAAATTCCTAAACATGTATACCTAAATGTGCAAAACGTTATATTTTGGAGGGGTTCAAAAATGAATCATTTAATATTTTCTAAAACGGGATATCATGTAAGTGTGAGTCCGTAGGCTCGTTAATGGGTAAACGCGTTAACTCATAAGCATGTAATCCCGTAACCATGCAAACTTGTAAACTTGTGAACCCATCGACAAGCGCTCACTCGCCTGTAAATGAGTTAAAAAGAAAAAGAAAAAAAATACGTGATATAAATAGGTTTTAAATTGATGAATGTAAATTGTTTTGAATTGTACATCGAACGATGGAATCACGAATGAATTTTTTTTTTTAAATCGTAAGCTTAAAAACCGACTGACAGGATTCAAACGGTAAATTTGACTTGAGTTCAAAACGTGGCTATGTGTACTCCTTTGGCTAGTTTGACCGAAGCATTGTCTGCAATGGCCAGCCTAGGACACACATTATGGGGTTACGTGAATCACCACGCAGGTGTGTCTATTGGGCGTTGGGTGCAATAGGTTGGGCTATGATTGGAACAATGGGTTGTTGGGTTGAGTCTAAAAAGGTTGGCAACAAGATTTGATAAAACAATCAATCGAACACGACTTGAGTATCGTGAAATGAAGGTTTTGAAACTATGCCAAAATGTTTTATGAACTCACGAGGTTTTGGTTTAAAATACGATAATCAGCTCCATAGCACATTTATGGTGAAGATGAATGACATGAATTTGAAATACAAGGACGATGTGTGAAAAATGAAAAGTATGTGATATCATGAGGGTAACAAACTGATTGTATAAACATCGCAAAATATCTCGAGGATGGAATCGGAAAATTGTGAAACTCGAGCTACTAAATAAATAACAAGGGGTTATTTGAATTCCCAAAGGTGAGTCGAAATGGAACTTTAAACCGATAACGTAAATCGTTGGATAGTGTAGGATGTGATACGTCACAAGAGTGTCGTACAACATTATGAAATAGTGAAATAGAAATCACAATGATGACTTTGGATGTAATAAACATGAAAGGTTTGAATATGGGATATCAACCGACTAAAATATGAGAGGTAAAATATGTGAAATTGTGAAAGTAAGTGTCAATGGTGAAAATTTCAAAAATGCCATTGAAATCACGAAAAGTAGCGTTTTAACCATGAAATCTTGAAAATCAAAAGAATATCATAGATCGAAATCGGAGTATAAACCGGATATCATGACATCGCATGCAAAACAAGAAATCGAATTGACTTGTTTAAAATCAATGGAATGGTTCTCATTTCCCGATTAGGAAACTGCCACCTTCGACTATTAATATGGTTCCTAGAAACGTTTGTTATGACATGCTTTGGTCTAATAGGCTAAGGCACTCTCGCCAGAATGTCCCAGGTAACGCTTACCTAAATAGACACACTGACTACTGGTGCTTTCACTCTTTCAGTTACTATATGTCAGTTACTAAGGAACCTAACCCGAATGAGATTTCAAAAAAAAAATCAAATAAATTTAAATTCCTAAAATGGCACGTAAGGCACCATTACTAAGGAAAAGGCTAGGAAGCCAGAAATTTAGTGCATGAGTGTGTGATAAGTGTTAGACTTGAGACACATCCTAACTGAGGCAAAGCAAAACATAAAAGGGCAATCTCTAAACGAAGCATGCAATACACGAGATTCTCGTGTTTGGACACCTAAGGCAATAGTCTAGGTCATTCCATTTCTAATAACCTAGTTCCCTATAGCCATGGCTCTGATACCAATCTGTCACACCCCAACCGACGGCGGAAACGTCGGGGCATGATTAGATTGCCCATAAGCTCATGACAACTAATTTAGTGACAATAGTTAAATAATGAATTTCATTGATAACATTGAAAGATAAAACAATGCACCACATATTGATAATAAATACAATTTATTTGTTAATCTAGGTCCAAAAGCCCTATGTGATAGTATCTTGAAACATCAACATCATAGCCTGCAACATGTATAAAATAAAGGGGGTCAACTATAAATAGTTGGTGAGTAACCACAAGTTTAATACATAACATATATTTAAAAAACATGCGTTACGTGTCATATGATAGAATAAGTGAAATATAACATGCTAGAAGATATTGACAACATGAAAGACTATGCATAACCAAAATTATTGGTATAAAATGACAACATGAAATAATAGGCATAAACAAACCTCAATGACACATGATAGATTCTCTAACTCGCAGGTTAGACTATATGAAATAATGAAATAGGCTCCAAACACCCAACGCCGAACCGGTCAAGTTGAGTGGGTTGTCAACCGATAGATCTACCTTTGTTACCCCAGGCCTTACGTTAATGTTTATGCCAAATGAAAGACATGACAGACATGACAACCATGACATACTTGATATCCAATGATAAACATAAAAACCTTTGATAAACATGAAATCCTTTGAAAATCACATATTGACAAATCATGCTAGAAGTCACATAACACATAATTCACACATAGATCACATACGCATGGTAAATGATAAACTTGAAAGACAACACTTTGAAATAGGATACATGTTGCAACCCCAAAAATGAGAAAATGAGAAAAGGGGCAAGGATTACTCACTTGGATTAGTTAGAAGTTAAGTCCACGGAGCGAAAAGTGAAAGTGAAAGGATTAGTCCCAAAGATTCATCCTAAAAGAATAGAAGGGGACAACATGAATATTGGAATATGGGATTCTAAGCTCTTATGCATGCATTTGGGGAATGAGTTTTAATGTTATAAATTGAAGTTTGAAAAAATGTTAACTTTTAAGAGTAACAATACCTTAAACGTTACTAGACATGCTTTGGCCTAATAGGTTATGACACTCTCATCGGGGCATCCCAGGTAAGTATCCAGGTCCGACTATGGGATTTATGCGAACACTTATCCTTTTGACAGAGACCCCAACTACCGGTGGTTTCACCCTTCCAGTTACTACATGTCATTCGCGTCTCAAGTACCATCACTAAATATGTTGTTAAACAGAGATCGACTTCTAATCTATTTGAAATTCTTAAAAATGAGTTTATGTTCTAAAACCTGAATTACATATTAGAATGATTAAAAATTAGTTTAATTGTTGATTTGTGAAGAACAAGCCTTAATCCCCAATCTTTTCATGCATAAAAACGTTGACTTTTCGATTAGAAGAATATAGATGAAATTGGACATGATAGTTTAGACTCGTTGGGCCTAACGAGCCTCTACAAGGGCTACAGTAAGCCTAAATCGGCCTAAGCAAGGCAACACGTCCTAATGACGTGCCTTTGCAAAGCTAGGCCGTCCAAAGGACAAGCCTTAACAATGCTAGGCGTTCTAAGAACGAGCCTTAGCAAGGCTACCTAAACGAGCCTAAAGCACCTAACTAAGAACCTAAACTAAACTAATTAAACTAATAAAGCGATAAATAAGCGAATAACGAATGGAAAGAAAGAAAGGAAACAAAGAAAGAAAAAGAAGAAGAATTACCTCAAAGAAGCTTTTCAAACGAGACGAGCTTAAAGGGCAGCACCTCCTCGCCGAGAGCATAAAAAACTACTAAGCACGACAACCGAAGGGGTATTGTACTTGTGGAACCACCAAAATTTGGTCATTCCACTTGTTTATACTCAAACTAGGAGTTGGAAGCTATAAGGGACCTAGAAGAGGTATTTATAGGTGTATAAGGAGTGAAAATTTCGTTGGTGGGGCAATGTGGGACGAAATTCGCGACTAGTAACACAACAACAAACATCAAACTTGTTTTCGCGATTCCCGCTTCGTTATAACTCGGTTTCGCACGCGGTTTTCGCCCACGTTCATCATTTTCAGAGTATTATCATATAGAATAAAGTAATCCAACATTCATGGTGTTGAGAATTGGGCTTAAAACTTGGATCTTGATGCGGGTCGAGTTTATGAGTTTTTCGAAATATACGGATGTTACAATTGGATGATTCCGTATGATGCAAATGGTCTTCCAAATTGTGAGGAAACTGATGTTTAGGAGATGACATTAAATTCGGAGGTTGCATTTTCCGGATTTTTAAGGTTTCATGAAGTGCATTAATGGAGTTAATGGGTGTTCTTGATATGAAGAAGAAGAAGAATTAAATGATAAGTATAAATGAAAATGAAGAAAAGAAAAAGATAGGAATGAGGGTTATCTTGGAGGAAAAGGTGATGTGATGGGACATTGGAAAAACAAAATTCATAATTAATGGAAGAAAGAGTAAAATACAATCTTACCCTTTTGCATAAGACAAAATAGAGTGAGGTGGATAAGCTCACAACCCTTGGATGGGTTTTCAAAGATTTCACAACTCAAGTGGGTTTTCACTCTATACTTTCCCTATATATATATATATATATATATATATAGGGTAAGGATCATGCGAAAACTATTTTTTTTGCGAAAACCTAAAAACTAACACTAAAACCTTCATAACTTTTACATACGTTAATATTTTTCTATGAAACTTGCACCAAAAATCTTAAAATTCTATTGTCTTTGATTCTGGAAAAGAAATTGATATTTCAAAGAAAAAAATTAGTGCACATGTGTATTATTAGTGCACATGTGCACCATATTCATTAGTACTACACAATTGAGAATTGTCATGCGAAAACATATTGTTTAGGTTAAAAACATTTAAAAAAACTAAAATATTCATATAACTAATGAGAATTCTACATATGCACTATAACTATTAGTTATAGTGCACATGTGTAGCATAAAATTAAAAAAATTTTAAAACGTTAAATATATTTTCAGTGTTAAAGATAACACAGTTATAAGATTTATGGTGCAATTTCTCTTTTAAAATATTAATGTATACAACACGTATAAAGTGCTTTATTATTAGTGCACATGTGCACTAATAAAAAACCACGAAAAACTAACAAAATTATAACGTATTTGATGCGATTTTTCTAGAAAAAACATTAACGCATACTATATGTATGAGTTTTATTATTAGTGCACATGTGCACTAATAAAAAAACGACAAGACGTTAAAGTTTTTTTAAATTTTTTTCCAGAATTAAAGAACTCATAATTCTAAGGATTTTGGTGCAAATTTTTTTAAAAAATATGATCGTATGAAAAAGTTATGAAGGTTTTAGTATTAGTTTTTAAGTTTTCACAAAAAGATGTGGTTTTTACCTGATCCTTACCCTATATATATATATATATATATATATATATATATATATATATATAGTTGTTTTCCATTGAATCCAAAAGTCATCTCAAACCCAACCTTTGTACAGTTTATTAAATTCCCATCCATAAGTAACAATGTCAACCGGAAGAAACCACAAAAAGACAGGAAAAACAGAAGCACATGGTTTATAAATCCCCTTTAGCCGTAGAGGTCACCAAAAGCACAATTTGTTTTACATATAAAGCAATCAGATAGCCTCATTATTTATAACAATGTAAGAATGTTTAATACAATTAGTTTTTAACACCCATAGACTTTGTTTGTTGTAGAAACCAATATTCACATCACACACACAAATAGTTATAAGCACCAATTGACTGCGAGCCAGTAATGAAAGTATGTATGTATTCTCTAATGAGTCGTTCCTTAACTTTTCAAATATCAAAATATACCTGCACAATCGGATACCTAGAAGACAACACATCATCACACAAAATCACCACTACCTGCACATCGGATACAAAATCATCAAACCCAAGATTAAGCATGATAAAAAGGCAGAAAATGGAATTGATGATACCAAACATAGGAATCCAATAACATGCACCCGTGAATCAGAAACTAACCAACGATATAAGAAAAAAACGATGTTGACTCGAGATTCGACCAACACCAACGATGTCGGCCTTTAATAGACTGGAGGGATGGTTGTTCCGAGCGGCTAAAGCGACGGGGAATCGAAGTCCGAATGTGGGTGTCTCAGTGGGTTGGGGTGGGATGGCGGTGTGGTTGTGCGATGGCATCAAAAAGGGACAGAGTGAGACATGAGAGAGTAACCGAGAGATGGGAGAGGCTCTCTGAACAAAAATTTTGTATCCGCCACTGGGAGAGGGTTTGGTTGTGATGGTTTAGGGTTGCGTTCGGTGTTAAGAATAATACCTGATGAGGGGGAGATGACTTTGATGTTGTCATGTTGTTATTGGATGGTGATGATAGTTATAATATTATAATTGGTGCTAAAAGCACAGTAAATTCTCACACAAAAAAACTTAAAAATTATAAAATATATATATAATTAATCACAAAAGTTTTATGGTGTTATATTAATTAAGGTATCAAAAGTTAAAAAGAAAATGCATTCCTGCGTGGCGCTTCGTAGAGATCTTCACACAAGTGAACGAATGCAAAGTAAGAATGTGATAAAGGACGGTGTTCCAGATGACCACCTCGACACCTATTCGTCGTTGTGTGGTCCACTAGATATAGTCAGCGAAAGTTATAAAACAGTTTACAATATTATTATTAATTAAAGAGCAATATTGATGGTATGCATATGGTTTCAAAATTTTCATCTGTTACGTAAAGAAATTGATCAAACTTTTTATGGGAAGGTTAAAGTAATTACTTAACTTTTATGATGACAATTAATATTTTCAATTTTTTTTTATTAATGCACCTTAATTTTATGAGCAAATGAGCAATTAATGTAAAAAATGACGTTACTAGCTAGTGAGAAATTATATAAAGATCACAAGGGCTTCATACTTCCATCTTACAAGTGACAAGATCAATTATCTATTGTATTCAGCATTTACACATGGAGAAAGCCATTCTATTCAAGTTTGTTATCATGGTCACATTTGTAATCACCACATGTAAGTTATTTCTTTTTCATTAGTTTTACTTTTTTCTTAATCTTTAGCTTTTTGTACTTTCTTAGCTGCATTTTTTTAGAATCATGAATAGGTTAAAAATTATTTGTAAATACTTTAGTTCCTATATTATTAATTACACATATCTTTAAAAATGTATGCAATTTTAATATCTTTAAAAAAATATGATATATATACATATCTTGTTTTTTTTTTCAAAATACTATTCGTCTTATGTAGTTTTCGCTAATTCAATGTACCTTATTTACAGTTGTTGGAGTTAGCGGAGAAGATCAAAATACGTGCACTAAGAGATCTTGTCTAATTGGATCTCCTCCTACCAATCCCGGGAGGCCCGTATGTCCTCCTCCCACATGTCAATTTAACCAAGGTTGTAGGGATTATTGTTATCCCAATCCAGAACCCTTTTGTCAAAATGGTGTGTGTTGTTGTTGGTAAACCATAAGTATATGTATATCCTAATAAAGCGTTATTTATTTTGGAGTTTTATATTTTATGGAAGGTGTTCGGTTACTACTTTTTTCAATTGATTTTCAAGATTTTATTTGAGAACTTGTAACACCATGTGCGCAAATAATAGCAATAAGATATTTGATGAAACAAAGCCATATTTAACTAAAAAAACGTAAAATAGTACCCTTCATAGGTAATTATGCTACTATATCGAATAATAAAATATAACGAAGCGAAAATAACGGAAAACCTAAGATGATGAAGAACATGAGATAATAATCGGTGTGTTTTTAGATATACGATGTTATTTTCTAATTATTTGATAAACAGATTAATATGATTATAATATATACTACTTTAGTTGGTTTTATATTTTGTAATATAAGAGATCGAGAGATAAAATAACGAATTTGTACTAAAAAAAAAGGCGTTGAGTAATGAGGATAAGTTTAAAATGACATATCATATTATTATAATACTTTTGCTATAATGGGCCACAAGAACCCATGATTAAATTATGAAATTAGTAGCACAGCCCAGAAACAAGAAATATAAATACCACAACACAATTTCTGATCAAAGGATTGCCCCACAGTAGGGGTGTTATAAGCTCGAATATGGTATTAGGTTATCAGGTAGTTTAGATCGTTTTATTCAGTTTTTTACATATGAGATTTCATCGAAGTATCGATCCATATTGAGAATAGGTTTTTCGTATTGAGGTTGTTCGGTTATCAGATATTTCTGATTGGATATCCGGTTCTTTGAATGTAGGGAAAATGTGTTATTTAGCCAACTAAAATATACTGATGCAACTTAAATATATATATATATATATATATATATATATATATATATATGCATTTCATTTCTATGTGATGGGGTTTAACATTACGAGATAGATTTGTATACACATACACGGAATCAATGTAAACCCTAAATTAACCCTAAAGTTTACTCAATCAGCTTCATTATTACTATTTACTACCACAAAAGTATTCAAACACCAAAGAAACAAAAAATAAAGCAAACCGCAAAATTAAATAGAAATTAAAAAAAAATTAAAAAAAAATTAAAAAAAAAATTAAAAAAAAAACAAAAAACCCTACCCTTCTATGTTATGCATTAAGCTAAAAAAGAGCAAGACTAGACTATAAAGGAAACACGGTTATTCCACTACGTGACCCACCAAGCTAATTAAAAAGAGAGATCGACAAAATCAAATTTACAGCTAGAATTGATCTCTAGGGTTAGGTTCCAAGCAAAACCAAACAATATGCAAAAACCAAAAAATCAAACCAAAAAAAAGTTTTTTTATTTTTTTATACGTTTTTTTAATGATTTTAAGTATACTGTAAAAAGAAAAAACTTTAAAAACATTTTTGAGTTTTTTTTTAAAATGAAATAAAATTCGAATTTAAGCTTTAAAATTAATAATGCATTATGCAATACTAATGCATCATGCAGCAATACTATTAGTACTAATGCATGATGCAACAATAAAAAAAAATCACTAAACTTTTTCTTCTTTTTTATTTTTTTTCCAGAAATAAAGCTAATAAAATTATAGACTTTTTAGTGAAATTATTTTTAAAAATTATCAATATATGAAGAAGTTATAGAGAAAAAAATGTTTAGTTTTTTGGTTTTTTGGTTTTTTCACTTTTCTTTGGTTTTCCCTTGACCCCCCCCCCCCCCCCCCCCTGGATCTCTATATATACGTGGACTTCTCCTAGCTTCATGTAACGGTAGAACTTTGAGTTATTTCAATAGAAGTTGCACCTTTATCATTAAGATTCTTTGATGAGAACAGTGATTTGATTATTTGAAGTAGTGTTATTCTTCTGGCTATCTATTTTATGTTATTAAGTTAGTTTGGGTTTTTCTGGTGAAACCGATTATGGACCCAATAACCAAACAATTTAAATTCAAATTATTTGATAACCGATTAAGATAATATCCGCTCTACATGTTCAAAGTATCCAAGTGACAAATGAACTAAAACTTTTAGTTACAATTGTTCAATTCATATGTATATTTGATAGAATTTGCCTCCTTCTCATTGATCACACATATCTCCTTCTCAGTAATCACAAATTCTTAAGTTGGTATTCAGAGAATAGTTCTTTTATTTCTTTTCTCGTATTTTACAGAGAAGGAACAACCCAAATATAAAGGAGAAAAAGAACCTATACATGAAAATAACTAATAAGGGACAACCTGTCAAATCTCCTATTATAGAGGGAATATTTGACTTCGACAATTACTCCTTGAATTGTGCTAACTATTTCTTCTCAATATTCTAACACTCCCCCTCAAGTTGTGTAGCGGGGTCTCCAATACCCAACTTGGATAGCACGAATTCAAACACTCTAGTTCCAATAGCCTTTGTTAGGATGTCTGCCAGTTGATCTTCAGATCTGACGAACCGGAAGTCGATGGTACCATCTTCGATCTTTTCTTTTATGAAGTGACGATCTATCTCAACATGTTTGGTCATGTCATGTTGCACATGATTCTCTGAAAATTTTAATCGCAGCCTTATTATCACAGTTTAACTAAGTTGGACATTTAAGAGGAGATCCGATTTCTTTCATTATCTTATTTAACCAGAGAATCTCTGTAATCTCTTTAGCGATACCCCTAAACTCTGATTTGCGCTCAATAAGGATACTACTTTCTGCTTCTTACTTCTCCATGTTACCAAGTTACCTCCAAGGAGAGTAAAGTACCCAGCGGTCAATTGTTTGTCGATAGGATTCCCTCCCCAATCGGCATCTGTGAACACTTTAGCATCAAGGTGGCCATTTCTCTTAAATACTATGCCTCTTCCCACTGTACCTTTTAGGTAACACATAATTCTCATAACTGCCTATATATGGTGTTCTTGAGGGTGGTGCATGAATTGAGTTACAACTCCCACCGCATATGCGATGTCAGGTCGAGTGTGGGCCAAGTAGATCAATTTCCCCACTAATCTTTGGTACCTTTCTTTGTTAGCTAGTTTGGCTCCTTCCACCATTTTGAGTTTATGGTTTACAATCATGGGAGTATCATTGGGTTTGCAATCAATCATGCCCACTTCAGCTAGCAGATCTAGAATATACTTGCGTTGAGAGATAAAGATTCGCCATTTTGATCGGAGCACTTCATTCCCTAGGAAATATTTTAACCCCCAAGGTCTTTCATTTCAAATTTGGTGAAGAGATTTTTCCGAAGGGAGCTAATTTCTTCTTCATCATTTCATGTTATAATCATGTCATCGACATATATTATAAGACACGTAACAAATTTTCCTCTTCTTTTGTAGAACAATGTATGGTCGGCATTACTTTGCTTGTACCCATATTGTTTCATAGCCATTGTAAATTTCCCAAACCATGCACGCGGAGATTGTTTGAGCCCATACAAAGCCCTTTTTAGTCTACATACTTCATTCCCTTTAAAATCATCGGAGAACCCCCGTGGGGGTTCCATATACACTTCTCCTTTCAAGTATCCATGCAAAAAGGCATTTTTTACATCGAATTGATGGAGAGGCCAGTCTTTATTTTTCTACGACAGAAAAAAGAACTCTGATAGTGTCGATTTTAGCCATTGGGGAAAACGTATTAGAATAATCAATACCGTACGTTTGAGTATACCCTTTGGCCACCAATCTGGCCGTTGTATCGCTCGATGGTGCCATCTGATTTATATTTGATGTTGAATACCCATTTACAGCCAACTGGTTGTTTTCCTTGTGGTAGCGTACACTTTTCCCATGTGCCTCTTTTCTTCAGTGCGTTCATTTCTATATTCATTGCCTCTCTCCATCAGTTGTCTTCTTAGCTTCTTGGGTCGTGTTAGGAATTTTTTCTGAATGAAGCGTGGTCGAGAATGCTTTTGCGACCTTAGCCATTCTCCCCCTTTCAATGTTTAGCGGGTATTTGGAGGCACGAGGAATATGCTCCGGTGAATACCGTTTGGGAGGGACTCCTCTATTTCTTCTTAGAGGCAGATAGTGAGTGTTTTGTTGTTCTTCTTGTTCCACGGAAGATATTCCTGAGCTGTCATGATTAGAATCATCTAATGAACTATTATGTTGTAAATTGTTTACCTCATCTGAAGTTGTGGTTTCAGCCTCTTGTTGGACATTGTCTTCCGGAGAATCGTTGGTTGTGTGAGTTGAATCGTCACCCTCTTCTATGTCGGAAGGCGCAAGTTCTGTGGCGCCATCTACAAGCTCTGTTGGAACCTCCTAAGAGCAACTATGATATAGTAACCAATCGAGTGGCTCACCTATTTTACCTATTTTCTCCCCCTGAGCACTAGATTGGGGATTGAAAAAATATTAAGATTCTGTGAAGTCAAGGTCCATGGTAACATGAACCCGTCTGGTAACCGGATTATAACAACGATAGCCCCTTTGATGTACACCATATCCAACAAAAACACATTTTTCAGCACAGGCACTAAGTTTGTTTCGGTCGGTTTTAGGGGTATGAATGAACACCGAGCAGCCAAAAACACGTGGAGGTAAGGTCATAGTGGATGGGACTTTTACTTGGGTGACTAGGACATCTAGAAGGGGTTCTATGTCCTAGACTCTGAGTTGGGAGGCGGTTTACAAGATAAGCAGATGTAGCAAGTGCTTCTGGCCAATATGACAACGGTACCCGAGATTCGATCATAATGGCACGAGTTTTTACAAGTAGCGTCCGATTTTTTCGTTCCGAGGTACCATTCTGTTGGGGCGTATTGGGGCATGTGGTTTGATGGATAAGACCAATTTCTATGAAGAAAGATTCCATTGTTTTGTTCACCAATTCCGTTCCATTATTAGAACGCAGAATCTGAATTTTTTTCCCAAATTGAGTTTAAACCATTTTATTAAACATAATAAAGATTTCAGGAACTTCCGACTTATTTTTCATGAAGTATATCCAATTCATACGTGAACAATCATCCACAACCAAAACAAAGTATTTAAACTGGATGTTGGTGCTAATTGAAGCCGGGCCCAAGACATCCGAATGGATTAATGAGAAAACGGAGTCAACTCGAGTGTCTTTTTTATTAAACAAGAATCTTTGACTTTTGGCAAGAATGCATGTTTCACACTTCTCCGGAACGGAGTTATTCGTAAAAAGACTAGGAAATAAAAGTTTAAGATAGCTAAAAGAGGGATGTCCAAGACGTCGGTGCCATAACCATAGTTGTCTTCCGATTGTCCCGTGAGTAAGCATGGCATGTCCCTTGTGAACTACCTCATCAACATAGTAGAGGCCTCCTTGCTCAGTACCACCCCCAACGATCTCCTTCGTACGAATGTCCTGTAGAACACAAAAATTCGGATACATGAGTACAACACAGTTTAGTTGTCTTGTAACTTGGCTAATGGATAATAGTTTTAAGGAGAGGGAAGGAATGTATAAACAATTGTTAATTTTCATTTTTTCTGTAAACGTGATCGATCCCGCCCCTTTTACTTGGACCTTTTCCCCACTAGCAGTCTCAATATGTGACTTAGATGGAGGTGACATATTACAAAAATCTTTGGAATCATATGACATGGTATATGTGGTCCCACAGTCAAAGATCCAATCTTTTGACCCTTTTGAGTGGGACATGGGCTGAACATGGCAGGCCTTTGGTTGCTCATTTTTATTATTTCCTTCTTGGTTAAAATTGTCACAGAGAGAAATATGAGAAATATTAAGAGGAAAAAGACTAGATGTAATAATAGAGGGGCTTGATATGTAATTCTCAACCCCTTTACCTATGGGATTATCATCGGAGGTCGATGCCACCCCCTCCCCCCCCCCTAAAGCCGCCGCTGCAGTTTTCTTTTTCCGTCGAAGCTCTTTCGCCACCTGCCGCCGAAGCTGCTTTCGAACGTTGATTTCTCTTCTGCTTCTGACCATCTTCCCACCACTCTGGGTAACCGACAAGCCGGAAGCATTGCTCTTTGGTATGTCGCTTCATCTGGCAGTGGGTGCAAAAGAGCTTAGATTTGTCTTCCATTTTTTCTGGGTCGGAACTTTGTTCTTTGCGACAAGTCTTTAGCAGCCAAGCCCATCCCAATTTTTGTAGAATCAACATCAGAGGGTCCATAACTCCAAATCTTAAAATGTTCACCGTGACGAATTCCCTCCTTATGGTGGCGTATGCCATTTCAAAAGTTGGAAGAGGGTCCTTGTTCAGAATATATCTTTTTACATGTTCCAATTTGTCATCTATTGCTGTGAGTAACTGGTAGAGTCTATGGTCTTGGGTCTTCTTATTGTAAGTTTGAATGTCGTCTGGGTCCTTCATGGGGTTTGGATCTATTTTATCAATAGACATCCAGATGCTTTGTAGATTATTCCATAAGTCTTCAAGAGTATTGGATCCTTGTCTGAGAGAGTTTGCTCTTTTGTGAAGATCGAACACTTGCAAGGAATCGGTTCCAGTCTCGTATGTGATGGCCAAGTCATCCCACAGGGCTTTCGAGGTTGGGTATTGTGAGACATTATTCACCAAGTTGGATTCAAGATTCTGGATAATCCAGGTAAAGACAAACTGGTCATCTTATTCCCAACGTGAATAACTTGTGTCGGTTTTTTATGACGGTTCAGGATCTCCGGTGATGTGAGAGCTCTTCCCCCTGCCTCCGATGGCCTTCTTCATGAGGGTTGCCTATAGGGCATAATTGTCGCCTCCGAGTTTGATCCCTAAGGATAAGTTCTTTGAGTTGGTTGTTGTTTGTTGTGTTCCGAGACCGTTTCTCAAAAGTGTAGCGATCTGCAACGTTAATTCATCGGAGATTTGACTAATGTTGGTTTGGGCGTCAGACATTTTGAGGATTGGCTGGAATTCCCAGGATTTAACATGCTCTGATACCATCTTAAGTTGGTATTCAGATAATAGTTCTTTTATTTCTTTTCTTGTATGTTATAGAGAAGGAACAACCCAAATATAAAGGAGAAAAAGAACCTGTACATGGAAATAACTAATAAGGGACAACCTGTCATATATCTTATTATAGATGGAATATTTGACTTCGACAATTACTCCTTGAATTGTGCTAACTATTTCTTCTCAATACTCTAACACAAATAATTATAGCTACAATAGATATCGAATACATTCCTCCTTCTCTTCGGGTGACCCTCTCCTTCGATACCGTCTCTCACAGGTAAGTTAACAAGAAAACCTTTGGGCTTTGGTATTTTCTTTTATATTGATTTAGGATCGTGGTTATGATAGAATAGCCACTACTACAAAAATGGCCTTTCTTGACGCTTTTTGCGCGTCAAGAAAGGGCCCAGATGACGCGCAAAAAAGCGTCAAGGAAGGTAGGGTCAAGAATCCTCTTGACGCGCAAAATGCGCGTCATCTGCTTCTTGACGCGCGAACAATGACGCGCATTTTATGACACGCAAAGCGTGTCATAAAAAGCGTGTCAAGGAAGTCCCCGTCATAAATATGGTTATGACACGCATAAATGCGCGTCATGAATTAAAACAAATTTAAAAAAAAAATATTTTTGTAGATTCACTAATTTTCCAAAAATCACTAGTTTTCACATTAAATGACAATTAACCTCAAAAACACAAAATAAAATAGATATATAACTGCATTTTATATATATAACAAACATTACAAAGTTAACATGAATTTACATATTAAATGGATTCAATCCAAACCTCAAACTAAACCTAGGATCGCTATTATTCTAGATCATCGACTTAATAGCTTCCTCCAACCGCCGGTGTGACCATTACCCTGAAAACAAACATGAAAATCAAGTCATTGCAGTTGTTCAGTTGTTCTTAACATAAACATAAACCAAATCAGACCTGAGTGATGGCCTATATGCAACATGGTTTCCTTCCATGGCCTCTCTTTTCTCATGGCAGCTTAAGCAAAGAAAAGGACCATCCCAAGGCCTTGGTTTCACAAAATTACCAGATGTTGCAAGTATGGAAATACCCTTCCCAGGTTTCATTTCCTTTTGACACATCGCATAAATGAACAATTTGAACAAGTTACACAACGGGTACTTGGTATGTAACCTGCAATAAAATCATACATATCAGCTGCTAAGAATACATAACCCGACTCATAAACCTGTCAATGGGTCGAATTTTAGCTGTTTGTTAATGGACCATGAGAGCAAAGCTGATCCTTCCTCTATTAGCTCTTCTACCACATCTGGCTGAAGATACACCGCATCGACCTGAGGGGGCAGTTCACGACAACAAACTAGAGCTGTTTCTGCAGACATGGCATCCCATACACCATCGCTTGCAATAATCATCCTTCCACCAGCATAGGAGAGCTAGCAGATTAAAAGTTACAAAATCTTAGAATATTGGTCATCAAAATTTATCCAAAAGTATTATCCTTAACCAAATATAAGATCGTAGTAGTGCAGTATCATGAACTGACCTTCACTTGTTCGACATAAGGAACAGGAACAATGAACTCGCCAACATCCATATCTCCAATCGACAGTAGGAATTAACCAACTCTAATTCGTGTTCGAGTAGGAATTAAGCATCTAGAACCACAGAATCACACTTTTAGAATTCAAACACACATTCAAAACACTGCCATAATACCTGCTGTGATAATAAAAAGTAGCAACAACATTATTTGAAATAGGGGTCTAAGGAGCAGATTTGTTGCTCTTTGTGACCTTTGAACGTGCATTTATCCTTCCATCTTTTGCAGATAGGCACTACTTATAAGAAAAGTATCCAAGAGGAACACCTATAAGAAAATTTGAAAAATAAAGGTAAGTGTAGATATTAAACAAGAACATATGTGTCCTTCATGTAACTTGCAAGTCAATCAAGAACAACATGTGTGAAACATTATTTATATTACCTTCTCATTAGGATACTGTAACTATAAGTATATAAGTATCATTTATTTGATAGGTGAAGGTTTTGGATAAATTTTGGATATTTTTTAGACATGTGGATATTAAATATTTACCATTTTGCAAAGAACCCCATGGGCCAGGCCAAAAAAACCGCAATAATCCAGCTTCCAGCTAGCCCCTTTTTCCTAATATCAACCGAGCCACCACCTGCAAAAGTTCATGGGGTTCATTCCAACAATTGAACTGATTGAACTAGATGAATGAAATGCTACAATACACATTACACATAACAATTAAGGGAAAAAAAACTTGGTAGGAAGCTGGTAATAAAAAACACAGTAACAACATACATCAACTAATCCCCTCCCCACCCCCCCCCCCCACCCCCCGCGTATGCATCAATTTCAAACAATTCACGATGAAGCAATTACAGCTATTCTGGGGGCAGGAAGTTGCTAATAAACGATGTTGTTTCAAATGAAAATCATTGATTAATTGATGCCACAGATGAAAAAAGGGCAATTACTTACAAGGAATCTGCATCAATGCGGCGTATTATAAACACGTGTAGATACATCACATTTGCTCTCAAAAGATATATCAGCATATGCTTGAAATTTAATGTTGCTGATCCACATAGTGATCTGCATTATTTATCAAAATATCAAATTGCCAAATCAGCACAAAGGGGTCATGTTGGGTCATACTGGTCAAATAAATTAAAAAAAATAGTTTGAAAGGAAACAAATCTTATGTATCCCAAAGTGTATGTACAATGAATAAACATCCTACATGCATCATATAATCTAAAATCTATCCTCAAAGTTAACAGATGATTTATAATCTTGATTTTTGTTATAAAAAAAAGTAGGATGAGATGACATAAATAGTTGAGTCTTTAAATGTTGCAATTTTTATACCTGGTCTTCATAAGCACTAAAACTCATAGCACATGATCAGATATCTATAATAGTCTATTCACTAAGTGAATAAAATTCTTACTGAAATGACGTTTATATCTTGCTGATAAAGATATCTAACTATTGTTCTGTTTCTTTCCCGCATCTTCAATGCGTAACAAAATCTTTGTTGGTTTTTCCTTTCGATAGGTTGATTTCCACTCATTGCCTAGAAGCTGAAAAGTGGAATAGTAATGGGATTAGGTATGCGGGTAAGGTGTTTATGAATGTGAAAAGAATGGGGAAGCTATGTACCTGTTTGCCGTTCTAGCCGAACTCGGTTGTAATTGGATATAAATACATGGTAAGAAAATAAAAAGCTCATTATGAAAAGGACAAACAAAACACGTTTAATAATAAAAAAGATCTGCAAAATGTGGACATCACATGGTAAGAAAATAAAAAGCTCATTGGTGAAACCTGCTTAAATCACATGGTGATCTAGTTGTTGATCCGATAGCATGCTATGACATTAGGTTCTGCATTAAACAATGGACTCATCAATAATCCCCACATGAACAACATCCATCTCTAAAATGGTGAAAGCTGCTTAAATCCCTGACTATGTTTTAGAAAATTTTGGGCACTGGTTCCTTAGTGGCCAACGATATGCAACTAACAAGCCCAAATAAGCAATAATATTAAATCAGTATCATCTGTATAGTTGGATTAATTTACAGCGCATTCCCGTGATACTTGAAACTCTATAACAAAACTGAGCCATTATATATGCTTGATTTATGGGAAATAATAAAACCTTCAAGAGAGCAGATCGGCGAGTCCTTTCAAACTGGCGAGCGAGTCGAATCTTGTTGAAAACATACTTAAAACTCCCTTAAACTGGCCTTAAGATCCAATTCCAGCTGCAATTTCTCCACCTGCAATAACAAAAAGAAAACTAAACCACTATGGAATGCAAATCTTTAAATACTTCAAGAAAACCGATCTCATTGCATAAAAACCTGCTTCTCTAGCTCGTGGGATCCTATATTAGCCTTTTGGTTCTACTCCTTGACATCTGAAGATCCTTTAACCTATAAAAAATACAATAGATTAATTAACCAAAAAGAGGCAGCAACAATTTCACGCATACAATCAATTACCAATAAATCCCAGATCAGGCGAAGGAGAATAATAAGGAATACCTGGAGTTTTTAGCCGCCTATACTTCTTGCAACAGTGATCAAGAATCTCCTTCGTACGCTGTTAAATCAATTACCAATAAACTGTTAAATACCCTTTATCGTATCAGTGAACAGAGAGAGGGGTGGGGGGAGGGTGGAAACGGGAAAAAGATCGAGCAGTTTAAGACCTAGACGAGGGTGGATGGGGTGACGTACCTGAAATGGTCATCCACGTTCATAGTGATGATATTGCCGCCGGACTTGAGACTTGGTCGAGGGTAGAGGAAGTACAGGATTTGGAGCTTGGCGTTAGAAACTTGGCCGAGATTAGGTCGCCGATTGCGATTAGGTCGTCGGCGTTAGAGACCTGGACGAGGGTGGAGGAAGTAGAGGAACCGCTGGACCAGATTAGGTCGGCGATTGCGATTAGGTCGTCGACATTAGAGAACTGGACGAGGGTGGAGCTTGGCGTTTGGAGTTAGGGTTGATTGCCATTTGGAGTTGTGAAAGTAGATAAGGGGCGGGCAAAATTAGGGAAAAAGTTTTGGGCGGGAATAAAATTATAAAACGACGGTAATTCTTGACGCCCGCATTTCAAGTGTACTCCGTGTTATTTTTTTTTGTTATATGACATCAATTTTATGACGGATAAAAATGCGCGTCATTTAACATTAGAATTTTTCAAATTACGACATATTTTTTATGACACGCGTTATTGCGCGTCATAAAATAGCGAGCGTCATCGTTCGCGTGTCAAGGAAGGCCCTGTTTCTAGTAGTGAGCCTTAACAAGATTACACACAATATTAACCAGGCAAAAGCAAGTTAGTATTCCCTATCACACTTAAGTAATTTGTAGTAAGAACTTGAGATAACACTAAACAAATAATGAACACATGTATGAATAAACTGAGCTCTACTATTGCATTCACTTGTTCAACTGTTACATAAGCTTAAATGTTCGTTCGTGTGAAATATAGAAGTAGGAAATACAATATATAGAGCTAAGTGGAAATCAAGGAGAGCCCTTGATTTCCTAAGATGATGTTGACAATTTATTACATAAGACATAATATCTGAACACTTATCATTATCATCATCATACTCAGTAAATCCCACCAATAGCAAAGCTAAGGTAGGGTCTGAGGAGAGTAAGATTTAGAAAGTCTTACCTCTACTCTGTAGAGGTAAAGAGGCTACTTCCAGTGAGACCCCCGACTCCGTGGTTTTGCATCAAGCCTTGGACATAAGGCACATAACACTCAGCATATCGGGATAAAGACCGATTGGTGCATGTACCTCTTGTCTTCCGTCTAGCAACTCCACCACATGATGCATGATTAACCGTCCATCACTTTTAACGTTATTTTTACGAAATTAGTAAAATAACGTTAAAATTAATGCAATTTCACTTCCCCCCCCCCCCCCGCCAATGGCCCGCACATATCTGAACACTAACAATGTTAAATGGCTTCTGATGTGGTGTAAACGATGAGCAGACACTGATGTTGATGATTAGTCTGAAAAAGCTGCTTTGTCTATTTTTATGGGTGAAGTACAAGAGAATAGGGAACTCCGGATGAACTCTCCTTCTGGAGGAACTCAAATAGTCAAGTTCATCCAGATCAAGTAATTATCCGAATCAATATGATCTTTCGTATCAACTTGACTCTTAGTCTTCTTCCAGCTCAACCTAGTTAATCCGGATCATCAGCTTTCGGATCAAGTTGATTCTATCCATTTACATGTAGAACATCCCAGAGGTATTTTTCCTTACGATTGATTTGTTTATTGATTCAGGTTCTTAAATTTGGTCTTAGTTTGATGGATTTGGTTCTTAATTGATGAGTTCATTGAATTTGGTTCTTGAATTTGCTCGTATATTTGATGAGTTTATTGACTTAGGTTATGTTTAGGTTTTTTATAGTAATTAATTTGGTTCTTAATTTGTTAAATGTTAATGGATTTGTGAAATTGTAAATTAGTTATATTGAATATTGAGAGATTTTTCACAAAAAATTAATCAAATCTTTAATCGTCATCTTTAAGTAATAAATACCCGAAAATAGACTTGAATGATCTTCCATGTAATGCGACGTTTTCAAACGGTGAAAACTCGTAGCCAACAACTATATGTACTTTTTTAGTTCGTAAAGATTTTCGTATTTATATTATCTGTTTTTCTAATTTCTAATAACAATGTTTTTAATAATTATTTTAGCGTTTATTCGTATTGTTATTGTGTGATCAACCTTACCCGACCCGAACCGACTAAACCGAAAATTTCAACATTTAGTTGTTAGAGTTCCAAACACTAAAATATAAGTAAACCCACTAAAAAAAATCATGGATTAGCCTCTGTATGTCATCTACTAAATCGCAGTTTACTTAATAATGAATAAATATAGGGAGATTTATCATAAAATGATAACAAGAACTGAATAAAATAAAGAATTTTTTTTAACGGGCAACAAATTTCTCGGAAAATCCGAAGAGTATTTACACCAGTTGAGCTCATTCTAGAGAAAATCCACCTCCGCGAGCGGCCGGGTGTAAAACCTGAGAGCTCAAGGATCGAACTTGTGATCTCTCAGTCCTAAGTCTCTCCTCACCGTCAAAATGAAGAAAAATATGAAGGAAAATTGGATTTTAATAATCTCACCTATTCACTATTGGCCTAGAATAATCCCACCGGAGTTTATTTTTTCTTATGGTCCTACCTATTTATCTATTTTTTTCTGGTGATCCTACTGTTAATTTTTTTAACACCGTTAAAATATTGGTGATGTGGAATGCTTACATGTATTTTTTAGTTAACTTTTTTAATTCTTAATTTTTCCAAATCAAATATCTCTGTCATATTGTTTCCCAATCAACTCATACAAAAACCATAGAGGGTAGAAATGGTTATTTTTAACTCAAACATTTCAACATTTTCCCATCTTCAATTTGATTATGTAAATGGGCCTTTCTTTATAGCTTTTTAAAGAATGAATCAATTTTTTAAAATAATTAAAGAGTAAATTACACAGAAGGTCCTTTATGTTTTACCTCGTTTGCATATTAGGTCCTTTAAGTAAAGTTGTTTTATTCGACATCCTTTATGTTTTCATTCTGTTTCACCGTAGGTCCTTTATCACTAACGGTGTTAAAAACCATCGTTAAATCAGGGATAATATAGTCATTTACAATAATCACTTAAATTAAATTAAAAAAAAACAAAAAGTAAAGTTATTTCCTCTGTATATCAAATAGTCGGGAGCAATATATCAAATCTCTCGATATCTTTCTTTCTAGGGGCAATATATAAAAAGGTAATTCTTTTCTAAAACCACGTTGAACAAGATATTCTCAAAAAAAGATTAATAATTTCATTCATGTAGTTATCCTTCACGTAGTCATCCTGCTCTCCAAAAAAACCCTTCAAGATAATATACATCATTCACGTTCCTAATCATATAATCGATCCCTGCTCTCTAAAGAGATCGGAAGATTTGATATATTGCCCCTGACGATTTGATATACAGAGGAAAGAATTACTTTTTTTTTGGTTTGTTAATTTAATTTAAATGATTATTGGAAATGACTATATTGTCTCTAACTTAACGGTGATTTTTAACATCGTTAGTGACAAAGGATCTCCAGTGAAACAAAATGAAAACATAAAGGATGTCGAATGAAACAACTTTACTTAAAGGACCTAATTCACAAACGAGGTAAAACATAAAGGACCTTCTATGTAATTTACTCATAATTAAATTATAGGTGATAGCCGATATCCAAAGCAAAAAAAAAAATTGATTGTTCATTGCTTCATTTATCAGCAATAAATTTTCTTTCCCAATTTTTTTTTATTCTTTCCCAATTATTCATAGATTTCTAGCTTCAATTTTTCTGGGTTTTTGAGGTTGTGGGGTTTTGGGTTCAATGGCTCCTGGTCTTAAAATTTTCAACGAATCTGCAACCGCAACGACGGTGGCTGCTTCCGTTGCAAATCCCAATGATGATGGTTCAGTTTTTGAATCTAAAAAGGGGTTTAAATCTGATTCAAATTCAGAAATGGAAATGTAAGGAATTGTTAATATTTTGTCCAATTTGAGGCCGAATCCGATGGCTAAAGAGTTCTTCCCCTCTTCGTTGAATACAATTGCTCGAAATGTAGATAAGCTCAATTACTTAGCTCCTGCTTTTCCTAACTTACAGGATTTAATTTAGGGTTATAGAGATTTGATTTGGAAATATGACATGGAAATTAAGAATTAAAAAAATAACTAAGAAAAACATGTAAACATTTCAGGTCATCAATATTTTAACGGTGTTAAAAAAGTTAACGGCAGGACCACCAGAAAAAAATAGATGAATAGGTAGGACTACCAAAAAAAAACTCGAGAGCGATTATTATAGGCCAATAGTGATAGGTGGGATTATTAAAATTCAATTTTCCAAATTTAAACGGTGATTTTGCATAATACATTGTTAGAGGCATGTGACAACTTTTTTTTAACAGCGATTTCTCAGTCGAACCTGATGCTCAACCCACCACGATGACTCAGTGTCTTTGAGAGTGTCTCAAGTCTACGGGTGCGAGCTAGTCAGGATACCATATTTTTGCTCCAGTTCGGGGGGAAACCCGGCCGGCGAGCAGCCACCGGCAAAACCCCCCTCCCCAAAAGATTCGAACTAGGGTTGCTAAAAGCTTCCCAAGCCCAAAGAGCTTTGAAAGTACCAAAAAAAACAAATAATGTTATTAGTGAGGTTTGAACTTGAGTCTCTAGAAACCCAAGTCAAAGCCCTAACCAACTCCACTAGATACCTTTGATAAGCATGTGACAACTACCAGGCATTTTATAATATTTTTCCAACATAAGATTAACTGTCATTTATACGTCTAGGTTGACTACCTTTAATCGGTCACTATATTTTATGTCAAACACGTAGGCATCAACTACTTTTGTTACACCAAGAAAATTCGCAACTTTTCTCAGTTAGGGAGGACGGAGTGGGCGACATTCTAGCCGCGGCGCCGAAATCGTCGGCGGCAACACCGCCGCCACCCTAGCGGCATCGGCGAAAACTTTGCAACGGATCTACATGTTGCCGCACGGCAATCTCATTTCCCCATAATTATCTAGCCGTTGAACGGCTATGTTTAATAAAAAAAATAATTAATTTACAATATATATATATACATCACTACTCCTCCTTCTCTCACATTTCTCTCATTTATCCTCCCACATATTATTTAAAAATAGATCGGTTTCCATTCAACGTATCCAACCTCCCAACCAGTTCTGAAGATTCATCGAACTCTAACGAGGAAGATACTAATTTCCTCGAATTAGTTGTAGCGGCCCACGAGCAACAAATACATCGCCCGCCACAACAAAGACAATATGTTCACCGACAGCGTATCGAAGCTAGAGACCGACTTATGAGACACTACTTCAATGAGGATTCGGTCTACAATGAGGCAGTGTTTAACGATAGGTTTCGGATGTCCAAACGATTATTTTTGAAGATAGTTGCCGACGTCCAAGCGCACAACAATTACTTCGCCGAGGGGATGGACGCCCGAGGAAAGGAAAGCTTCACGGATATACACAAATGCACATCCGCCATTCGTCAACTAGCATCAAGCAACGTTCCAGATGAATACGATGAATACCTAGCTATGGCCGAGAGAACCTCACGTGAAACACTTGATCATTTTGTTACATCTGTTTATCTATTATATAAAGATGAGTTTTTACGTGCCCCGACTAGCCACGATATTGCACTTTTATATCAGGCACATGGATAGTATCATGGTTTGCCCGGTATGTTAGGCAGTATTGACTGTACGCATTGAGACTGGAGAAATTGCCCAAAAAAATATCAAGGGTAGTTTCATTGGGGTGACCACAAGTACCCAACCATCATGCTTGAAGCCATAGCATCACATGATCGTTGGTGTTGGCACGCGCACTTTGGTGTTGTAGGTTCAAACAATGATATCAATGTTTTGAACCAATCCCCATTGTTTACTAATGAGATGCACGGGGTTGCACCAAGGTGTCCATTTGTTGTTAACGGTCATCAATACAAGAGGGGATACTACCTTGGAGATGGTATCTACCCATCTTGGTCCACCTTTTTGAAGGCATATCATCATCCGGTTGATTTAATTGACAAAAGATTCAACAAGCTTCAAAAGGCGGCAAGACAGGACGTCGAACGTTTTTTTGGTACCTTGAAAGGTAAGTGGAGGATACTCGCGCGGGCTGCCCGAACAATGACACGAGAAAAGATTGGAAGAATCATGTATGCGGTAATTATTTTAAACAACATGATTCTAAAGGATGAAGGGAAAGCGATATCACCAGTGCATATCAGAGACCCTCCCGTTAATGTGAACATTGATCCGAATATCATTTTGGAGTTACGAAATCCGGAGACACACTTCCAACTTCGACATGATATCAATATGCACATTGAAGAGAACGTCGAGGTTGTTTTAACGGAGGCGGAACTTGCGGAGTAGTCTTTTTTTTAAATAAATGTAGTCTTTCTTTTAATTAATGTAATGTTTTTTTAAATAAATGTAGTCTTTTTTTTTTAAATAAATCTAGTGTTATTATAAAATAAATATAGTGTTTTAAAATTAATTACAAAATAAAAATAACTCAAAACATTAAAATATATTAACCTACAATTCTTCATAATCACTACTACAAAAATGCCTTTCTTGACGCGCAATGCGTGTCAAGAAAGGGGTCAGATGACGCGCATTTGCGCGTCAAGGAAGGCCATGTCAAGAAGCTTCTTGACGCGCAAATTGTGTGTCATCCCGTTCTTGACGCGCGAACGATGACGCGCATTTTATGACACGCATTGCACGTCATAAAATGCATGTCAAGGAAGCCCCCGTCATAAAGGGAGATGACACACATTTTTGCGCGTCATGGATTTAAAAAAAATTGAAAAAAACTATTTTTTTAATAGAATCACTAATTTTCATATTAAATGGCAATTAACATAATAATACAAAATAAAAATACACTTATAGCAAAATAATGTATTTCATATATATAGCAAATTGAGTTTCATACAAATAAGAATTAAGAATTACAAAGTTAACCACATAAGTTTACATTGATACAACACTGCTTCGAGATTCCTTGCCATTCGAAATCTAATTACGTGTAGTGGTTTGTCAACAGTCTGGACATCGGGTTCGTTGTAACAAGCTGCCTCAACCAAGGTTGTTCTAATCTGTTTCGCTGAAAAACTAAACAGGAAAACAACGTTATTACTCCGAATTGTCTCAACATATAATGTTTTTTCCGCTAAGCAACTGGTTTTTGTTTATTTACTATGAAATGTGTAAGTATGATATTTTTGTGCTTTAAAAGGACAAATACGATATTATGATATTAAAAAGGATGTATATGAAATTTGGAAGTTTTAGGAGATATATGAGATTGACCCTTAAAAAACTATAATTGAGCAAAAATGGGTTCTATGGGTCAACCAGATCCAGCCGTCCCATTTTGACACATACTAATTGCAATTGTTCTGACCTTTTGTGCATTTTGAATTATCTTAACCCCTACTTTCTGATCAAAATTGATTGTTTGCAACTTATCTAATTCTTTAGAAGCGTAGAGAAGAGCAACACCACCACCTGCATAAGAATGGAATTATTTTCTATTGATTCTTTAATGATCAATTCAAGCCTGTTGGATACCTCGGAGAAGGATCTATTAATGCTCTCGCTGCTGCACCTTCTGAAATCTCATGGCACCAACTACAAGTCTTATACAAATTGATAAACTAATACCTCCTCTGTTTGTTCCTCTACATCATCTGACACAAACTTCCAGGTCTGCACAAGTATCACAACATAACTAAAACATAAAGTTATAGTTACATAAACTGAGAAAAAATATATGATTGTCCTAAAACCTCAGGAATAAGACCAAGAACACCAGACACAACCTCAGTATTATACAAATCTGGAATGCGGACAGAAGCAGTAAAAAAAGCATTCTTCATAAAAAAAAGGACACATACTCAAACCAATATAAATACATGGTAAATAGAGAGAATGAAGAGACTAATAAACTACTCAATATCTTTAATACTTCAGTAGATAATCAGCAGGTGCATTCCCAGCTCTTTACCTCGTATTTCCAGCCCTGTACATGTGTTTTTCAGACCTATATGTCTGCTTAACAGCATCTACAGTTGTATATCTAGCCTTGAATAGGTGCATTTCACCTTACCCAAACTGCTCAAATGGACTGTAAACTGAATGAATACAACTTACTTTAGAAGCACTTTCTTTCTGTATCCAAACATCTCAATACTTTAACCATGAACTCGGGAGGAATCAAAGATTAATTCCTCTAGGAGTCTGACAGCCATTCACTCGTCCCCAACAGAATAGGTGCGCACAGAAAATTCAGGGAATGTAATATGGAAAAATGTTCATTATAGAAACTCAGGAAGATATTCTGGTAATCTAAAACATCCTAAATTGCTTTAATAATACAGGTTTATAGTCATATTTATAGCATTAACTATTTAAAAAATTCAGAGAACTCATAAGATAATTGTTCATGGTTCATGAACCGACCCTCATGAAAATAAAGTAAACATGTAGGCACATATAAAGGCTAATAAATACAGATTGCAACAAAAAATTTAAGTAAATATAAAAATGGATTTCAAATACACAGGCTTAAATCATCAAGACTACTATTGGTAGGTGCCAATATAAATATATGTTCAAGCTCTAAATCAACTTTTTACAAACACCATATATAAGGCACATAGTGAACAGAAACATTAAGGAATTATCGAAATGAGCTGACATGAGTGTCAAATAAAAAACCAAAGTAAAGAACAAATGGCATAGAGCTTTAGAAGGGAGATGCATAAGAAGAAATACAAAATGGTAATAAAACTTAGATTTGCATAATCATTTACATACTGAAATTTTTGAATCTGTAAAAACATAATTAGAAATCTCAGCATAACTGTGATTAAAACATACAAGTCATATAATTTATTTTAAGTAGAGTAACTAAATTTTTACATTGTCATGACAAAAACTTGCAGCCGAAAATCTTAACCTAGGTTCAATCACAAACTGGAATACATCAGTTCAGAAATTAACTAATCTTATGAATAATCTCTATATTTTTTTGACTATTTGACTCAAACTTTGTAAATCAAATAACAATATATATCCACACAATATAGCAAATCCATTGAAGCGGTTGTAAAGGAAGGTAGAAGATCATGAGGTGTTAGCAATTACAATCAGCAATAACCAAACATTAACCACCCATAACTCCATAAGGCAAGAATTTTGGAAATTAAAAACACCCAGGCAGCCAGATACCAAAAATCACACATGCAATGAAGACGAAGGATAAAAAACAACCAAATCTACAAATTAAAACAGAATAACGAAAATCGATGTATGATAAACGGAAATAAATCTCAGATATAAACATAATCGATTAACATAAGGGGCGAAACCAGCAACAAGAATAAAGTATTATTCTTAAAGACAAACCTGCTCAAAAGAAGGTTGTGGTTTGCCCCTACAGAAATTGGAAACTGTCCATGTGGCATTTCGCAACATAGAGCATGCTCATTTAATTTGAAACCGTCCATGTGGAATTCTCTAACTTAACCAGAACCTGTAGAATGCATTAGCAATGAGCCCTTTGTCTCAAACAGTAGAATGCAGTAGCAAAAACTGATGTAAAGCTTTACAAAGAAGTTATAAAAGTACTTCTCATTTTGTTAATTTTCTTTACTTGTTCTTCTGATCGAGGTGATGGGGCGTATGAAGCAGCATCAATGATTGCCTAAATGTATTAATTTCATAAGAATCAAAATGAAATGGCAAAATGGTACCGGTCTACTGCATCTTGGAACAACATTCTTGATATTATTGTACATGTAGTTTTACCAAGGCATCCTCAATGTTACTCCTGAAGATGAAATTATCTAAGGATGTAAGATATGGTTAGGTAAACACAATAATAAACATATAAACGGGAATTGACAGTGGAAGGAATTTAGCTTTTGTGTTCTGGCCTTTGTGGAGAAAATCACGAGCTCACCATCTTTGTTGATTCTATTCTTTTCAGTTAGTAGACATGATTGATATTACAATCCTGAAAGCCAAGTGCCTACATAATAGAACTACCCAAAATGATTGATTTTGGTTGAAGAAAATGTATTTACTCCATGAACAAATAACGAAGAACATTGTACACTCAAAATGATGAAATTTACAACCATTATTAAGTTGTTTCATAAAAAAGGGGTGGTTTACTTCTATATGAACTTAGATAAATATCAAATCATGATTAATGGAACATCCCGAGTTCGAACTGATTTAAAAATATTATTCCATCGTGGGTATGGGTCGGGTATGAGCGGTTTATTAATAATCCGACATGTTTAATGGAGTGAAGTTGTTTTGTATAGTTTGGTAACTAAATAAAATAAACTTGAAAGCTTGAGGGTGTTTGGTGAAAATTAAAGTAGGTGTTAAATTTAACAAAAGGATTGAAGTGGAGGGGGCAGTATGTAAATATGTTATTAAAACAAAATTCTGGAAATTTCTCTTGGGAGAAATCATATACCAGAGAAGAAAACAAGGGGGAGCTACGGTTCTACCCAAATTCAGATTTTGGAGCAAGTTTGGATGAAATTGGATGGTGATTTCGAGTTGTAGTAGAGTTCTATGAGCCTTATGTGATTTTCCTTCCCCATTCATGCTTAAGTTGTCAAGTAAGTTCCTTCCCTTAAGTTGTTTAAGATTGAGGTCATCAAATTGGTGGAAATGATGAATAAATTCGATGTACGTATGAAATATATGCACATGATGCGTGTTTTATGAATTGCATGACTAATCTAGGTGTGAATTCACTTGAAGTTGTAGGATGGGTTAAACCCAAGTATGGAAATCAATGGTTTCTAAGTGGGTGGGTGTTGGTTGACTAATTAAACCTCAAGTATGCTTGATTATAAGATTAAGGTTGTTAATTTTACATACAATTGTGAATTGAGATGCAAGGATGTAAAAGATGTGGTAAATTAGTATGTTAACTATGTATGTGAAAGATTAAGCATTTTCATGCACACCAAGTGTTTGTGAAAATGACTAAAAGAGATATAGAAATTGAAAGTGGGTGGAAATGGTTGAATTGTTAAGGTGGGTAATACTTGAATGATATGTCATAGATTATCAATCTAATTGACCAAGTAATATATAGGTGAAAGTGATGGGAGCTCAAGCCATCAAGGAATGCTAAAATTGAAGATTTGTGGTAACACATGAGTGGTAAGAGTATTACGTTTCAAGTACGGTATTATTTGAATTTACCATAAGCAAGGTTATGGAAGTAGTTGGTTACTATAGTTAGTAATCATGTGATTAGTGCACAAGTTGATGTAAGATGTTTGTAGCTAGATCATGGCTTCTACATCATAGAGGAATATATGAAAGTAGATGTTATGACTCATTTGGGGTGAGATGATGAGTCCAAGTGTGCTATAGAGAGAATATGTGAAATATAACCCGTTAGGGTTAAGATTGAACAAATGAAGCATGTGGTGTGAGAGTATGTGTTTTATGACCCGTTCGGGTTAAGAAAGTGTAAATAAAGTATGTAAAGTGAGAGTAGGTGTAATGTGACCCGTTTGGGTTAAGAGCGCATAAATGAAGTATGTTAAGTGAAAGATTTTAACGATTGGCCTATTTGGGTATGTTAGCAGTAAGTAACCCGTTTGGGTAAGTTAGCAGTAAATGACTTGTTTGAGTGTGTAAGCAGTAAATGACCCGTTTGGGTATGTTAACATCAAGTGGCTTGTTTGAATGTGATAGCAGTAAATGACACGTTTGGGTATGTTAGCAGTAAATGACTTGTTTGAGTGTGTTAGCAGTAAATGACCCGTTTGGGTATGTTAACAGCATATGGCTTGTTTGAATGTGATAGCAGTAAATGACACATTTGGGTATGTTAGCAGTAAATGACTTGTTTGAGTGTGTTAGTAGTAAATGACCCATTTGGGTATGTTAACAGCAAGTGGCTTGTTTGAATGTGATAGCAGTAAATGACACGTTTGGGTATGTTAGCAGTAAATGACTTGTTTAAGTGTGTTATCAGTAAATGATATGTTTGGTATGTTAGCAGTAAATGACATGTTTGGGTACGTTAGCATAAAATGACTTGTTTGTGTGTGATAGCAGTAAATGACCCGTTTGGGTATGAGTGTAGTGTATGACCACTGGGGTGTAACACGTAGCGGTTTAGTTATATATATATATATATATATATATATATATATATATATATAGGGTTAGGTTCAAATGAGAACTTTTTTCTTTGAGAACTTTTGAGAACCATTCTGAGCCACTAATTTTCAGGGGGGAAGCATTCAATTTCATGGGGGGGATTTCCTTATATATAACTTGTGGCTCAGAATGGTTCTTAAAAGTTCTCAAACCCAACTGGTTCTCAAATGATCCTCTCCCTATATATATATATATATATATATATATATATATATATATATATATATATATATAGAGTGTGGTTATTCTAAAAAAAACATTTAGCCTAAGAAGCCTAAGATACATTTTAAGCCATTAGATCAAAAGATTAATGGTTTAGATGGAGTTTTTTTAAATTCGTCGGTGTGTTTTAATGAGGAGAGGCGCGTGAGTTAAGAGAGGGGTAATTTAGTCTCTGTTCATCGGTGTGTCTTTAAATAAGAAAGGAAACTCTTTAAAGAGATCCGGTAGTCACTCCTTTGAAACACAACGAACGCAACAAGCTTGAAATACGATAATTGAATTTCAAAGTCGGATAATGGACACAATCAAGCGATTTGGAGTGCACTATATCCGTTAGTATTTGATTTTTGCTGAGGCTAGGTAAGCGAGGGTTTATATAGAGTTCATTGTGTTCGATCAATTTGCATTTGCGTGTGTTGCATGAAAAATTCAAGGTAGCGAAGATAAAAAATTTCATTTGTTCCTAACAATAGTGAAGTCGGAACAAAGAGAAAGACTGATTTGTTAGGAAGCAATTGTGTTAATCCAGTAGAAAGTGGCTCAAAAAAGGCGATGTCAAGATCAATGTTGGGTATCAAAAAGATGAGTTTTAATTTACGAAATGTTGTTGTGTTCTTAGCTTATAATGATTTGGTGTTTGTAGATGGTAGATGTGTGAATCAAAGTGGTGAGACGATGGGGTATGAGAGGAGGACTAAAAAGAAGGCTGATGTTACTGTATTAGATGGTGTTCATCCAATTGTTGATAGAAATGAAAATGCATGTAGAGGTAAATGTTATTTTTTAGGATCCATTAAAGTGTGTGGATGGTAAAACTTTTTTTTCTCCTTTCTTTGGATTCAGGTAATCCTGCAGATGTAGTGAAGTTAAGGGAAGTGAAGAAGGGTTGGAAGGAAAAAAAAGAGAAAGAAAAATTACAAAAGTGCTCCGATCACCGTATTTTAAGAGAAGGGTAGATCTGGGTAAGGCAAAAACAGCAACGTAGAGTAATGTAGCACATTACATGTTCAACACTTACTATCCAGATTGGTATGTTCATTTCAGTGATATGTATGTGTTATAATTTTAACTTACATGTAGCTAAACTATTTCTGTATTGAACAACGATACTATAGCGTTTGCAAGCGAGCACTGTGCTGAAATAAGTTGGGTGATGATGGAGAGCTTGTTTCCTGCAATGCCTGTACATCCTGAAGTTATTAATGGATGGGCAGCATTGCAGAATTTCGAGGAAAATTTCAAGAGAAGTGGTGTTGTCTCAATGCTTTTTTGCTCGGTTGTGGAAGTGGTAATGTTTCACATTTTACATTTACTAGTTATATGAATACTGTAATTAGTGTTATCAAACGAGACGCTTACTAGGCAAGCGGAGCTAAACAATTTGAGAAGAAAGTATGGGGCGAAGAGCTATTGCATGATGTCAACACCAAAAAGATGTGTGTTACTGTGGAAGTTAGAGCGTACATGGAGGTTGATTTAGACGTGAGGAGGGCACTACATGATGCCGGATTTAAGAAGATTAAAGGCATACTAAAGGCTTTGGAGAAGAATGGACGTAAGAAGGGAAGGTAATGAGAGTATTATCTTTAACAATAGGGAAATAAGACTGGTAGTTAATTGGTAGTTTGGTTTTGTTTCATTATGTTATGCTTGATCTGGAATGATTATCTTTTGTTCTATATCAAATTTGATGTTTATGCCGTGGGCAACTTTTTGAGATATTTTGGAACGGTATGAACTTGTGTTATTGATGTTTTTGTAAAATTTCAATGGTTTAATTAAAATTAAGTATGGGCTGAAGTGTGTATCACATCAACAATCCTGACACAATGAAACCTCACAGGTTCCTCCTGACACATTAGATGAATATATTTGGAATTCCAGTGAGAACATTCTATGATCTTTATAAAAACTTAAGATTTTCATTATATATGTTAAAGAAGAAGATATACTACACAATGAACTCTATCTACAAACCTGACACAACATATCAACCCTAACTAGACATCATACGTGAGATTTTGTTTGTGATTTAATCAACCCCGCACAACGAGGCTGACACAATCATAATGAATGATGTTAAATAAAAAGTGTAAACTGTGTAAAACCGAAACAATATTTCAGTTCCTGACACAATAGGTGTGCGGCTTTTGAAGTTCATAAGTAAGATGGTGTTTTGAAGTAAAATTAACACGGGACCAGTACACTATGTCATTATATATTGGTAACTACATTTGAAAGTGTAATTATCACACCAACAATCATCCTGACACAATGAAACCTCATAGGTTCCTCCTGACACATTAGATGAATGTATTTGGAATTCGAGTGAGAACATTCTGTGATCTTTGTACAAACTTAACATTTCATTATATATGTTAAAGAATAGGATATATAACACACTAACTCGTATGTGCAAACCTGACGCAAGGAACCTGCCACAAATGAACCTCACACAACATATCAACCCTGACTGGACATTATGCGTAAGATATTGTTTTGTAATTTAATCAACCCCACATAATGAGGCTGACACAATCATAATGAAAAGTGATAAACAAAAACTGTAAACTGTGTAAAACAGAAACAACATCTCAGTTTCTGACACAACAGGTGCACAACTTTTCAACTTTATAAGTAAGATATTGTTTTGTAGTAAAAATAACACTCTGAACTCCAAACTATATATTCTTTTGTACTATAGAAATAATAGCAGACGTATATATTCTTTTGTACTATAGAAGAAATGGTTGCTTACAAAACATATGTACATTAGACTAGTTACGCTCTAATGGTTTATTAATGAACAAGCATAATGGTGTGTTAAAGAAAACATTCAAATATGAAAAACCAACATCCAAATCATGATTGTTTTTATGATGAGTAGGCCCCGAGTGTACTTAACCAATGTGATATATTCCTAATGCCTGAAAAAAGCAGGGATCCATAAACTTCTAAGCTCATATATACTTTTTAACCATTCATGGTCCGTCAATCGGAAGGATGCCATTATACTTCCGTTCCGCCTCAAAATATTCTAGGGTGATAGAATCTGAAGAAACGATATTGGCTATGTGTTTTTAAAAGTCGGTTTTGTTGCGTATGTTTGATCCAACCTGACACAAAGTATAAGTGGAAAAGTGTTATACATAAAACAAAGATCACTGAATACATGAATAGTCTAGATCCTGACACACTGTATAATTGTATGCAAAATTCCCGACACATTGCAAACACTACTTTAAGAAAAATTTTATCAATGATAGAAAACACATCAGGACATATAAAAACATGTAAGAATTGTTCAGAGAAAGAACCTTTGGGGCGAATTTAGATGAATATATTTGGAATTCCAGTGAGAACATTCTGTCATAATTATACAAACTTAACATTTCATTATACATGTTAAAGAATAGGATATATAACACACTGAACCTTAAGTACAAAACTGACACAAGGATCCCGCCAAAATGAACCTGACACAACATATCAACCCTGACTCGACATCATACGTTAGATATTGTTTTGTGATTTAATCAACCCCGCATAATGAGGCTGACACAATCATAATGATAAGTGATAAATAAAAAGTGTAAACTGTGTAAAATAGAAACAACATTTCAGTTCCTGACACAGTTGGTGCACAATTTTTTTAACTTCATAAGTAAGATACTGTTTTGAAGTAAAAATAACACTGCGCGCACTAGTACATTATGTCATTATATATTGGTAACTACATTTGACTGTGAAATTATCACACCAACAATCATCCTGATTCCTGACACAATGAAACCTAACATGTTCCTTCTGACACATTAGATGAATATATTTGGAATTCCGGTGAGAACATCCTGTGATCTTTGTAAAAACTTAACATTTCATTATATATGTTAAAAAAACAGGAAAAGGAACCTTTGGGGCGACTTTTTTGCCATATATGCCACATGCATAGTCTATGAAGGCTATTAGGAAAGACATCATTGGCCGCCCTCTTCATAACGTGGTTTTTATCGGTGAACAACTTGCGGATCAAACATAAAAGCCTTCTTGAAAGAAGTCAACAACCACATATAGGAACTTGTTGTTTCGGACCAAAGAAGAGCAACTTGCGGATCAAACATAAAAGCCTCTTCATAACGTGGTTTTTATCGGTGAACAACTTGCGGATCAAACATAAAAGCCTTCTTGAAAGAAGTCAACAACCACATATAGGAACTTGTTGTTTCGGACCAAGTGTGACATTCCTGTTGTGGTTATCAATACCAGTAAACGGTACAAATATCATACCAGGAAAAAAAATGAAGCGTTATATGAAAATTTAAATGGACAAAATAAACAAATAAGACAAATAATATTGTTTTTAACCCGTTAGAACGATAAGTGGCATCAAACGCAACGACGTCACCAAATGTAAAGTAATTTCTCTTATGATCCTCGTCAACCCAGAATAATCCCATCAATGTACGATCATCATCAGACGTAATATATTCACCTTTCTCAAAAGACGATGAACAACCATTTCAGCATCATGCTCCCAATAAATAAATTAATATCACGCTTAAAGTTCCTAACGTCGGATTTTGTGGCAGGAAAAAAAACAATAATATATCCTTATAAAACTAATCATGACACATTGGGCAAAAAGAAAATACCAATATTTTCATGAATATAACGAATCAATTCGCATATGACATATTTATAAAATCATAAAGAAATCGTCCTAACACAAACAGTATTACAAAAATTATACCTCTCTTAAGACATTGAAGGGATAAGAATATGATGATTGCGAATACTGGTATGTGAAAATAACAAAGAAACAAAAACAATTGAAAGAAGCAAACGTATCAAAAGTAAACAATTTGCGATTTTTTAAAAAAGAATATTAAAGCGATTTTTTAAAAAAGAATATTAAAAAACCTGAATCTTGATTAATCATGGAATTTATCTTCGTTGGTCGTTAAAAAAAAATAGAATTTATCTTCGTCTGGTATGGTTTTTCCATAAAATCATAGAAATATGAGCTCAGTGATCTGCTAGTTCATCTTGAAGACCACGATTTTGATGGTTGAGAAAAAAACGTAACATCCTCCAAGAAATAAGCGGCAATTAATTAAGCAGATTTTTAGGATTTTGATAGATTACCAATTTACCCCTTATCTCTAAAATGAACCCAATCCACGTGTCATTTTCTCATTGTATCCTAGTTTTCCTAAGCTAAATGGTTTTTTTAGTTGAACCAAAACCTATATATATATATATATATATATATATATATATATATATATATATATATATATATAATATGCAATGAATTGTGATGTGTGAATGGATATTGGTGCGATAATAGATGATATCGAAGTGTTTAATTTGACCTTGTTAAGAAATAGAGAAATTGGTCATAACACATGATCAAGTAGAGGTGCGATGAATATGACCCATTTGGGTTGAGCTGAAAGGTTGTGGCAAGATGAGGATCTATGAAGGTTATAATCCTTAATTTGTCCCAACGAGAAATCAAGTGGCTTGGTATAATGTATATATGCTAAGGGTAATTATACAAAGGAGGAAAGGCTGGTGAAACTGTAGGGGTGTGCAAGAATCCGAAAAAACCGACTCGAAACCAAAATAACCGAAAAAACCAAACCGAAAAAACCGAATCCAAATAGAAACCGACGGTTTTGGATTGAACTTTTCTAAAATCCGAAATTTCGGATTGGTTTCGGTTTTAGCTATAAAGAAAATCCGAAAAAACCGAACCGATCCATTTAATTATCGAAGGGTTTCAAATTTTAATTATAAAGATTTATGTATAATCATTAGGATATTTGATACTTTGAGATTATATAATTATGCAACTTTAATTTTTATTTCAATATCGTTTGAGTGTTTGAGATTATACCGTTAAAGATTTGTTTGATTTTGGATCATTATGCAACATTATAAATTCTTGAGTCTTTATGATTAGATCGTTAAGGATTTGTTTGAATGTATTTGTTTAAGATTAGATCATTTTGCAACGTTATGGATTTTAAAGTTTTATTTTGAATGCTATTAGTAGTCAATTAATCTATAATTGGAAAATAAGTAAACCCCAATTTAATATTATTAGTTTTTTTAGCACAAAAATTCATATGGATTTGAATCCGAAAAAACCGAATCCAAATCGTAAAAATCCGAAACCCGAAACCCGTGAAACCGAAAAAACCGAATCCAAATGGATTTGAAAATTGTAAAATCCGAAGCTCGGTTTTGGATTCGGTTTTAGCCAAAATCCGATCCAAACCGGTCCATGCACACCCCTAGGTGAAAGTATGATAAATGTGTTGTTATGTGATTGAAGTTTTAGCGGGTCAAACGGGTTGGGTAATGTGACGCCCACTCCCAGACTTGGCCCTAGGAGCGGTCACGCATCGGATTTACTCATGAACACAAGGTACAACAGAGATAACTAAAGCAGCGGAAATAAAAACTTTTATTCATATGCCAAGCATTACATAGTAAGAGAGACAAATACAAATGAGAAAAATAACTCCATGCCAGTCTTCGAAAATGTCTTCTCTTGATAGCTTGACATTGTCTTGATAGTGTACGCCCCCTAGTTCCTGCTCACATCTCAGCCTTCCCTTTTCGATCCGATGGTCCAGCCTCATCTGACATACATAACTTAACAAGTCAGCTTACGCTGGTGAGTTCTATATTTTTAAAAAACTTTACCTTTCGAAGGCACTTAGGTCTGTCAAACAGATTTCTGCAATTAGACAATTCAAACACAAAGCATATAGCACATATATTCACATACCCTAATCTCGTGAATAGACTAACCTTCTGTTGCTTTGTCATCCTTGTCTCACATTAAGAACGTATCCTAATGTTAAATGCTATCTTAGGGAAATAGTGTTTCTATTTGCCTTACGAATACATCGTGTAGCAACGGTCCCTTTAGTTTTGACACTATATAGCTTTGACGCTTTATGGCTTTGACGCCGCTTAGCTTTGACGTTTGGTTTTGACACCATTGGGACAACACTATTTAACTTCTTGTTTTAGAAGCCCCTTCACCAATCTTTTCTCGATTACCATCCTTAATCTATTCTACTAGAAACATCGAAATGACAATCTATCTTTCCTCTAATCATCACCATACAATCAATACATATAACAAGCAATTATAACAATTGGGAGTATTTTCACAAAACGTTATGTATATCAGCCCAAAACGGTTTAAAGCATTTAAAGGATTTAAAGAGGGCTCATAGAACTCACCTTAGGTTGCGAAGTAGTTTCTTGCCTTATTGCTTCACGAAACTAACTTGCTTTAACGTTATGTCCCTAGCAAGACATCCTAGAGGTTACAAGCGGTCATTAAGGCTAACCCCTTTATCCTAAACCCAATCCCTTGTTGGTTTAACATCCATTTGTCTAAATAACCGTTTTGCCCCTTATGGGAAAAAGTATTCTTTTAGTGATACTTATGAAGATGTGCATTCCTATAAGTAAACGCTCAGTCCGGGATCGCCCAGTGAAGCGTATGCCATGTCCCAGTTGGGATTTATGCGACAACGTCACTATGCAAGAAACCCCAGTGTACAGGCGCCACCCTTCCAGTCCGCACCAACTTCTAGATATCCGAGTAACTCGGTACATTCAATACTTTATCAAAACCTATGTTTTAACTTATATATACTTAGTACATATATATAATTATGTTCTTTTGTTGAATATCATTACCCTTGCCCAAGCCTTTATGTCCTTGATGAGTGATTCTCATGACCGACCGTATAGGCGTTATCACGACCAGGAGGCGGGATTACTATGAGATATCACCCATATTTGTGTTTTGGTTTGGTGATGATCATGACCGACCGTATAGGTGTTATCACGACCAGGAGGCGGAATTACTATGATCAAAACACCAATGTTTATGTTCTTGTTCTTGGTTTACTTGTTCTTGATAAACCAACATGGTGAACCATACCAACCCTTCTTTAAACATGATCTAACTTAAGGCTTTCTTAAAACATGTTATTCTAAGGCTTCATACCAAATTTCAACTCATGATTCCCACTAGAACTCCCAATCTCAACAAAACATGTTCAAGAACCTTAATCTTGCATTATTCTTAAAAGGCATATCTAAGTGTTATGAATCATGAAACTAACTGAAGGCTTATGTTAAACATACCTTAAGTTGATCTATACCAGAAGATGGGCTCCTAACTCCCTTTGAATCTTCAAAAATGCAAGCTAGAGTGTTCTTGGTGTTCTTGAGGTTTCTTAGAGGTTTTAGGTTGATTTAGGTGAATTAGCAAGGAAAAATGGATGGATTTATGGCCTATTTATAGCCAAACACTCCTAACCTGATGCTTACACATGGCATGATGACTAAGCATCAATTTTGACACCTAAGGGTGGTGAACATGACACATGGCAAGTGAATATGACACCAAATCAACAAAAAAAAATGACACTTGTCATGAGCTCCTCTTTTTCTTTTCAAACAAGCCTAGAACTTTTCCAAATGCCATCTTTAACCCTCGAAATTATATAAAACATTTAAGCCTTGGGAAGCGCAAAACGATAAGATAAACTTAATTATTTATCTAACTGTTATTCCGATTTCGCCTATATTTCTTTCTATCAAATATCTTCACAACTACGTATTCACCTATATCATCATGTGTATACATGTATCACTAATATAACTCATATATAACATGCAAACACGTATTTTATTACTATTTTAACCTGATAAACTCATAGTTTATCGTTCTAACTTCAATTACACATTATTTAACATTTTAACATGTTTATAACATAAACACACACCTATAGATATATAAACACATATACATTTATTACCTTAACTTTTAGGGTGTTACAAGTAAGGTGTTACCGGTACCCGAATAATGATTCTAATATGAATTTAGTGGAATGAGTATAATCCCCCTTAATGCATGTTTGTAAGTTAATGAAAATTGAGTTTAAATGAGTCAGGATGAAACCTGAACCTTTAGATTAGAAATGGAGACTTTAAGATGTGGAAATGGTGGAAAATGGTCTGTAAGAGGAGTATGGTACGCTGGCAGAGTACCATACGCTGGCTCATACGCCTGGGCATAAGCCATACGCCTAAAATGGGCTGATCCGGAATTGTACATGCCAGTGTATGATACGCTGGTCAAAGTATCATACGCCCAAACCTGACAAATTTGTGACTTATGGAGTAGATCAATTTAGCTGTCGAAGTTCATTTGTTTGCTTACAAATGGTTAAAAAATACTTTCATAATACTAACGTGTTACTAGTGTTATTAGTAGGTACACATTAGTAGATGGGTCAATATCGAATCCGGGTGCCGTGGAACCGAACACCGGGTAATTTGGGGAGAATCAAGTCGTCTTTTGTACTAGTAAATGTTTTGTGCTCAAGATGTCATGAGGCTGATTGTAGTAATCACTAGGTTATGTAAATGTTTCTTAAGGATGGGAAAAACTTCTTGACTAAATGAAGAAATTTTCTAACTCGGATTTTCTAATAACATGTTAATCATGTTTAAGCGGTTGGGGCCTTACATAATATTATTAAAATCTTGCGATGTTTCTTTTTGGTGTCCGGTTTAACGATCAATTTCATTTATCCAAATCCTCTATTTTTTGGAATTGGCGTGACTTCTCAAGAGGTTTTGTTGGTTGCACGTCCGAGGTTCTTACTTTTACCTATTTGGGATTGCCTGCTGGATCTAATATGTATCGCGTTTCCAGTTGGGATGCGGTAATTAATCGTTTCAGGAAAAGACTGGGTAACTTAAAGATAAAATTACTCTCAATTGGTGGGCAGGCTACTCTTGCTACTTCTGTTTTGGGTAGTAGCCGTTCTTATTTTTCCCCCTGCTTCGAGTTCCTTCCGAGGTTGTATCGATTTTAGAATCCATACGGTCAAAACAATTTTGGGTAGTGGAAGACAATGCTAGATGTTCAAATTGGATCAAATTGTCGCTTTCGCTGGCTTGCAAGGAACATGGGGGCCTCAACATGAGTAGTTTATTTGCTATGAACATGGCCCTTCTTTAAAAGTGGAAATGACATTTTGTTTCTTTCACCTAGGTAACCGAGTTATTCGGGCAATTCACGGTCTGGTTTTTTGTACGACCCGTGTGACAACCCGTAAGTTTTCCAAGGACTTAAAACGATAATATATACTTATGTGTTAACTGTGTTACGTAACTGATTACTTGCAACGTGCCAATCTTATCATAATTACTTTCATTTACAATAGGAATATAGCCTTGACGTAGCCTTAGTTCATGTTGTAAACAATAATTGAACATGAAGACTTCTTTGCACGGAATGGTCGCTGGAATTTCAATAATAATAAAGCGACTAACCGAACCCATTTATCAAAATTACCAAACTATGTGGTAAACGTTAAACATGATCCCATCATCTTGTGGATTATCATTATTTTTATTTTCATTTTACGTTCACTTAATTCATTTAAACTATAAGTTACATTTTATCAACCTTAGTCATTTTATGACACACATTTCATATATATAACTTATATAAACAATTTCATACCAAGTAAACAATGTGTTTAGACGACGACAACAATCCGAGACTTGTGATCCATTCCTTACGTAAACTTTAATATATTTTACGTTCAAAACATTTTATTTAGCTTTATTTACGTTCACGACAAATATCTTTTACATAGCATGCGATATATATATCATGCAACGTAATAATTTCATGTTATTAACCTTTGAGTATTTTCAATCCAAACCAAGTCATTTTTATTATTTTTAAACGTCGTGGATAACTATTTTTTATAAAACGTTTCGTTACACTCGATTCGTTTATTTATTTCCTCTCGTTCCTCCACGTTAAATCAAGACCGTCACCTTTCCCCTCCTCCCTCTCGTGTCACTTCGACCCGGACGGCCACGGGGTCGAACCCGTGACCTCCCTCTTTTCTTGGCCAGTTACGAGATCAACACCAAACCACCACCATTCCCTTTCCAACTAGTTAGTTATCTACATGTACTTGCATTGACCTCCTTTTATGCCATTCAAATCAAAGGTAGACAAGTTCTTGCACCCTACAAATCCACTTTGCAACTCTAGCCAAAAGTTGTCTCAAGTGGAACCAAAACTATGGACCAATGGTCACTAGTTTCCCACCACTTTGAACCCACTTTCCCTCTCAAACATTTCAGCCATGTTTCATCCATTCTACACACATAAAACACAAGATTACTTGCCCCTTGACCCTCCTTGGTGAGCTAGTGAACCGTCCAAGCAAAGGGACTCGAACCCGTCCCCTCTCTCTTTCTCTTTTCGGCTCACATACAACACACAAAAACATAACCCTTAACCTTTTATTTAACTTAACCATTCACTAGATATTTACCAACACAAGACCCAAACACTCTCTACTCTTTCTCCATCTCTCTAACCGTCTCTCTCCCTCTCTCGGTTCCTATCCGAACCGAAACACACACACACACACATCAACCAAACACTTCCTCATTCAAGTACATCACATATATTCACCTTTTACATAACCCTAACCTCATTTGTTACTTCCATCTTTCAAGAGCATTCTCCTTTCTCACTCCCTTTCAAGAACCGTAAGCCTCTCTCTCTCTACTCTCTCTCTAGATTTTCTACTCAATCTCTTATATTCTTGATGATCCATGATGCTAGGAAGCAAGAACACTCAAGTGTAACCATCATCATCATCATTTTCGGCCATCATCACCCTCCAACAAGGTTTCATCTTCATTTCTTCTAGTTAAATCTTGTCCTAACAAGTATTCTTAGTTCTTTTGTTTAACTAGAACACTCGATTAGCAAGTCTTGACTCACATAGTTGTCTAAACACCATTTTGAACTATAAAAGTCTACTTACTTGTATTTAACTTCATGTTTCACCATAGATCTTGCCACTAGAAACTCATGATAGTATTTACTTACATTATTATGTTCAAGATTTAGTTTGGTTAGACTTTTACACAAGTATTTGCTTAGGTTGCCATTTTTAGACTATAACTTTGTATTTATCATGTGTTATGTGTAGATCTTGTAACTTTGGACCCCTACATGCCTATGACACGTTTTCAAACCTTTAATATAGTCAAAATATGATATCTTGGACTTTAGGAAGATTACTAGTGCTTAAACTCACCATAGCAAACTTTTACATGCAAAAGTACACTTTAAAAACCCTAGAAATTGCTTTTCACTAAAGATCCGTTTAGACCAGAAACTTTAGACTTTTAAACAGTAGGTTGTGATGGTTAAGGTGAACCTAAGACATGGCCAAAAGATCCCTTTATAAATTACTTGAATTTGGGCACAAACCGGGACTAAAACCGACACCCGACGGGCCCGGAAACACCATTTTTGTAAAGAAACCCAAATCTGGTCCAAATGAACTCATAGGGTTATTTTAATAATGAAAACATGGTTACAAATGCTTATGGTGAATTTAGGAACCTAACGGTGTCATTTAACGCGCAAACGGGACCAAAACGGCAAAACCGACACTAAATACACAAAACCGGCAAACTAATGCAAACCGACACTCAAAATAATTATCCACCCATATTGGACAGAAAATAATCATATTTTATTGAACTTGATTGATTTCTAACTTAAACGGATAAATATCGTGTAATCGGCGATTACCGCGAAATCGCCCGGCTTTTGGCTAATTTGTCAAAATAACCAATTTTCATATAAAAACCCCCATTTTGACTTAATAATTATTTCTATAAATATTTACTACCTTTAAATATTATTTGGGAATTTTTATATATATTTTATTTAATTAAAAATATATATTTTACATTATTTCCAAATAAATACGTAACCGGATACACTTACTTTGACTTTTCAAATCACTTAACCCTAAGGCTACCATGACGTCAAGACTTGACCTACCTAATTGGAGTGACATTAATGTCAACCCAATTACTTATTATATTGCATGTCTTATAATTATCTAGGCTTGCATTTCCTGTTGATCACATTTCTGACTACCATCACTGAATCATGTGAGTTTTCATGGCCCCTTTTTCCTTTAACTATTTTATCTTTGGGGGAGAATTCATACATACATTTTTCCATGTTAGACAATCAGACCTTGTTATCATAACTGTTTCATGTGCTTTTCCATTGTCCACACTTGTTATCTCATGTTCATTCATGCTATAACCCAAACCCCACTATTAACTGAATCCGATTAATTATCATTTGCAAACGGTAACGTTTGAATAGATCTATTGGGTTAACGCCCCTGCTCTGATTGGTCGCTCCAATCGTGACTCCGTCTTTTGTCAAAGAGTACAAATTGTTATGTCATATCTATGCGGTACCAACCGGACAATAGGTACCAAGAGTGGGTAAACAGTCAGTTTCGGCATTCAGGGTACATGGTAACATTATCAACTAGTCTTATCAAATATTGTCAACTATTAACATGAACTATTTCCAATTACTATTTTCATACAACCTTTAAATGCTAGCACTTTAAACCTGTGAAACTCACCAACAATTATTTGTTGACCGTTTTCTCGTATGAATTCTCAGGTACTTAAACTTAATTGTTGTGCATGCATCGGACCTGCTTGCTTGTTTCCTGTCTTTGCATATTAGGACTTTTCATTTGTTTCTAGAGTATGGTTTAGCTTTTGGAGATTTTCCTGACATAACATCTAACGGTGTCATGTCCTAAAAATCTTTTGAAACTTATGTGTTGTAAACTTAAAACTATTTACTTTTCTCATTACAATTAATCCGCTGCGTAATGATATTGGAAAAACTCCTATTTACTCCAACAATTTAACATTTTCCAAAACGACTCTAGTTGTTGAACCATCCAGAGTACGTTCGTAACCTTGACTGTGATAACCTTTTTCGCATCCCGACACAAATCTTACAGGGTGTGACAACCCGCAAAGGGGAAGCGTCTAGCGTTTGGATTAGTGTTGTATCCGGGATCAATAAACTCCATGCTCATAATTTTACTCCTATGAACACTATTCGTAAGAAGGTTCGTAATGAGTGTGACACTAAGTTTTGGAAGGATGTGTGGATTGGAGATCGTGCTTTCTGTCACATTTTCCCTTGTCATTTCGCCTTAACATTGAACAAGGATGGTTTAATATTCAATTACAGGGATAACATGGATTAGAATTGGTTTTGGCGTCATTCGATTAGAGGTGGAGTTGAACAAGAACAGTTTTCTCATCGTTTATCTATTATCAAGGATGTTGAGTTATCACCTGAGAATGATAAATGGTGGTGGGATCTCGATGGTAATTCTTTGTTCAAGTTTAAGGACATTCAGAATCATATTGATAGATTGTACCTCCCGACGGGTAAATTTGAAATGAGATGGTGCCTGTTTGTTCCGATAAAAGGTAACATTTTCGCTTGGAGACTTTTTTAGATCGCCTTCCAACATGTTATAATCTCTCTCTTTCTGTGGGATCGATATTCCTTCTATCTTATGCCCCTTATGCTCTTCTCATGTGGAATCCTCTTTTCATCTTTTTGGCGATTGTTGGGTAGTTGCTAAAGTCTTAGACTGTATTTCAGCTTGGTTAGAGATTCTCGTTAGTCACGTTCCTCCGTTGGAGCTATATCTTGAGATTGAGAACTTACATTATTCAAGGGTGAAGATATATGTCATTATCACAATTATTTTTACTACTTGGTTGAATATTTGGACGATGAGAAATCTTTTTATTTTCCAACCTTCGAAAGTGCGAAATGGCGAGCTGTTTGATAACATTGTTTTGTCATTCTTTTTCGTGGTTTACGTATAGGAACCGTAAATTCAATTTGCTTTGGGATGGATGGTTGATTAACTCTCTCCTTACTATGTAATTTTGCCTAACTCATCTTGAGTTAGTTTGTTTATATTAAGTTATGTTGTCGTTCCAAGAAAAGAGCTAGGGAGGTATTTTTGGTATAGCCTCCTTTATTGAATTTTTTAAGTTTCTCCCCACGTTTTTTTTAAATGTTCATAACTTTTTCATACGACATAATTTTTTATAAAAATTACACCATAAAAACGAGCATTTTTTCTCTTTAATTTGAGTAGAGTATTGATATATAAAAAACTTTGAAAATTTTATTTTTTAAAAAAGTGTATTAGTTTGTGATATTTGTATTTTTTTAAAGTGTACTATTTTGTAATAATTAACTATTTTATATTTTAAACAGTATGATTTGTATTATTTTGCATTGTATGTTTTGTATTACATTAAAACAACTTGTTGTTTTGTATTAAACCAACACATTTGCACTTTTAAAAGTAAAACGGCACATATAATTGTGCTAGTTTGCATTAAAAATGTATTGGTTTTATATATGTATTGTTTTACGTTAGAAAAATATTATTTGTACTTTTTATATTAAGACAACATTATTTGTATTGTTTTACGTTAAAACAACATTATTTGTACAAATTTAAAGTAAAACATCATGTATAATTGTGCTGGTTTGCATTAAAAATGTGCCGGATTTTATATATGCACTGTTTTACGTTAAAATAACAATATTTGTACTGTTTTATTTTTAGATTAAAATGCTCTTGCTCTTATTTTTAAATTATGTCATATGTGAACATACTTTTCTATTTTTTTAAACAAAATCAGTTTTCTATTTGATTCAGCCCCGAGTATATTAATGTGATTCTTTATAAGTTATGACATACATATAAATTGTACTTCTCTCATACAAATATGCAATGAGGCCTCATTGGTTAACTCCATTATGTATGAATGAACACTATGATGACATGTTTTGATCATTTATCATATGTTATTCTTATGGTTGGCATTGACTGTTGGTAGTTGCCCCAAATAGTCATTTTAGTTAAAATAATATAAAGTCAAAGCCATCATCATTTCTATGTATTATATTACTTTTGTCCAACAAAATCCACGACCCCTAAATTTATACGTAGGGAGAATTGTTAAAAAGAAAACTAAAATAGGTAAATATTTATGTTTTTCTCAATAACAATATGATCTTTAAATAAATATAATAAAATTATAATCTTAGAAATGTTGGTATTTTATTCATAAAGGTGTTGATTTTCTTGTTTTCTTGTCCTGAATAGATCAATTATGTTTATTAATTTGAATTACAAATCTAAAATCATGTTGTAGATTTTATATGAGTATGGGTATTTGTATAACTAAAATTCTAAAACGACATAGTAGATTTGTATGTATGCGTATTTATGTCAAACTCAGGCTATAGTTGGTATTGAACCATTATAAAACTATTAAAACAGTTGGGGTTCATAGACTTATACTATTAAACCCTAATAATATTATTCGTACCATTCCATTGATTTAACGAAACCTTTAAAAACAAAACAAACCCATTGGGGAGTTAAATGTAAAACCTTGATCAACCTAAGCAAAAGCAATTCGGAATATATATAGCTTCTATGATTAATCTAAGAATTAAAGAAGTTGCACGTAGATCAAGGTGAACAAAAACAAAATCAAACAAAGGAGGACGGAAAGAAAATGGTGGCGGAAAATTCTTGTTGTCAACGGCAACAAAGTGGTTCACGTACGGTTGTAAGTGAACAATAAAAATGTTGAAACAAAAATGAAGCTTTATTCGAAAGAAAAAACAAACCAGAAAAGAAACAAAACAGACAATGAAGGTGGGACAAGGTGGCGACAGTGGCAGTACCAGTAGTGGCGGCACACCGCCCTGTCTAGGGTTAAACTCAACGAAGACAACTAGGTTTTGTAATTTTGTGTAGCGGCGCAGCGGAGAAGGTAACCAGAACCCTAAGGGACTGATACCATGTAAGATTATGAAATAACTTAATGAATATTATTCAGTGATTGGGTTACACTACAAGAAATAAGGGTATTAGCGGTGACGATTTTTAGCGGCGACCAACCCTTTAGCGTCGACGGGTATTAGCGGCGACTGTCGCCGCTATTGCTCGGTGATCCATTTCCTACCATCAGACTTAAATCCGACCATTGATTTTTATGTGGATCCTACAGCTAGGGTTGTCTCGGAAAGGGTCGCCGCTAATACCCTATTTTTTTAGCGGGACATATTTCTCTCTTTCCCTCCACCGTTCTCTACCTTCTCCAGTTTTGCCCTAAATCGAGAGAAACACCGACATCGCAGCAGGCTGACGACCTCCCTCTCGATTCATGTCACCGTCCATCCACTATCCACCACCTAAATCACAGTGGCTCCCACCATCTACCACCTAAATCGGCAACAACCACATTGCAGTGGCTGCCACCATTAAAATCGCAGAGCTCGAAGCCGTCTTTAGCTCTCACAGCCATTGCCGCCATCTTCGGTCCTCATAGCCATCGTCACCGTTCAAAAACGAAGTTTTATTGCTCGAAATTGAGGTCACTTTTTTATCTTATTTCACTCACAGCCTAAAATTTCTGCCTTCAAATGAAGCTATTATATTCAATTCTTTGGTGTATGTTTGTAAATAGGGTCTTTGTGGCGTATACGAAGTTAATTAATAGAATGAATTTAGTAGGTTTTCGAAAAGTTGACTTTTCGATCGAGCAAAACCTCTACTCGATCGAAAAGTTGACTTTTCGATCGGATCACTGCCCACTCGAAAACCCTCTTCGATCAACTGCTTTTCGATCGAAAACACCACTTTTCGATCAAGCCTTACCCGTCCGTAAACCACTTTCCGATCCATACTTTAACCTGCTTTTCGACCTAACTTTTCGATTAACCTTCCTGGACCGAAAACCCCTGTTCGATTGACCTTTTCGATCGAAAACCACTTTCCGATCCAAACTCATCCGATCAAGAACCCCAATTTTGATGTTAAACTCCACTTTGTTCATTAACCATTGTCTTATTCCTCTCGCAATGGCTTTCGATATGTCAAGCTTGTCTACCGCTACTTTGGAAATGGATGCCAAGATTGGAAACAACGCAAGACCTCCTCATCTAATCTCAGGGAAAGAGTTCATGAGCTGGAAATATCGATTTGTAAACTACGTCAACTACAATGATCCCAAGATCATGTGATCAGTTGAAGTGGGAGACTTTGTTCCCAAGACTACTCCTGCAGCAGGCCAAGAAGCTCAACCCAAAGAAAAGTTAGAATGGACTGAAGGTGATTGGGAAAAGTTTGAACGTGACAGAAAGGTACTGGCTGCACTAACCATGGCTCTATCCCCCGAGGTGGTTGAAGCATTCAAGGAGTACAAATCCGCCAAAACACTCTGGGATGCCCTCATTGCTACATATGGAGGAAATGTTGATATGAAAGAATCTCGGAGAGCAGTTCAATGAATTCAACTATGTGCCTGGTGAAAATATAGACCTAGCTTCAGAGATTCATCATGATAGTGACAACTATGAAGGATGCGGGGGTTACTTACACTCAGGTTGAGGTGAATAAGAAGTTGGTGAACTCCTTTCCACCAAATTGGGACAGCACCATCGAGTTGATCGAGAAAACTGTGGAAATGGCAACTTCACCACTGAGTGAGCTCATGTCAACTATTAGAGCTTATGAAGAAAAGAAGTAAAAGAGAGCTAGAAAGTTGGGAAATGATGCCTTGATGAACCAAGTCAACCATGCCTTCATCTCACAACCAGCCACATGTCAAAGCAATGCAATCACTAATCGGACGGCGTTTGTGTCTCAAGCCCCAGGGGCTAGCTCATCTGGTTCATCCAACTTGATTTCTTTAGATATCAACAATCTAACCAAAGATCCTAGCTTTGCTCTTGGTGTAGGTATCATGAGTTGCTATCAGGTACTCGTTGTTGGTTCTCTACTACCCACCGACTTGACTCTTCATGATGTGAATCAACTCAATCCTGAAGATCTGGATAACATGGATATTTCCTATCAGATGGGGATGTCTACCTTAAGGGCAAAGCCGTTTATGGCTAAAACGGGCAAGAAGGACTGGAATGGCGGGAAAGGGGTCAAGCTTAGTTTCACCAAGGCAAACCTGCGGTGCTACAATTGCAATGAGTATGGTCACTATGCTAGAGAATGAACCAAGCCGAAGGTTGAAAGGGATGTCAAGCCAACTGATGAAAGGAAGGAAGGGATAAGAAAGGATGCTGCGAAAAATGACAGGACACTGGTGGTTCAGCATACGCCAGGATATGATTGGACTACACAAGTGGAAGACATGAGCCTGAGCCTTGATCATGTGGCCCTCCTTGCTGAAGAAGATGCAGGAAAGGAAGTAGTTGAACCTGGTCATCATGCTTTCATGACTTACATCACTCCAGGTTCTGAAGCCAGCTCAAGCAATCATGAGGTATGCTCAAATCCTAAGTGTCAGGCTATTTTGAATGAATGTAAAGATTGGGACACGAAACCTTAAACCATGAATCAACTGCTAGAGACCTTAGGGAGTCCAAAGATAAGACCAGAATATTTAGAGAGAAACTGGAGGCTATTCAGGTAGATGTTAGGAACTTAGAAACTCAAGTAAGCGATAAAAGCACATATCTTAAGATTGCTAATTCTAAAGTGGAAGCTTTAACCAAAGAGGTAGAGGAACTTAGAGCCAAATTAGGAACATCTCAAACCAAAATTGAACGTAAAGATAATATTCTTTCAAAAATGATGGAAGCTAGTTCATTATTTTATAATACTGATGCAAGAATAAGCCATGTGAAAAGCAATTCAGGTTTAGGTTTTGGGTCAGATGAAAAGGATGAAAAATCCACACACACTGTACCTATGCCACTGATGGCATCAAATGATTTCTGATCCTAAAACTTCTCAAACTACTTTAGATGTCAAGGCAGAAATTGATAAGAAACTTGCTGCATGTCCTATTAAAATCTCTGCTCCTGTTTCTAACTATACTGACAATTCTACTTGTTGTGCTGATAAAGGTAATAAAGAAGCAGGGGTAACGGATCTAAAGGAGCGTCCCAAGAATTCAAAGTCTTCAAATTATAATACTTTTTATAAAAACTTTGACTGGGAAAAACTTGAGTCTTCTGTTGAGTCCGTGTCTAAAATTTCCGAGTCTGTTTTGTTTGATAAAACTTCTGAATGTGGTGTATTTTACTTTGGCAAATGTGATGCAAAGCCGGTGAAACCATTAAGAACTGTTAAGATTTTAAGAAGAGGTAAGGGACCACAGGTTGCTGGTCCTAAACCCACAAGTGATTGTTTGTTTAGTGTGCAAAATTGTGATGTTAAAAATGATGTGGTTGTGAAAAATGTGCAGAAAGTACGGGACACCAAACCTCATGATTTTGTCATGGACCCTGAAGTTAATTTTGCATATGACCAGTACAGACCGATACAGCGGGATTATATCTTGACCACTAAGCCAAATGTCAAAACCCATTGGATACATAAGAACTGTTCAAAACCGACTTGGATATCCACTTGGCAAAACCAACCACAGTCTCCCGCGTATCCCAAGAAGCAATCTTGTCACATGTATGTAAAGCATGGACACGTGGCAAGAAATTGCTTGCACAGATCGTATGAGCCCTTTTATCCCAAAAGGATCTATCAGAGGCCTGTCCCAAAGGGTCAAACATATGTTGGCCCGGAACAAAGGTCTACACCTTCAAACCCTAAGGTGCAGAAGCCAGTACCTCAAAACCCACAGGTACACAAAATGTATCAACAGCCCAAGTCACCTAAGCAGCAAACAAAAACTGATTTCAAAGCAAATAACATGGGTCACACTTCTAAAAAATCAGTAAGATCTGCTAAGGTTTTTAGTCCTGTTAAACCTGCTTGGATTCCAAAACATGTTAGATGTTCAAAACCTGACACTCTCCCAAAGCAGGCCAACTTCTCAAAACCACCCATCCATCCAAAGCCGGTTGGTTTGTCAAAGTCAACTACCTGGCGGAAGGATGACAGGTGGAATTTACCAAAGGTGGTAAACTTGTCCTTCAAACCTACTAGGGTGTATAAAAAACACCCAAACAATTTTAAGAGGTAAAATTTCAAAATCAAATTCACAATAAAAATCTACCGAAAAGTCCTCAGGTACTTGGGAAAAAATATCACCAGCCAACAAATGTCAATGACTTACCCAACGGCTACCCAACCTTACCTAGACCCATTAAGGCCTGGGTACCTAACACTAGTTAGTCTCCTTTGAATGCAGGAACAGCCAAGGAGGGCTGTTAACAACCTTTGGTACGCTGACAGTGGTTGTTCCAGGCATATGATAAAGGAACGGGGAACATTGGGAAACCGGCTTAAACAAACTTCGATTGAACTTATTCAAGTGGTGTCCGAATCGACTCGTCGAATCAATAATTGGTTTAACTTTTCGGGTTTTTTTTAGCTTTTAGGATTTAGAACTTAGCTTTTAAATTTTAAGATTGATCTTTAGAGTTTAGCTTTAGGGTTTGGCAAAAATAGGCCACGTTTAGCTTTTGGGGTTTAGATTTTAGAGTTTAGTTTGGGGTTTAGATTTTTTTAGCTATTAAAATTTTAAAGATTATTCAACAAGGCGGTTCCAACGCCATAAATTGTTTCAAACGGAATTCATTTGAGCATGTTCCTCACGGTTCCTTTTTCTTTTAGTGTTCCATTTTAACTCGCCTCTATATATTTATAATGATTCTTGAGTAAATTATTGATTTCGTCCTTTATAAAAATATGAAATTACTTGTTTCGTCCTTTATTTTCAATAATTACTAATTGCGTCATGTATTTTAATAATTTTGCACGCTTGGCAGTCCTTTCCATTAACCCATGTTAAAAAGTTCCGTTAACTCCCCTCACATACCCCTCACGTGAGGGCATTTTCATCCTTATATCACACTTAAATGAGATAACGTGACTAACAGATGAAGAACCACATTAAACCCTTCCCTCTTAGGACGAAAAGGCATCTCACGTGAGGAGAGTTAACAGAACTTTTTAACGGGATTACTGGAAAGAACTGCTAGCGTATAAAATTTTAAAATAAAAGCGAAATTAGTAATTATTAAATTCAAAAGATAAAACCAGTAATTTTTATATTTTTATAATGGACGAAATCAGTAATTTACTCATAATTCTTCATATCGTCGTCATTCAAGACATCATAAACACCAATACCCAAAACATCAACATAAAAACATGTCCATGTAATATTAAAATATCATATGTGTGTGGGTGGATGTGTGAGTGGGTGAACATGATGATTTGTGTAAATATAAAATATATACTTTTTCACTACGAATGTAGTGGATAACAATATAAAAGTATTTTGACATTTCTTCATTAACCGGCAGTGTTTGAGTTGGTTTGTGCTGGAATGAAACATCAATGTTGGTTTTGAATAAATTTATAAGTAATTAGCATGTGATACACGTTGTTACAAGGATTATAATGCTAATAATATTATAATATATGTAACAATGTAATTTCAAATATATAATTATATGCATTTGAATGTATTAGGTGTGGTTTTAAACTTCTGCTTTATATATAGGTGCACCTTTTGATCGTGCTCTTTTTTTGAGTCATTAGATAGATACGAATAGGGGTGTAAATGAGCCGAGCCACTCGTGAGCTACTTGAGATCGACTCGATAAAAAGCTCGGAACGAGCCGAGCCTTAACGAGCTCGAGCCGAGCTCGAGCTTTGAAATAGGGCTCGCTTAATAAACGAGCTCGAGCTCGAGCCGCCTCGCGAGTCTAAACGAGCTTTTATTTATATAATTTTTATTTAATTTTTTAAATATATTTAAAAAATAATTATTATTATATATAAAATTATGATAAAATAAGTAAATAATATATATTATTTTCTATACAAAAAGGTATATAAATCTAAATATATACAAATTTAATTATAAAAATATATAAAAAAATAATAATTAATAATAAACGAGCCGAACCCGAGCCGAGCTCGAGCTTGAATAATTTTTCACGAGCCGAGCTCGAGCTTCAGAAATAAAGCTCGAATCGAGCCGAGCTCGAGCTCGAGCTCTTCTAAATTTAAACGAGCCGAGTTCGAGCCTAGACGAGCTCGGGCTGGGCTCGGCTCGGCTCATTTACACCCCTAGATACGAAACCTTGAAAGAGAAAAAACCTAGTCAATAAAGTCAAAGAAGAGATCATGGATGAAACCGGTTAGAATTCAAACCGGTTTAGAGTAAGCTAAAACTAACCGCTTCAAACAACTTTTGGTCCGGTTTGTGTCCAAAACCTGAAACCAGCTCAACTCAAAAGAAAATTTTTTTTTCTAAAAAGATTTATTTGAAACAATACTTGTTATTTAAACACGTGTCCTAAACCTAAAATCTAGATTCAATCCTGAGTCTTTTTCTAGATTTTTAATCCTCCCTTTCTCCTATATAAAACCCAATTTTTTTTTATATTTTTACCTCATAAACTCAACAATTCTTGTAGTCAAACTTATGCCACATGTCTCATTTATAAAGGGTCCACATCACCATCGCCACATGTCAAACTTACAATCAATTACCAATTTAGTAAATCATTAATTATGATTAATTACCAATTTTGTTAAAACTAAAATTTTATTTTAAAATTTTGATAAAATTAATGTAGATTTTATTAATTTACTCAATAATTCTAGTCTTTTTATGAAAAGTAATCAACAACTTGTGAAATATAATAAATTTCTTAAATGTATTAAATTATTATTTAATTTATTATGAGAATTTATATCAATCATAATTTTCAAATTTCTTGATCACTATCTTTTTTATTTTGTATTTATCTAATATTATGAATTTATATTCAACCCCTGTAGTACACGAGTTACTAACCTAGTTTGTAATAAATCTTTTTAACTTTTTTATCAACAATGTCACAATGATGGGGCGAAGAGGAAAAGTTCGAGTTAATCGTTTGTATGATGACCGCTAATGAGGAGACAAGGACGACTGATCCCAATGGTTCCGAATGTGAAGTTTACTGGGATTGTGTAAAAGAATTATATGATGAGAATCATATAAATGAATTAATGTATGACGAGGAGATGGGGTTTCACGATGATTTCACCAAACTGTCCATTGGGTAGTTAAAAGCGAAATGGATGAGATTACTCCCGATTCTTCTAAAGTTAGACGTTATATATAGAAGAGGATGAACTTGTTGGGAGATCCGTACTACGATCATTATGAGAGTGTTATTAACAAATCTGTTATCGAATATGAACGTTTATATACAAGGCCGTTTAATATGTTAGACCTTTGGAAGTATTTAAGTGAAATATATTATGACTAGTTTTTTCTAGTTTTTTTAGGTTGTCTTTTTAATGAACTTATGTTTTTTTTTAATTAATGAAATTATATTGGTTTATTTGTTTAATTAAATTAAAAATAATAATTATGTAATTATTAGGGAGATGTTTTATGATTATACCATTTTAAATCATAAAACTCCAGACTCGACCATCACATGTCGCATAACATCTCATGTAGAAGCATTATTGAGGCATTATGATTTACGCATAGCCTTAGGATGGGAGATCCCACTAAAAAACAAGCCACTAATTAAGGTTAACTTTTTCAAGGAAAATTATAGTCTCCTCCACAGTTTACCAAAGTTGGAAACTTTATTCTAGAAACACTAAAAGCAGTATCTTGTGACCATAACCACTGTAGGCAGCATATCAACTTTTCGTTTTGGTTCCATTCCATATTAAAATCGCAAGATCAGGGTTCCAAAATTGTTGTGTTAATGGTTCCATCACCCACCCGTCCTTCCATTCCGAAATTGGAGAGCTTGAAGCAGTTAAGGACGCAAATTGCTAGCACACAAGTTGTGTCACATGGTTCGCGGTTCGCTCCGATACGGGAATGTGGTACGGGTTCGCAATTCGATAGGGTTCTAAAATTAGGTTCGCTAGAGGGTAGGCTCATTTCGGTTCGCTCCGGTACGATGCAACATTTTGGGTTCGATGTATCGTATCATATGATACGGTGTACCATAAACTGTTGTGCTATTTGCCTATTTATCTAAAAATCTATACAAAATTTAAGTGCAGACTATTTTAAAAAATCAATGATCTTTAGTAATTAAAGAAAAGATTTGAGCAAACCAAGTAACCAACTCTCCATATTCTCGTAAGCGTACCAAATTTCTAAAAAAAAAAACGAACCGACAATATTCAAATTGCGAACCCGGCGACTTCAATTCGCGAACCACCATGGATCTGGAACAGTCAACCGATTCGGTCGATTTTCAATTGGGTTCGCGAACCCGATTGTCCCCGATTCGCTTTCGCACCCGGAAAGGGTTCGATCGACCCGGTACGGAATTCGCCACCCCCCTTAGCGAACCCTGTTACTATGCACACAACAAAGGTTTTATGGAAGGAAAAAAAAAAGCAAAATTTACACCAAAAAGATTGCGCAAATCTTGACCCATGAGAAAGTGATTTTTTTTATTTTCAACAGTTCCTGTCTGATTTGTGTTCGTATTGTTGGCCTAGAATCGTTACATAAACAAACTGAAGAACACTAAGGCTAGGTTTGGCGCACTAGCTGATAAGCTAGTTGCAAAAAAAATAAAGTTTGGTAAAAACTAATTTATAAACTAGCTGAAAAATGTAAAATTACATAAAAGTACATGTATATAAATAAACTAAAATTTAAACATAATATATAAATAATTTTTTTAGGGAAGGATAAAACTGGAAATATTATAAAAGCTAGTTGAAACGCTACTCCAACTAGTTTTTCAAAAGCTGGCTTATAAGCTAGTTTTTTGACATTATCAAACATGACTTTTTAAAAAAAAACTAGTTTTTTTAAAAAGCCCCGTTTGATAACGTCAAAAAGGTAGCTTATAATCTAACTTATGGTGCGCCAAGCACGACCTAAAAGAATTTGAAGATAACCTATCTTGAATCTAAGAAATTTTACTATAAACAAAACCCCAAATTACAAAAAAAATCTTCTTTTTTTATTTAAACTAACCTTAACTAGTTGTCTAACCTACCTTGCTCCTAATAATAAGGAAATAAATCAAAACAAATACTATACAATTATCTTGACAATAATTATGAAGAAGAGTTAATTACACAAAGGTCCATCTGGTTTAGGGGAAGTAACGTAATAGGGCACAAACTTTTTTTTGTACCGACATTGAGTCTTGTGGTTTTTAATTTTCACAATGTCGGGCATGGACGAAGGATTGTGGTGCCCCCCCCCCCCCCGGTTTTTTGGGACCGAAGTGCTAACTTTTACGATTTATTAAAAAAAAATTATATATATTGAGAACCGCCCCCACGATTTTTTCGATGAAGCTCCGCCAATGATATCGGGTACTAAGACTAATTCCCGTCAATTATTCTATTAAGTTTGCATGAAATAACCAAATTACCCTTCTAAAATATAGGGGTTTTAGTCTCAATTACACAAAATTATGTATAAGGACTGTATATAAGGACTACTTATGTAATATACCACAATGTAAACAACCATAAATTAAAACCCCACCAGCGTCAACCAAATTACTTTTCTAAACCGACAGACACCACCGTCGACCACCTCACCATCATCGTTTTCTTCAGTTGAGCACAAATGACTATACGGGAGCAACCATGATGCTTAAACCCTTAGATTTATACCAAAACGAGTCAACCACCACCACCGTCGGCCACCATCATGTTCACCATAAAGTTTCGTTAATGCCTCTCCCTATACATAATCAATCACTGTATATAGAAAAACTAAACCGATATCATAAGGTGCGAGATTAGGGATGCCAATTTGCCGGGTTTGAGTAATTCCATGTGACAATCTAACCCGTCGGGTGAATCCTACGGCGAAAGCTGATAAAAACTGGCAAACCGGGAATCCGGTATATAAGCGTAGTATGTCAATTATTAGAAGAGTCTAGTAGCCTTAAAACACTTCACAAACTTCACACACAATTTGAGTCTCGAAACATTAGTGATTAACTGAAAACTGTTACATGTTGCGATTTACGTGCGAAACTATTATATGAATTTTGACTATGTGATCATAAATTGTTATATGGCATGTTGATATTTGATTTTATTGGATTTGATGTGATAATAATAATGGTAAATAAAGAAAAACTAAATCACTGAAAATCGTGACCAAAACATCAAAAAACATGAAAGGTCAACAAAAGTCAAAGGAGTCGGTTGACAGGAAGTTTTGGCGTATCGCCTAACTCAAACCTTTGGTTTAGGCAATACGCTAGTATCCTATTTTCAGTTAAAACCCTAATTTCCACTTTTAAGCACCATCACCCTCATTTATAGCTCCTAAATGACCCAAACACTCTCTAGCTGTTGTTCATGTGTTCTTGCTCCAAGTTTCTTCATTTTGTTGATTTATTTTAAAGATCAAAGTATTATTTCATTCTAGTTTCATCATATCATTGGTATGTTGTTTCTTGCTTGAATCTTGTTGAAAATCTTAAAGATTTGATTTTTATGCTATATCTAGAATGACTTGATGATGATATGAAGCTCGCATGTATAGATCTAGGATTTGTGATGATAGAGTTTGCATCTTTGAAGCAAAAACATGATCTTTATTGTTGGGGGTGTATTTTCAGGATGCTCACAGGAAGCTCAGACAGTTCAGGAATCCTATTGTCATCTGGGAATCTCGTAAACTCAGGTATCCTGATTATATTATTTTTACTAACCCTCATATTTGCCACATGTTTATTTGACCAGGTATCACCGGAGTCATCAACTACCTCCGAAACTTACGCTCCAGCTGAAGAAGATCGTGGACCAAGTGAACGGAGAGGCCCTTAACGGTCGAATTAGTTGGGCGATAGGATCCCGGGAATCCCGGAAAGTTTGTTATTATTGTATTTGTTATATAAATCGAGGATTCGATCAGTAGGAACACACAACACACTTTCATTAGCTTGCTTGCGAGTACGAATCATTGTAACACTTAGCTCTGATCGATCAAACCTCCAACCCATTGTAACGAATTGTTTGATCATTAATAACATTGACTTGGTGGCGGTTTTTCAGCCGGCACCCGAGGTTTTTATCCAGGATTCCTAGGGGCGACTCGAAGGATTCTGGAGTTTTCCTCGCTAAAATCCTTGTGTTATCATCCCAACTTGGATTACTTGCTCACTTGATAGTTAAGCACACTACCTCACAATCTAAGTTTGGAATACAGGATTCCTAAGTGAATTTTTGACCAAAACAGTTTGGCACCCACCGTGGGGCAAGTGGTGCTTAATCCTACCAAAATCCCATATATCATTCACTTCATTTGATCTCCGATCCCAAAAATGTCAAACCCGCAAAAAGCTGTCTCGGCCTCTACATCGTCCTCCATTCCTCCTATTCCTTCCCTTTCAGGAAGCCAGAAGAAGACCAATGACCGTCAGAAGAAAGTGGACGAGCAGCCGAGGAAAACTGATTATCCTGTCTTCACAGGATCCCAGGTCCAATCTGTTGATCCTGTTATTACTAACAATGATTTGTTTTCCTTGATTAAGCAGGTAAAGAATCAAATGGATCAGCAAGAAAAAACCAACCTAACGGTGATGAAGGAGATTGAAGAGCTAAAGAAATCTAGGAAGCCCATAGAAGAGCAAAGTCCTCTGTTCCCTAGGCATCTTGATTTCAATGCTTCAGGATCCTCAGATCCGTCTCGCTACAATTACAAATCAGCATCAGGCTTCACTACAGCCCCTACAATGACTTCTCAGGCCGCTGGATATGTGGAAAGTGTTGCGGGACTATCAGGAGCTCTCCCACCAGAATCCTCGCAGTCACGCTACAAGAATCCTTGGATTCCACCATTGTTGGGATCCTCTGCTTTACCGTCCCAAGGATATCAATACGCTAACCTTTCTGTTTCTGCAGGGATCTTTAAGACCAGCTCCTCAGAAGTGCATGACGGAGACGTTATCCCCATGCAAACAGCGACCACCACAGAGCCGAGCTTCCCAGCGGGCTATGGATACGGTTCCGGTATTCCAGTCCAGAATCCTGACCCAGGTAACATGTCCAATTCAATCCCTATCGTTTCTAACCAGGGTGCTCCTTATGATGCAGGTATTCATCCAAGTATCGCCAGGGAGCTCCAGAAGTTGAAAGAAATGATATCAAATGTTCCAGGGATCCTGAAACCTATCCCTGAAGTTCCTTTGGAAAGCCACAAGATCTCTAGATTTACTTGGCCAATATCCCAGGTGGAGATCCCGAAGCGTTTCCAGACTCCAAGTATGAAGCTTTATGACGGAACCACAGACCCTGAAGAACACGTGGCACATTACCGGGAGCGTATGGAGATCAATCCCATTCCGACAGGAATTAAAGAAGCCTGTCTATGCAAAGGCTTTGGTTCAACCTTAACAGGACCAGCCATGAAATGGCTACTGAGCATTCCTCCCAATACTATTACATCATTTTCTCATTTAGTTAACTTGTTTAACAATCAATTTTCTTGCAGCAGGACTTTTGAGAAGCTCACAGGTGACCTGTACCGAATAATTCAAAAGCCAGATGAGCCTCTCAGGGAATACATTGCCAGATTTGGACGAGAATCTCTTGAGATTCCTAATCTGGATATGGCAGCAGCCGTGGAAGCCTTTAAAATGGGGCTCTCCAAAGATTCACGTTTTTATGATGACCTTGTCATGGCTCCTTGCAGGAACCTTGACGAAGTCCGCAGTAGAGCCTTGAGATTCATCCGTTTGGAAGATGACAAGAGGATCCACCAAAGATTGGAGGTTCCTAAATATGATCCTAACAGCAAGAAGGCGGAATCCCCCGGGAAGCCATATAGATCTCGTCCATACTCCAAACCGGAAAATCACAAAGTCAATGTCGTCGACCAAGATGATGATGAGGAGGAGTATCCTAAGGTATCTGAATACTGTTTTTCCATTGACATTGGTGGTTTGATGTGTGCTATGCAGGATCTAGGTGAAAAAGCAAGATGGCCCAGGAAGGATACCAAGCAAGGATCCTGGAAAGACAAGACCAAGTGGTGTGCCTTCCATGAAGATTTTGGCCACCTAACAGACGAATGTATAACACTCCGAAAGGAAATCAGCTATCTACTCAGCAAGGGGCATCTTAAAGAATTGATTGGCAGAAAGAAGATTAAGACTCAGGAAGCCGACAAGGTGCCTCAGAGAGCAGCTTCTCCACCCCAGGATGCCCAGATAATCAACTTCATCTCAGGAGGCTCAGACATCTGCGGCACCTCGTATTCCTCAGCCAAGAAGCATGCTAAGGAATCCAAATCTGAACAGGGTGACAGACCTGTCCGGACGTCCACCCTAACTCAGGACAAACTTATATCTTTTGATGAGAGTGACCGTTCTCATGTTCAGGATCCCCATCATGATAGTCTTGTGGTTACTTTATATATCGCTAACCATTTTGTTCGCAGGATCCTGATTGATAATGGAAGCTCAGTAAACATAATCCATCTTGATGTACTCAAAAAGATGGGGATCCCGGAAACTGAAATAGTTGCAAGATCCTCAGTCTTAGTTGGCTTCAGCGGTGAAACTAAAAGCACCGTTGGGGATATCAGGCTGCCGGTATATATAGAGGGGGTAAACTCTATGCAAAAATTTTGTGTTATAGATTCTCTCTCTTGTTGCAATATTATTCTTGGCAGGCCATGGATTCACGAGATGAAGGCAGTCCCTTCAACTTATCACCAATGTATCAAGCTTCCTACACCTTGGGGAGTTGTAAGAATTGAAAGCGACCAGCAGGAAGCTAAGAACTGTTATTCAACTTCGATGAAGAACACCACTAAGGTGACGAAAGGATAGCAATTACAGAAAAAGGCACCTGAAGTGCAGGAGGACAGGGAGCTGGAAGTCAAAGAAGTGCCTCTAGACCCTGAGAATCCTGAAATCCAGGTGCTCGTGGGAACAAGCATCCCAACAAATGTTGAGCAGGAATTATTCCAGCTTCTCAAAGCCAGAACTTCAACTTTCGCCTGGAAGCATGAAGATATGACAGGTATCCCTAAACATGTAATTACTCATAAACTTGGTTTAGATCCTTCTTTCAGGCCTATACAGCAAAAAAGGAGGAAGTTCGCCCCAGAAAAGAATATAATCATCCAGGAGGAAGTCGACAAGCTTCTCAAAACAAAGATGATCAGAGAAGTCAAGTATCCTAAATGGCTAGCAAATGTGGTGGTGGTCCAAAAGAAGAATGGAAAGTGGAGAGTTTGTGTCGATTACACAGACTTGAACAAAGCCTGCCCTAAGGATCCGTTTCCACTTCCCCATATTGATGCTATGGTGGATGCCACGGCTGGTCACGAGATGCTCACCTTCATGGATGCCTCGGCAGGATTCCAACAAATTCAGATGGAACCATGCGATCAGGAGCATACGGCATTTATGACTCCAACAGGTATATATTGTTATACTGCTATGCCCTTTGGTTTGAGAAATGCAGGTGCCACCTACCAGAGGCTCGTTAATATGATGTTTAAAGAGCAACTGGGGGACACGATGGAAGTCTACATAGATGACATGGTAGTGAAATCCAAAAAGGCTGAAGATCATGTCAGGGATCTCCAAACGGCCTTCGATATCATTGATCAGTATAACATGAAGCTCAACCCCTCTAAGTGCCACTTTGGGGTGCGAGCTGGAAAATTCCTAGGTTACATGGTTACTGAAAGAGGGATAGAAGCAAGTCCAGAGCAGATCAAAGCGATCCTAAATTTGAAGTCCCCATCGAATGTTAAAGAAGTACAAAGGTTGACAGGAAGAATCGCGGCGCTCAACAGGTTCATTTCAAGATCCTCAGAAAAAAGTAAGGATTTCTATGATATCCTGAGGAAAAACAAGAAGTTCGAATGGACTGAGAAGCATGAAGAAGCCCTGAAGTGCCTGAAAGACTACCTGTCAGCAGCCCCATTACTAATGAAACCAGAAGATGGGGAGCCGCTATATTTATATCTCGCTGTTTCCGGAAGCTCAATCAGTGCAGTCTTGGTAAAAAACCATCAAGGTCAGCAGCATCCGGTATATTATGTAAGTAAAACTCTGCTAGACGCAGAATCCAGGTATTCTCACCTTGAAAAGTTAATCCTAGCTCTTATAATGGCTTCCACTAAACTTAGACATTATTTTGAAACCCATACTATAATTGTGATGTCTAACTATCCTATCAAGGCAGTTCTCAGGAAGCCGGAAATGTCAGGAAGGATGGCTAAGTGGGCAGTCAAACTGAGTGCCTACGACATCAAATATGAACCAAGAACAGCAATCAAGTCCCAAGCATTAGCTGACTTTGTGGCGGATTTCAGCAGTGACATTGAACCAGAAGTCGAAAAGGAAGTCCAGCAGCTTGAGAAGCTCAAGGAAGACTGGATCCTCTATACTGACGGCTCCTCAAATGTCAGAGGAACAGGGCTGGGAATCCTGCTAAAATCGCCACAGGGGGACATAATACCTCTATCCATATCCTGTGAATTCCAGGCTACCAACAATGAAGCTGAATATGAGGCTTTAATTGCTGGATTACAGCTGGCTAAGGATATGGGAATCCTATCTATACAAGTGTTTGTTGATTCTCTCTTATTAACTAACCAATTTAATGGCTCTTATGCAGTGAGAGGGGAGAATCTGATCAAATATCTTGAAATTGTTAAAAAATTGTCTCTATTTTTCGAAAATTTTAGCATTTCGCAGGTACCAAGAGAAGATAATGCAGAAGCCGACGCCTTGGCAAACTTGGCTTCATCGCTCAGGATCCCTGAGAATGTCAAAATTCCAATAACTCACATCTTGACGCCAGCGATAGCTCTACAGGAAGCTCAGGCTGTTGACGATGATACAGGTGCAGATGTTGAGAATCCTGAAGATGCTCAGGAATCCTGGACCTACCCGATCCGGAAATATCTCAAAGATGGGGAGATTCCCAAGGGCGAAAACCCCAGAGCTTTTCGCACAAAGGTAGTACCCTATACTATAATTGATAATATTCTATATAAAAGATCTCTTGCAGGTGTCTACTTAAGGTGCTTAGAGAAGTCAGAAGCTCTAGAGGTGCTTGAAGACATCCATAGTGGAGATTGTGGGAACCACACCGGGGGCAGGGCACTGTTCTCCAAAGTTCTCAGATTCGGGTATTATTGGCCAACCATGAAGAAGGATGCCGCGAGCTTCTCACAGAAATGCGATGCTTGTCAAAGGCACGGTAATATCCTCCATCAACCCGCTGAGCATCTGCATCCTATAGTATCCCCATGGCCATTCATGAAGTGGGGCATGGATATTGTGGGTAAGCTGCCAAAGGCTCCCGGAGGAAAAGTGTTTATGCTTGCCATGACGGATTACTTTTCCAAATGGATTGAAGCAGAAGCCTATGTTCAAGTAAGAGAGAAAGAAGTGATATCCTTCATCAAGAGGAACATCCTCACTAGATTTGGGATTCCGGCAGAGATCATATGCGATAATGGCTCCCAGTTTATAGGCAAGAGAACAACAAGCTTTTGTGAAAGCTGGGGCATCAAGATGATCACTTCAACACCTGTCCACCCTCAAGCTAATGGGCAGGCAGAATCCAGCAATAAAATCATCATCAACAATCTCAAGAAGAAGTTGGGCTCCAAGAAAGGTAAATGGGCTGAGGAGCTGCCATTTGTCCTTTGGGCAGACAGAACTACACCTAAAAATGCTACTGGCCAAACGCCATTCTCGTTAGTGTTTGGGGCAGAAGCTGTGATTCCTACAGAGATGGTACTCCCAACAGCCAGGGTCAACTGCCAGGATCCTGAAACCAACAGCCAGAATCTCCTTCAGGATCTCGAAACAGTTGAGGAGCTCAGAGATATGGCCAAAATCCGGATGGCTTCTTATCAACAGCGGATAGCGAAATCTTATAACAAGAACACCAGGCTGAGAAGATTCCAAGTAGGTGACTTGGTCTTGAGAAAAGCTTTCCAGAATACCACTAATCCTGCTGATGGGAAATTGGCACCCAAGTGGGAAGGCCCTTACCTTATAGATTCTGAAGAAGGAAAGGGGGCATATCGTCTGATAAATATGGAAGGAGAACCTCTGCCAAGGGCTTGGAATGCTGTCCACCTTAAAACGTATTTTATGTGAGAATCCCATTGAGAATCTCAGGCAGAATCCCAAGGATCCTCACTGTATAAATAATCCAAGGTATGTATACTAATCCTATTTCAATTTATTCTTATTATTTTTATGACTCATTACTGACTTAAGCATCGGAGTGGTGTTAGCTAAGCTAACACCCACCCCTCACCAAGTATTGAGTGTTTTGCAGAATTTGAGAATCCTAGAGAATTTTGGGTATATCCCCAGTTAGAGGCTGATCACCTCTCCTCCGTCTAAGGTATCCTGCATACCTTCTAAGGTTTAAGAGGAATTCACCTCTTCTACGTTTGGGTAATCGCCAGTAGCGCACGACCCTCGCCAGTAGCGCACGTTGTCCCCCAGTATGCTAAAGGTGGCCGGACCAGTCCACTCCAGGGGTGGCTGACAATCTTGTCACTGGAGGCTGCTGGGAGGATTCTCAAGGTTTATAACACTGACGTGTTATCTAAGGTTTTGGCATTTTCATGTCACATACGTATGGGCTTGTCCCCAGTTTTGGCTTAGTCCCAAGTTTATCGGGCTTGTCCCCAGTTTTGGCTTAGTCCCAAGAATCCCGGGTTTATCCCCAGCTTATTTTTAACTTGTTTACTCTCGGAAGTGTTAGCTTCGGCCGGAGGCCAAGAAGCTTCTTAAAATTGTTTCAGGTTTTGGAGGAAGCTGAGACAAGTGCTGAGAAAAGTGTATTCAGGATTCTCATAGGAATCCCAAATCAGGTGAAAGAAGATATGATTGTTTGAAATCGGAAAATCGATTAAGGTAAAATTCAAAGGTCAGTTTTTACTGTCTTGAAGACTAACCTATCATGTTATTTAAGTCTCGAATGGTTTTCCAACATACAAGTCATTTTTTATTAATTTTTGTAAACCAATCCTATTTATGGAAATTTCAACACAAATCACAACATGAGAAGCCAAAAGATACTAATATTATTGATAATTACGGAAGGTTGTGAGCTTCTCAAGCTTCGTCCTGAAAACCTCAGGATCCCTCCACTTGAGAAGCTCGAAGGTCAAAAGATTGTTTTTGGGAATCCTGGTTTCGTCTTGTAAACACAAGATCCCTCCACCAGGATCCCTACCATTGTTGTTTGTTGCTTGTTCATTACAGGAAAAGGAAAATGTTTCACCCAACAAGAACCACCAAAAAACATAAAAAAGTGGGCTCAGACCGTTGCATTGTCCTCATCGCCCACTGTCTTCTCCTCCTCCGCCTGCTTCACCACGTCCTCCAGCTTCTTGCCTTCTCCCAGCTCCAACACATATGCCCTTGTCATCGCCACCGGAGAATCCGGAACCATTTTTGAGGAGCCACCATCATTCCCGTCTTTTCCTTCCCCATCGCCATCTCCTCCTAATGATTCCAAGACTAGCCTCCAGCCTGCTATGTCCCAACCCGGAACCTGAAAGCCAGCCGCTTCGGCCTCTTCTGCCATTTGAATTTTGCATTCTAGGACGCTCCGGGCAGCCGAGAGTTGGCCGGTTTCAGCATCAGCGGCCATCTTGGCTTCCAGGGCTTGACGCTGCTCAGTGAGCTTATGCTCATAGAGAAGGGTCTTACCCCTAGCAGTCTCGGCTTGAGCCTGGATCTTCTCGTTGGCTTCGATGAGCTTCTTCTCCATGTCCATAGCCTGGAAGCTCAGCTTCTCGACACCCTACACAAACAGGAATCCTGATCAGCAGCTGTAACAGGTATGAAACTAACATGAAATTATTTGAGCTTCTTACCAGGTTGATCATGGTTTGCATCGAGAGGATCTTGTTGCTGACCTCGGAAGGGGCAAGATCTTCAAAGGTTTCCAGGTAAACCACGGGAGCTGCTGGAGTCTCAGGGGCCTTTCTCTTCTTGGAAGCCGAGGCTTTTGGTCGGTTGACAGGCGGCTTGGAGACGGTGGGATGCTCAAGTTGTTCCTTCTTGACTTTGAGGAGACTGTCAAGATCCTTCAGGGAAAATGAGGCGCTGGATTTGGGAGCTGCAGACAGAAACAGGTTATTAATATCCAGGATGCTCGAATAAGTAAACAATTCAGAACCCTGCGAAGACTTACCAGACATGGCGGGAGTGTGGTCGGCTGAATAGCTGTTTTCGCTGGCTGTTGCTTCAAGAACTAGGGCTCTCTCGCTGGCAGGAATCCGATAAATTGCTTCGAGCTTCTTGAAATCAGGCTGCTTCTTGATAAGATTCTCGAATTTGGGTGCTGCAAAGAAGAAAACAACAAAAAAGTTAGACATATATCGGAAAGTTAGCAACAACAAGGAACTTCAATATCCTACCCTTCTCAACCCACTTCAACGGCAACTCCGTCCCCCCAGGAATCGAGTCTCGTTTGACGAAGAAAAAACGCTTCTTCCAGTCATGGTCATTGTGGGAAGCTCGGGGAATCAACTGGGAGGTGGAGGTACGAGCCTGGAGAACAAATCGGCTACAACCATGGGTTCTTAACTTATATGCTTCACAGATCTCAGGAATCCCGATGTCGAGGTTCCTGGTTTGGTTCAACTGGTCCAGAGAATACAAGATTCTCCAGACCATCGGCATGGTTTGGGAATAAGAAAGCCGGGTGGTTTTGAAAAACTGAGTAACGAGCTCTGGAAAGGGGAATGTCATTCCGAGCGAAAAAGGGTAGTACATGAAACAGACCCAAGTTGTAGACATGAAATCGGACTTGACGAGAGAACTATAGGGTCGGAAAACGGTTTCCGGCGGAAAAATGCCGGAATTCTTTAGTTCGAGGATATCGCGATCGTCGAAGGAACAGCTTTCTTCCTCACAGGGGATGATATACCCCTGATCATGGAAATCTTCGGCGATCGGAGAGCTTAACGACGAAGAAGATCGAGTGTTTTTCTTGGCCATGGCCGTAAAACACGAAGGAAAACGAGAAAGAAAGAAGGGGACTGACCTGGAATACCGGAGAAGCTCGAAAGGTTTTTGCGAAGAAGATGGTGAAGATCTCGTGGATTTACCTCCTATTTAAAGAAAAACGTCCCATCTCTTGGACGCCGAGAAATCAGTCACATCCTAACTGCTTTTACCGTCTACACGCCGTTAAAATGGCATCTTTTTGAATTTTAACAGCTGTCAAACTTATCCACAGCTGTTGAAATTCAAGGGGCAATTGTTGGGGGTGTATTTTCAGGATGCTCACAGGAAGCTCAGACAGTTCAGGAATCCTATTGTCATCTGGGAATCTCGTAAACTCAGGTATCCTGATTATATTATTTTTACTAACCCTCATATTTGCCACATGTTTATTTGACCAGGTATCACCGGAGTCATCAACTACCTCCGAAACTTACGCTCCAGCTGAAGAAGATCGTGGACCAAGTGAACGGAGAGGCCCTTAACGGTCGAATTAGTTGGGCGATAGGATCCCGGGAATCCCGGAAAGTTTGTTATTATTGTATTTGTTATATAAATCGAGGATTCGATCAGTAGGAACACACAACACACTTTCATTAGCTTGCTTGCGAGTACGAATCATTGTAACACTTAGCTCTGATCGATCAAACCTCCAACCCATTGTAACGAATTGTTTGATCATTAATAACATTGACTTGGTGGCGGTTTTTCAGCCGGCACCCGAGGTTTTTATCCAGGATTCCTAGGGGCGACTCGAAGGATTCTGGAGTTTTCCTCGCTAAAATCCTTGTGTTATCATCCCAACTTGGATTACTTGCTCACTTGATAGTTAAGCACACTACCTCACAATCTAAGTTTGGAATACAGGATTCCTAAGTGAATTTTTGACCAAAACATTTATGATGAATATGACGATCCATGCATAGATAGGGTTTAGAAGCTCGCATGCAACTAAAGATTCAAATTTTACGTATGATTCTTCATATGGATGCTTGAAAATGTTAGATCTAGGGTTTATTATATGCTATAAAGGTTACTAACTTTACGTAAGATCTTCGATAAAAACTTGATTTTGATGCTTGCATGATAGGTCTAGGATAAAGGTGGTCGATTGATGATGGATCTATGATAAAGTTGCATGATTTGTGTAAATGGATGCCTGATGGATTATATAGTTGTAAACTTGAAAATTGATTGCATGAGAAACAATTTATTTAAATTATTTAATTTATCGTGCAAAGCGTGATAGTAGGTCAACGTAACGTATATACATGCGATTTCAAACACTTAATATGACTTGAAATATGTGCTAACAATAACAATATGGTTTTGATATGAATCTAGCCTACACGCGATAAATATATATTAACAGGAAAAATTGTTATTTATGTGACGCATGCGTATGAACTTGTAAATGCTTGGCTACTTGTTTGTGTGCCTTAGGTAAAATTAATTATGCGTTATACGCATGTACAAGTCCTAAGTCTCCTACCTCAGTGGGAATGACAAGACCTTGTAAAAACCCCGTCGATCTTACATCGTACGCGCGGGATAACTTGTAGCAAAATTGTGACGCATGAATATTTGTCTCTATGTAACATGTTATATGTAACATTGAAAGTGCGTGAGCGTATGGATCTTCTACTTAGTCGTGATGAAATCAAAGTAATACGAGATATAACACAAAGAGTAAATACAAATGAGCTTTGTATTAACCACTAAGAGCACAGAGTACACAGAGAATATATGACACGGAAGCATAAACTGTTATCTCCTATTGAATGCAATACATGAAACACATATTTATAGAGCTGAAATACGACCGGCCGAACCTCAGGTTCGGCCACACGTTCGGCCATGTCCGAACTCCAGGTTCGGCCTGAGTTCGGACCTCAGCATCCTTGTGTGAATCTGTCTTGTATTCGATACTTCACATGACGATCAAGGATCATGTATCAACAAACTCCCCCTCGGCATGTGCAGTATCACTTCTTCTATACAAACTTGTATCATGTATCTTCAACCAAACTCTTCCTCGTTCTTGACGATGAGTTCAATCTTGAATACTTGATATTGCATCGTGTGTAATCTCTTTATCAACAAACTTCAGAAGACTTGAAGTCGTGATGTACTCTTCCCACTTGGAAACCTGCCAACATAAATAATCTTGGTGCAAAACGTCTCTTCGAGACTCCAAGATATTTTTGACTTTGAAAAATGATTTTGTATTTCGTGTTGATCAATCGAAAACAAATAAGAAACAAAATCTTTTTGGCTTTTAGAAATTTTATATCAAAACACACCTAAAATCTTTTTGGTATTTTCTGATAAGAAAAGTAAAGCAATACTGAATTAGACACTATTTTTGTCTTTTGTGAGAAAGATCACAACTTGGGATCATATTGGTCATAACATGCTGAACTACACTTCAATTTCAATTACTGAAACACATAAGCCATGCCGATTGCAGATATAATTTGTCCAACTTTAAACTCTGGCACAATCATACTCATAACATCTGGATATATTAAGGTATTAATTAGATTTGCAATGACCAGTGTACCCCACACTATCAGACATACACATATATGCTTTTGCTTATCACATTTTGTGATCTCATTTGTGATTTTAATCACACAATGATTGTAACCATGATGTAGTCAACTGTGTTCCATGCAAAAAGAAATAAGAACGTTTAATCGTCTACCTTAAGGTCGATCTTTCGATACGCAGATAAGGCCTCGGATTTAACAGAATAAAAAAATAAAACAAGTTGAAGTTGTATAACTCAACAACAATCAGGTCGGTACTCCCGTACACGCAGAGAAAGTCCGATGAGTTATACGAAACACCAAAGAAAATAAAGCAGAACGTCAAACGAACAACGATCAGGTCGGTCTTTCGACACGCAGAGAAAGTCCGATCGTTTGACAAAATAAAGAAAATCAAACAAGTTTAAATCTTTGCAAAATAAACACATGTATACACAGTGACTTCTCGTTTTATTTTTCACATATCTTTTTCTTGATATATCATGAGATATGCATCAAGATGTTGTCCACTAGGTCAAGCATCAGATTTAGTATATATCACATTTGTATACTTTCTGATTTGTCGAGCCTACCTTGCACATCGATCAAATGGTCTTATTCAAATAGTCTTATGGCTTTTTCATTTACTTTATCCATGAGTCAGACACTGTCAGCCAATGTACCATCATTTCCCAATCATGTCGGATACAATTTCTCATTTTTCAATGTTTTTGGCTTTTTGCATTTTTCAATGTTTTTGTCTTTTTCAAAATTCTCCCCCTAAAAATGACAACTCTATTTATAGATTTTCATTTTTACGCATTGAAAAACAACACACTATTTTTTTTATTTTTGCAAAAACAAACTCCCCTTCGAAATGAGAGTGAAAAACAAGAAAAATTGATCAACCAACACGAATACTAGCAGTTTAGCATTTTGAAAAACAAAGATTGAACTGGAAATTCAATTTAATTAGAAACAGATATTTCACAATCAGCAATTGTCCAATCACCGAAAAGGTCTTCCTGAAACACCTGCTTGACACCAAATAAAACATTAGTCGCGTTAGGATCGACCCGAATCAACAGCGTCGGGTCGCCCGGTGTCTTCCACAAAGTCCTTGTTGGCCTTGGAAACAACTTTTGGTTTCCAAATTTGTAAAAGTTTTAGTTTTTGATCAGAACCTGAATCAGATTCAACCGACATACTTGATTTAGACCAAGACGATTTACGAGTTGACTTAAGCTATAGGGACCATGGTTCATCAAAAATTTGACCTTTGTGATCCACATATTTTACAGTTTTATGAATATATGCAGTCGTCGGACAATCAGCAGCTAGATGTCCTGGTTGACGACATACATAACAAAGTCTTTCTCTAAAATTGTTTGAAAAATGTTTTGATTTTTGAGAATCAGATGAATGTTCAGAATGAAAGTTATCAAAGAAACCATCAGAAGAATCATACCTAGGAGATGGACTCCTTGAAGATGAAGATCTTCCAAAATAATAAGAAAACTCCTTCTGAGATGGTGAACTCTTGGTAACTTTGGCTTTAGGAACCTTTTCAACCTTCACTGATTTCTTTGCTTGACTCGGTTCCTCCAACACTTTGTAACCTAAACCTTTGTGTTTAGATCCTTGAATCGTTGAGGAACCTGAAGAAGAACCTGACGCTTCTCTTGACTTAGCATCACTAGTGAATTTGGCTTTGATATCCTTCAGCTTGTTCTTTTCAATGAAAACTTTTTCTTCCTCGGTTGCAGATGAAAAACTCGAAGCAACCTTATCAAACACTTTCTCATTTTCCAGCAAAACAGACTTTGAAATAAACTTTGGAGCTTCACCCAAAGGTTTCTCCTTCTTTTTAGACTTGGACTTGTTCTTCTTGGGTGGAGTAGCAAACTTTGAATAGTCATGCAATTCATTGTTTGGATCAATCTGAGTAGAAGTAACTTCAATCAAATCCACTGGTTGAGGTACCGAATGAATATTTTCTTCTTTAGACTTCTCTGAACTCTGATCCTGCTTGTATAAGAAATTTAACAATGTTGGTGACAAATTACAATTCTTAACTTGTCTTTTCAACTCCAAAATTTCCAATTTCAAGTCATTAATCTTCTGTTGACCTTCAAACACCTCTTGTTGTGACTTGATGAATTTTGCATTGAGATCATCATATTCGTAAGTTTGTAACTTTCGGATCTCACATTCAGCATATAATTCTTCAAGCACATTTTCTCTCTTTTGCTTGTAAATTTCAACATCTTTAGTTAAAACTTCATTCTTGTCTCTGTAAAAAACATTTTCATCTTGAAGCATAGAGATCTTATTTTGAAGTTTCTCAATGGTAACAGCAGTTTTAGCAATAAGAGCAGTAGCCTCTTCATATTTTTGCTGAACCGGATAACTCTTCTCAAACAGATTCTCAAAATCTTGGGCTGCGTCTAACACTTCAGCTTTGGCTTTCTCACACTCTTCAACCAATTGAGCCTTTTCCTTCAACACATCTTCATGAATATGAACTAACGCATAATATTTCTTTTAAAAATCCTCCAACTCTTTCTTTAACACCACAATTTCTTCAGTTGAAAGTTGACAATCTTGTTCAAAACTTGCAATTTTCTTGAGCAACTTCTCACATTTATAACATTTAAATTCATCATCTTTTGAATTCTCAGAAGACTTAGGTAATTCTTCTTGAACCAATGATATACTTGAAGAAGTATCAGATTTTGTTAAAAAACTTTCATCATCAGCATGTTGAACGGTTCAAGCAATTGAGATTGGAGTATTATTCTTTTTAATTTCTGAATCTGCATTCCAGGCAAACCCATCTGGATGCAACTTCAATCAAATCCACTGGTTGAGGTACCGAATGAATATTTTCTTCTTTAGACTTCTCTGAACTCTGATCCTGCTTGTATAAGAAATTTAACAATGTTGGTGACAAATTACAATTCTTAACTTGTCTTTTCAACTCCAAAATTTCCAATTTCAAGTCATTAATCTTCTGTTGACCTTCAAACACCTCTTGTTGTGACTTGATGAATTTTGCATTGAGATCATCATATTCGTAAGTTTGTAACTTTCGGATCTCACATTCAGCATATAATTCTTCAAGCACATTTTCTCTCTTTTGCTTGTAAATTTCAACATCTTTAGTTAAAACTTCATTCTTGTCTCTGTAAAAAACATTTTCATCTTGAAGCATAGAGATCTTATTTTGAAGTTTCTCAATGGTAACAGCAGTTTTAGCAATAAGAGCAGTAGCCTCTTCATATTTTTGCTGAACCGGATAACTCTTCTCAAACAGATTCTCAAAATCTTGGGCTGCGTCTAACACTTCAGCTTTGGCTTTCTCACACTCTTCAACCAATTGAGCCTTTTCCTTCAACACATCTTCATGAATATGAACTAACGCATAATATTTCTTTTAAAAATCCTCCAACTCTTTCTTTAACACCACAATTTCTTCAGTTGAAAGTTGACAATCTTGTTCAAAACTTGCAATTTTCTTGAGCAACTTCTCACATTTATAACATTTAAATTCATCATCTTTTGAATTCTCAGAAGACTTAGGTAATTCTTCTTGAACCAATGATATACTTGAAGAAGTATCAGATTTTGTTAAAAAACTTTCATCATCAGCATGTTGAACGGTTCAAGCAATTGAGATTGGAGTATTATTCTTTTTAATTTCTGAATCTGCATTCCAGGCAAACCCATCTGGATGCATAAATGTATCAGTCCAATCATGAGCAAGAGTAGTAGATTTCTGCTCAACCTTTTCAGCTTTATCGGATGGATGAAAAACTAAATGTGCATGCTGACCAGTCTTCAATTTACTTTCTGCAGAACTTGAACATTCTCGAGCAAAGTGACCATAAACGGAACACTTATAACATTTCACCTTAGATTTGTCCAAACCAATCTTTCCTTCCTGATTTAGTCTCTTCTTACCAGTTCTATTGAAAAATTTCTTCGTTCTACGAACCAACATAGCATATTGCCAATTCAGATCCATTTCTTCCAAATGATCATAATCAATCTAATCGTAATCTTCATTTGCTAACTCAGCATTACTCACAGCACCAGCGATAACACCAAAATATGAAGATACCAATGCAGACATCAATGCATTATAATCATCGACAGTTTGAACAGATAATGCACTTTGAGTCGAAGAACTAGGAATTGACACAGTACAACCAGCAGATGAATAACTTGGAGTGTCAGATTTACCTGCCAGAAATGCTGTAGGGGGTGCAGAACTAATAATATTAGACTTACCAGCATTCAAAGTTGAATCATTGTTGCCATAATACACTGCAGGATTCTGAATTTGCTCAGGAAGTGACTTGTTCACTTTTAACTCCATATCCCTAGCTTGGATTCTTTGAATCAGATCATTAAACGACAACTTTGGATAATCTTTATCATTAGTGATCATCATCACATAATTTTCCCACTTCTCTGGTAGGGCTTCCATAATCTTTTCTTTTCTATCAGCTTCATCTTTTGTAAGATTCACCAACTTCATTTCACTCATTAAATGTGCAAATCTTACAATCAGATTTGGAATTGATTCATTTTGATAATGCTTGAAGCTATCAAATTCCTTCTTCAACACCTTTTGTCGACTTTTCTTATACTGGTCATTACCTTCACATCTCTTTTCTAGAGCATCCCACAAGCTCTTTGCGGTATAGTTGCTTGAAAATTGATGTAGTAAATCAGTAGGCAAAGCCATTGTTAAAGTGCCATAAGCCTTTTTCTCAGCTTGATATGCTTTCTTTTGTTCACCAGAAAGCTTCCTTTGAAGAATTGGCTCCCCATCCTCACCCTTAGGATATGTATATTGTTCAGAATACGATAACCACATATCGATATCATTTGCGGAAACAAACGCTTCAAATCGTGTCACCCAACTATGATAATCTTCCAATTTAAGTAATTTGGGAACTTTCTGACTTGTTCCAATTTCATTGTCATAGTTAATCATTGTTTGCATCGTTGCCTGAACTGAATTTTGAATAGCCGCGAACGCTTGAAAATCGGACATTTTCGAAAAACTGGTTACTGTTCACTCCGAACCTCCTCCGAACCTCCTCCGAACTACCTCCGAACTTAATCCGAACTTAACAACGTAGAACTCTCTCCGAACCTGACCTTTGGACGAACAAGAATCAAACAACTCCGAACGATCACCGAACTTAGTCTGAACACTGACCGATCCCTCACCGAACTCTCACCGAATCAATATAGAGACCGAACTCCGTCCGAACCTCAAGTTCGGAGCGGTTATGCCGAACTTGTCCGAACCTCAAACAGGACAGAATTCACTCGACGCCATTTTCTCGATTTTTAACGTTTTTTACTGGAATTTTTGACAGGAATTTAAGAAAACATGATAGAAACAACTCAGGAATGAATTTTGAATGAAAAGCACACTCGAAACAATCAAACGAACTCAAAAATGATTGACATTTTCGCAGTGAATTTGAACTCAAAACTCCGAGAAACACTAATTTCCGATTAGTATAGCAAACCAAAAGCTCTGATACCACTTGAAAGTGCGTGAGCGTATGGATCTTCTACTTAGTCGTGATGAAATCAAAGTAATACGAGATATAACACAAAGAGTAAATACAAATGAGCTTTGTATTAACCACTGAGACCACAGAGTGCACAGAGAATATATGACGCGGAAGCATAAACTGTTATCTCCTATTGAATACAATACATGAAACACATATTTATAGAGCTGAAATACGACCGGCCGAACCTGAGGTTCGGCCAGACGTTCGGCCATGTCCGAACTCCAGATTCGGCCTGAGTTCAGACCTCAGCATCCTTGTGTGAATCTGTCTTGTATTCGATACTTCCCATGACGATCAAGGACCATGTATCAACAAACATGTTACAAGAAGTGCCTAAAATTAGAGCTTAAACGAGCTCTTATACACGGCTAACAACCATTAACAAACTAGTTACAATACTGGTCCCTAGAGTTTACAGTATGGCACTAAGAGTCCTCAAACTTTTAGTAAGTTGCTGAAATGAACCCAGAAGTTGTTAGCCGATATACCAACTAGAAGTTGACATCTCTAACCGTTGAATAACAGAAACCCATTGGCTTTTCACTATAATTCTCACAATCTCCACCTAAGTGTAAAGTTAACACTAAAAATGAAGATGTAAACAAGATATGAACATCATATACCTTTATCAAGCAACAAACATCCGTGAATACCAGTGATTCAATGGAATTTGTGTATTCAGAGTGAATGTCACCTGAAATACAAGAGTTCATACTTGTTCATTAGAATTTTAACCAAAATCCAGCAGCCTCAAACACTCTTCAAACTTGGTACCACTAAGAGGTTTGGTCATCAAATTAACAGGATTAACAGTGGTATCAATCTCTTCTACTATAACTTCCTTATATTGAATAACGTCCCTGATAAAATGAAGCTTCACATTAATATGCTTGGTCCTCTCATGAAAATTTTGATTTTTAGAGAGCTAAATTGCTCCTTGGTTATCACAATACACTGCTGATGTTATATCATCATCAAGTAGTTCAGAAACAAAACCTTTTAACCAAATGGCTTCCTTAATAGCTTCTGTAAGAGCTATATAATCAGATTTTGTTGTAGACAATGCTACAACATGTTGTAAGGATGCTTTTCAACTTACCACATTACCTTTTACCTTAAATAGGTAACCTGTTATAGACCTGCCCCTATCTAAGTCTTTTGCAAAATCAGATTCAACATAGCCAACTATTCCTACCATTTCAGTACCTGCATTTCCAAATTTTAGACCCACATCTCTGGTCCCACTGAGATACCTTAAGATCCATTTAGCAGCCTCCCAATGATCTTTTCCTGGGTTTGAAATGTACCTACTTACTAAGTTTACAACATAGCTTATGTCAGGCCTTGTACACACCATTAGGTACATAAGACTACCCACTAGGTTGGCATAAGGCTGCTCTTTCATATAAGCAATATCATTTTCACTAGTAGGACAATTCATACTAGATAATTTGAAGTGTTGTGCAATAGGAGTAACCACAGCTATACAATTCTGCATATTAAACTTTAATAATATTTTCATCAAATAAGACTTTTGTGGTAAAAATAATACCTTCTCAGCTCTGTTTCTTTTCTATCTCCATCCCCAATATTTTCTTTGCACTTCCAAGTTCTTTCATTGCAAATTCACTCATCAGCATCTCTTTGACCAACTTTATTTGATTCTTGGCTTCGCAGGCAACAAACATGTCATCTACATATAATAAGAGATAAACAAATTGATCTTGTTCATACTCTGTATAATAAACACAATGATCATATTGACTCCTATTAAAGCCACATTGTAGCATGTGAACATCAAATCTTTTATACCACTGTCTTGGACTTTGTTTAAGTCCATACAGAGATTTTTTAAGCAAATAAACTTTATCTTCTTGACTTTTGACCTCAAATCCCATAGGCTGTCTCATGTAAATCTTCTCATCCAGAATACCATGTAAAAAAGTTGTTTTTACATCAAGTTGTTCAAGCTCAAAATCATTTAGGGCAGTTAGTGATAAAAACACTCTTATTGATGTATGTTTTACCACAGGGCTGAAGATTTCTGAGTAATCAATCCCTGCTCTTATGTATATCCCTTTGCTACCAACCTTGCCTTGAACCTTGGTTCTTCAATCCCTGGAATACCTTCCTTCAACTTGAACAACTATTTACAATCTACAAGCCTCTAACCTGCATGTTTGTCAACCACAACCCAAGTGTTATTTTCAATTAGAGAATTCATCTCTTCCTCCATAGCACTTATCCATTTCTATTTGTTTGCTGAAGTGACAGCATCATCAAATGATTTAGGACTATTCAGTTCTTGAAAATCTTCAATATTGAAAACAAATGCTGATTCATCACTGGCTTTAATGTTACAATTATACCTAGCAGGTTGCCTGATTTTCCTCCTTAACCTATCTCTGGCAAGACTATAGGTTGGTTGTGAACTTGAACTACTGGATCCTTGATCATGAGTGATGTTATGATCATCATCACCTTGATCATTTTGCTTCAATTCCCCAACCTTCTCCACATTAATTTGAACTCTATCACTTGACTCCAAATCAGTGTCATTAGCCTCTTTACCAAGAATGTCTTTATACATAACATCTTCTCAGAATACTACATTACTGCTAACTATGATCTTTGGTTTAGCATTTTCTATTCTCCATAACCTATATCCCCTTTACTTCCTCCGGATATCCCAAGACTAT
>JBCNJP010000007.1:97187020-97207318 GCA_039602395.1 Deinandra increscens subsp. villosa | reverse complement strand
CTAATAATATTATAATATGTGTAACAACGTAATTTCAAAGATATAATTATATGCATTTGAATGTATTAGGTGTGGTTTTAAATCTTCTGCTTTATATATAGGTCAACCTTTTGGATCGTGCTTTTTTTTTTTAATCATTAGATTAGATACGAACCTTGAAAAAGAAAAAAGAAAGAAATTCAGATTCAAACAGATTCAGGTTGAGATCAAAACCTAGTCAATAAAGTCAAAGAGGAGATCATGGATGAAACCGGTTAGAATTCAAACCGGTTTAGAGTAAGTTAAAAACTAACCGCTTCAAACAACTTTTGATCCGGTTTGTGTCCAAAACCTGAAACCGACTCAACTCAAAAGAATTTTTTTTTCTCAGACAGAGATTCAATCGTACAACAATACTCGTTATTCAAACACGTGTCCTGAAACCTAAGATCTCAGCATTCAATCCTGAGTCTTTTTCTAGATTTTTAATCCTCCCTTTCTCCTATATAAAATCCACCTTTTTTTTTATATTTTTTACCCCACAAACTGAACAATTCTTCTACTCATTTGTAATAAATCTTTTAAACTTTTCTATCAACAATGTCACAATGATAGGGCGAAGAGGAAAAGTTCGAGTTAATCGTTTGTACGATGACCGCTGAGGAGGAGACAGGCACGACTGATCCCAGTGGTTCGCGAATGTGACGTTCACTGTGGACGGTGTGAAAGAATTATATGATAAGAAGCATATAAATGAATTAATGTATGACGAGGAAATGGGGTTTCGTGTTGATCCCATTTCACCAAACTGTCCATTGGATAGTTAAAAGCGAAATGTATGAGATTACTCCCGATTCTTCTAATGTTTGACGTTATATATAGAAGACGGATGAACTTGTTGGGAGATCCGTACTACGATCATGATAAGGGTGTTATTAACAAATCTGTTATCGAATATGAACGTTTATATACAAGGCCGTTTAATATGTTAGACCTTTGAAAGTATTTAAGTGAAATATATTATGACTAGTTTTTTCTAGTTTTTTTTAGGTTGTCTTTTTAATAAACTTATGTTTTTTTTAATTAATGAAATTATATTGGTTTATTTGTTTAATTAAATTAGAAATAATAATTATGTAATTATTAGGGAGATGTTTTATGTATTATACCATTTTAAACCATAAAGCCCGCAGACTTTGACCATCACATGTCGCATAACACCTCATGTAGAAGCATTATTGAGGCATTATGATTTACGCATAGCTAGCCTTTAGGATGGGAGAGCCCACTCAAAACAAGCCACTAATTAAGGTTAACTTTTTCAAGGAAAATTATAGTCTCCTCCACAGTTTACCAAAGTTGGAAACTTTATTCTAGAAACACTAAAAGCAGTATCTTGTGACCATAACCACTGTAGGCAGCATATCAACTTTTCGTTTTGGTTCCATTCCAAATTAAAATCGCAAGGTCAGGGTTCCGAATTGCTTGTGCTAATGGTTCCATCCCCCACCCGTCCTTCCATTCCGAAATTGGAGGGCTTGAAGCAGTTAAGGACGCAAATTGCTAGCACACAACAAAGACGCAAAAGTGACAATGCATAACCCAAAGGTTTTATGGAAGGAAAAAAAAAACAAAATTTACCCCAAAAAAGATTGCGCAAATCTTGACCCATGAGAAAGTGGTTGTTTTTTAATTTTCACAACAGTTCATGTCAGATTTGTGTTCGTATTGTTGGCCTAGAATCGTTACATAAACAAACAGAAGAACATTAAGGATAGGTTTGACGCACTAGCTGATAATCTATCTTGAATCTAAGAAATTTTACTATAAACAAAACCCCAAATTACAAAAAGCCTTCTTTTTTATTTAAACTAACCTTAACTAGTTGTCTAACCGTGGTTTTTATAATTTTCACAATGTCGGGCATGGGCGAAGGATTGTGGTGCCCCCCTCCCCCCCCCTCCCGGTTTTTTTGGGCCGAAGTGCTAATTTTTACGAATTTTTTTTATTTTTTTATATATATTGAGAACCGCCCCTACGAATTTTTCGGTGAAGCTCCGCCAATGATATCGGGTACTAAGACTAATTCACGTCAATTATTCTATTAAGTTTGCATGAAATAACCAAATTACACCTTCTAAAATATAGGGGTTTTAGTCTCAATTACACAAAGTTATGTATAAGAACTGTATATAAGGACTACTTATGTAATATACCACAATGTAAACAACCATAAATGAAAACCCCACCACTGTCAACCAAATTACTTTTTTAAACCGACAGACACCACCGTCAACCACCTCACCATCATCATCTTCTTCAGTTGAGCACAAATGACTATACGGGAGCAACCATGATGCATAAACCATTAAATTTATACCAAAACGAGTCAACCACCACCACCGTCGACCACCATCATGTTCACCATAAAGTTTCGTTAATGCCTCTCCCTACACATAATCAAGCACTGCATATAGAAAAACTAACACCGAGATCATAAGGTGCGAGATTAGGGATGCCAATTGGCTGGGTTTGAGTAATTCCATGTGATAATCTAACCCGTCGGGTGAATCCTACGGCGAAAACTGATAAAAGCCGGCAAACCGGGAATCCGGTATATAAGCGTAGTATGTCAATTATTAGAAGAGTCTAGTAGCCTTAAAACACTTCACAAACTTTACACACAAGTTTGAGTCTCGAAACATTAGTGATTAACTGAAAACTGTTACATGTTGCGATTTACGTGCGAAACTATTATATGAATTTTGACTGTGTGATCGTAAAATTGTTATATGGCATGTTGATATTTGATTTTATTGGATTTGATGTGATAATAATGATAGTAAATAAATAAAAAGTAAATCACTGAAAATCGTGACCAAAACATCAAAAAACGTGAAAGGTCAACAAAAGTCAAAGGGGCCGGTTGACAGGAGGTTTTGGCGTATCACCTAACTCAAACCTTTGGTTTAGACAATACGCTAGTATCCTATTTTCAGTTAAAACCCTAATTTCCACTATTTAAGCACCATCACCCTCATTTACATCTCCTAAATGACCCAAAACACTCTCTAGCTGTTGTTCATGTGTTCTTGCTCCAAGTTCCTTCATTTTGTTGATTTATTTTGAAGATCAAAGTATTATTTCATCCTAGTTTCATCATATCATTGGTATGTTATTTCTTGCTTGAATCTTGTTGAAAATCTTAAAGATTTAATTTTTATGCTATATCTAGAATGACTTGATGATGATATGAAGCTCGCATGCATAGATCTAGGATTTGTGATGATAGAGTTTGCATCTTTGAAGCAAAAACATGATCTTTATGATGAATATGACGATCCATGCATAGATCTAGGGTTTAGAAGCTCGCATGCAACTAAAGATTCAAATTTTACGTATGATTCTTGATATGGATGCTTGATAATGTTAGATCTAGGGTTTATTATATGAGATAAAGGTTACTAACTTTACGTAAGATCTTCGATAAAAACTCGATTTTGATGCTTGCATGATAGGTCTAGGATAAAGGTGGTCGATTGATGATGGATCTATGATAAAGTTGCATGATTTGTGTAAATGGATGCATGACGGATTATATAGTTGATGATTTATTGCATGAGAAACAATTTATTTAAATTATTTAATTTATCGTGCAAATCGTGATAGTAGGTCAACGTGACGTATATGCATGCGATTTCAAACTGAAAATGCGTGAGCATAGGATCGTCTACTCGATCTAGCTATTCGGACATCGAAACGTAATTAACCGATTGTTTTATTGATCACAAATGAACAATTAAAATCAGTAAACACTTAGAAACAGACACAGAGAAACACACTCACAAACACACACTTAACAGTTGTGACGCCCACTCCTAGACTTGGCCCTAGGAGCGGTCACGCATCGGATTTACTCATGAACACAAGGTACAACAGAGATAACTAAAGCAGCGGAAATAAAAACTTTTATTCATATGCCAAGTATTACATAGTAAGAGAGACAAATACAAAAGAGAAATAAACATCTCCACGCCAGTTTTCAAAAATGTCTTCTCTTGATAGCTTGACATTGTCTTGATAGTATATGCCACCTAGTTCCTGCTCACATCTCAGCCTTCCCTTTTCGATCCGAAGGTCCAGCCTCATCTGACATACATAACTTAACAAGTCAGCTTACGCTGGTGAGTTCTACGTTTTGGGAAAACTTTACCTTTCGAAGGCACTTAGGTTTGTCAAACACATTTCTGCAATTAGACAATCAAACACAAAGCATATAGCACATATATTCACATATTCTAACCTCGTGTATAGACTAACCTTCTGTTGCTTTGTCATCCTTGTCTCATATTAAATGCTATCTTAGGGAAATAGTGTTTCTATTTGCTTTACGAACACATCGTGTAGCAATGGTCCCTTTAGTTTTGACACTATATAGCTTTGACGCTATCTGGCTTTGACGCCGCTTAGCTTTGACGCTTTCTGGCTTTGACGCCGCTTGGTTTTGACACCATTGGGACAACACTATTTAACTTCTTGTTTCAGAAGCCCCTTACTCACCAATCTTTTCTCGATTACCATCCTTAATCTATTCTACTAGAAACACCGAAATGGCAATCTATCTTTCCTCTAATCATCACCATACAATCAATACATATAACATGCAATTATAACAATTGAAAGTATTTTCACAGAACGTTATGTATATCAGCCCAAAATGGTTTAAAGCATTTAAACAATTTAAAAGAGGGCTCATAGAACTCACCTTAGGTTGCGAAGTAGTTTCTTGCCTTATTCCTTCGTGAAACTAACTTGCTTTAACGTGATGTCCCTAGCAAGACATCCTAGAGGTTACAAGCGGTCATTAAGGCTAACCCCATTATCCTAAACCCAATCTCTTGTTGGTTTAACATCCATTTGTCTAAATAACCGTTTTGCCCCTTATGAGAAAAAGTATTCTTTTAGTGATACTTATGAAGAGGTGCATTCCTATAAGTAAACGCTCACTTCGGGATCGCCCAGTGAAGCGTATGCCATGTCCCAGTTGGGATTTATGCGACAACGCCACTATGCCAGAAACCCCAGTGTACAGGCGCCACCCTTCCAGTCCGCACCAACTTCTAGATATCCGAGTAACTCGGTACATTCAATACTTTATCAAAACCCATGTTTTAACTTATATATACTTAGTACATATATATAATTATGTTCTTTTGTTGAATATTATTACCCTTGCCCAAGTCTTTATGCCCTTGATGAGTGATTCTCATGACCGACCGTATAGGCGTTATCACGACCAGGAGGCGGGATTACTATGAGATATCACCCATATTTGTGTTTTAGTTTGGTGATGATCATGACCGACCGTATAGGCGTTATCACGACCAGGAGGCGGAATTACTATGATCAAAACACCAATGTTTATGTTCTTGTTTTTGGTTTACTTGTTCTTGATAAACCAACATGGTGAAACCATACCAACCCTTCTTTAAACATGAAATTAACTTAAGGATTTCTTAAAACATGTTATTCTAAGGCTTCATACCAAATTTCAACCCATGATTCCCACTAGAACTCCCAATCTCAACAAAACATGTTCAAGAACCTTAATCTTGCATTATTCTTAAAAGGCATATCTAAGTGTTATGAATCATGCAACTAATTGAAGGATTATGTTAAACATACCTTAATTTGATCTATTCCAGAAGATGGGCTCCTAACTCCCTTTGAATCTTCAAAAATGCAAGCTAGAGTGTTCTTGGTGTTCTTGAGGTTTCTTAGAGGTTTTAGGTTGATTTTAGGTGAATTAGCAAGGAAAAATGGATGGATCCATGGTCTATTTATAGCCAAGAGTGTCTCACATGCTTCTTACAAGTGTCCTAGTGACTAAGCATGAGAATTGACACCTAGCATGGTGACTAATCATGAGAATTGACACCTAGCATGGTGACTAATCATTCATATAACATATAAACATATATTATTTTTTTTTTAAATAATCTAACCCGATTTACCTTATGCATAGTTTATTGTTATAACTTTAAATACGCATTTCTTAACATTTTAACATGTTAATCACATAAACACATATACGACACATATTTTCACATAAAAATATATAAAAACATATATATTTATTACCTTTAGATTTTGGGGTGTTACAACAGTATACTCACACGCTCAGAACTACAGATTACAAAGACAAGCTCACTATATATACAGCCTGGCCGATCTCTGTCCGAACCTCATGTTCGGCCAGTCCGAACTCCTGGTTCAGACAAGGTTCGGCCAGTGAGACTTTGACTTGATCTTGTACTTTGCTTGATACTTCACACGACGCACATATCAGGTATCAACAAACTCCCCCTCGTCGTGTGCAGTATCTCTTCAAAATCATCATATCTGTATCTTCAATCAAGTTCCCCCTCAAGTGTAGAATCCGTTCGTCCAATGAAATGAATCTTTGAACAAACTCCTCTTCAACTCGATCGTAGCTTGATCTTGAATACTTGACGACATCTGTGTATCTCTGGTCTTTTATCAACAGCTTCAGAAGACTTGAAGTGATGATATCTTGCACTTTAGCAACCTGCTCAAACATTTAAATAATCTTGACGCAAAACATCTCTTCGAGACTCCAAGATACGATTTTGAAATTTGAATTTGTATCATGTGTTGACCAGATCGAAAATAAAGCAGAAACAAATTTTTTTTTGGCTTTAGGAAAGTTTATACTAAAACACACTGATTTTTTTTAAGAAATAAAAATGCTATACAGAATCAAACACTATTTTTGGTATGAAAAAGATCACTATATGGGATCATATTGGTCTTGACACACTGAACTACACTTCAATTTCAATTAATTGAAACTCACAAGTCAAGCTGATTGCCGGTATAATTTGTCCATCTTAAACTCATACATAATCATACTCATAACAATATGTTTAGGTATTGATTAGATTTGCTTTGATAAGTGTACTCCACACTATCAGACATAATCAGACATTTTTTGGTTTTCTTTCCTTTTTCATTTTGTGTGATAGCACTTGTGATATTTCACAATGCATAATGATTTTCATGATATAATCAACTGTGTTCCATGCAAAAAGAAACAAGAACGTTAAATCGTCTACCTTAAGGTCGATCTTTCGATACGCAGATAAGGCATCGGATTTAACAAAATAAGAAAACTAAAACAAGTTGAAATTGTATAACTCAACAACAATCAGGTCGGTACTGCCGTACACGCAGAGAAAGTCCGATGAGTTATACGAAACACCAAAGAAAATAAAGCATAACGTCAAACGAACAACAATCAGGTCGGTCTTGTGGACACATAGAGAAAGTCCGATCATATGACAAAATAAAGAAAATCAAACAAATTTAAATCTTTGCAAAATGAACGCATGTGTACACAGTGACTTCTCATTTTTAGGGGTGAGCTTAACTCGGGTATACCCGACATACCCGGCAGAACCGACCCGGTAAACCCGAAAACCGTACCCGTTTCTTCTTTCTACGTCGGTTCTCGGTTCCCACTTTTTTGTCTTCGCGGGTTCGGTTCGGTTACGGGTCATACCCGACGGTTCTGCATTAAACCCGTCTGACCCGTGTATAGCAATTATAATTTAAAACATAGAAATTGTAGGACCCTATTAACTCTTTTCCTATTTTCCAAATTTCCAATCTCCAATTAAGGAAGTCGACAGGTCGCATACATACGCATGCACATATGATTCTTGATCTTCTAAATCTCCTTTCTCCAAATGATTAAATCTCCAATTAATTTCTTCAACTTGAGAATTAAGAAAACTATTAATTCCTTCCAGTAGACCAGTAACTTCCTGCGGCATGCATCATTTTCAATTCGATTTCAAGAATTCCATTAGCATTGAATCACTACTGTAGCAAGCTTGCTTCAATTCTCAAGTCTCGAAGAATGGACATCATTGAAGAATGGATATTTGGGATTGGGCCAGGCTTGGTCATCGTTTTTTTTTTGGTTTATACGGGTCCAAAAATAGAACCGGCAGAACCGATCCATATACCCGCTGAAAACCGAACCGACCGTCTACAACCGGGTACGGTTCCGGTTCCGACATTTTGTTCATTCGGTTCTCGGTTCCGGTTCGGGTTTATACGGTTCTGGCGGGTCTGACCCGTTTGCACACCCCTACTCATTTTGAATTTCACACTTATTTTTCCTTGTATGTCATGAAATAAGCATCAAGATGTTGTCCACTTGGTCAAGCATTAGTATTTAGTGAATATCACATCTGAATACTTTCTGATTTGTCGAGTATACCAAGCACATCAAGCAATGATCTTATGGCCCTTTCATCTACTCTATCCATGAGTCAGATACGTAAGCCAATGTACCATCATTTCCCAATGATCAATTTCTCATAATTTTATATTGTACATGTATTCACCTTCCTTATATATTTGGCATGTATTCACCTTCTCCCCAAAACATGTTTTTTTCTCAATTTACTCCCCCTTACTTACAATTCTCCCATTTAAAATGTAAACTCTATTTTTGGATTTTCATTTTACACAAAACAGAACTCTATTTTTGGATTTTTTAGAAAAACTTTGTAAGCAAAGAAAAACATGATCAATCAACACGGATATTTTGCAGTTTTAGAATTCAGAAAATTTTTAGATTTTAGAAAATTTGATCATGAAAGTTAAGTTATGCAGAATACTTCTCCATCAACAACTTTGCAATCGTCGATAGGTCTTCTAGAAATACCTGCAACACTGGTCAAACTGATTAGTTCATAAATGACCCGAAGCGGATCGCTAGTGGTCGACTAGTGTCCTGGTTTTGCTTAGAAACCACCTCAGGTTTCCAATGTTGTTTTGGTAATTCTGTTTTTGATGAACCTATCACAGGTGTTATGATAATGAACCTACATTTTGAACCTGTTGAAACATTGGAACAAAACGTTTTTGTCTTAAAAAGAATGTAGGCTCAACTTCATCAAAAACTCTGCCTTGTTCGTTAAGGAACATTGGTTTGGCAGATTTACCAAAAACTGGTTTCTTGTGAAACCTTTGAGATGAAGCAGCAGGTAGTGGACACTCCTTTGCCATATGCCCTGTTCGGCGGACAAATATAACAAGTTCGTTTTGTCTTGTCCCACTTGTGATGTACCTGCGAAGAACTACACATAGGAATATCTCGAACATGATCAGAAGGAGAATCATATACCTGATGTCTGTGATCATGAACCCATTTGGATGTTGGGCTTCGAGATAAAGAACCATCAGAAGAAATATTAGCTTTTTGATTCTTCATGTTTGTAAGAGCAGCATCTTTGACAAAAACCTCAGAAATCTTTCTGGCATCCACACAGTGAAGAGGAAATTCTTTATCAGAGAAAAGCTGATCAGAACCTTTGAGCTTGTAGAATCTCTCAGGTTGAACTTTTTCAGCCTTAAAAACGGCCTTCTTCACTTGCTTCAGCTTCAATTTCTTTAAATCTTGAAAAGATGATTCTGGAGCCTTCTCATCTGTTACATCTTTTGCTTTAAATCCCAGACCCACATGCTTTCCAACAACTTTCTCCTCAGATGTAGAATGCCCATTCTTTGCTAACCGAGAAAATTCAGCTTTCACTTCAGTCACATTCTTCTGATCATAGAAGATCTTCTCATTAAAGTCAGGTTGTGACTTAATCTTGTCACTTGAAGTAGCTGACTTCTCATTATCAGCAGAAGATGAACCAGATACAAATTTTGGAGCTGGAAGAACCTCAGATTTCTTTTCCTTCTGCTTCTTATTCTTCTTGTTCTTCTTTTTCTTCACAACTTTGTCTTCCTCAGCAGTAGATGATGAGACCTTTGAATAATCAAATTCAGGGAACTTGTTCTTTCACTTCTTTGAAAGCTTCTTTGATTTGAGCAGGGGGTGATGCAGTTTTATCAAACATTTTCTCAAAATTTGCATCATTAGCTAAGAAGCTCGTGAACACTTGAGAATTTGAAACATTGTTGAGCAATCTGTTAGCATCAAGAACTTGAATTTTGAGATCAGAAATTTGCTGTTGAGCCTCAGCGAATTCCTTCTCTTTAGCTATCAATCGCTTCGCAACTTTGTGAGTTTCAAACTTTTGCATGCGAAGATTATCTAAACCTTCAAACAACTCTTTCTTCAGTTTATCTTCATTTCTCTTTTGAATCTCCAAATTTGCAGTTTGAACCTTGTTAACACTAACCAACTCACGTTTCTCATCTAACAATTTTTCCATATCAACTTGATATGCTTCAATTTTAGCAGTCGATTCTTCAATCATTCTTTGTAAGCAAATCAAGCTTAATCTTGGACTTTTCAAACAAGTTTTGAAAATCAGTAGCAGTATCTTCTGCTTCAGCCTTCCATTTCGTAACTTCATTTACCAACTCATCCTTTTCTTCACATAACTTTGCTTTTGCAGATTCAACATCCCTTTTGTCTTGTTTAGAAATCTCTAAAACTTCATTCAGCATGTTGATCTCAGTAGTCAAGCACTCATTTTTCAAAACCAACTCCTTTTCATGTTCTTTAGAAATTTGCAACTCTGAATTAACCAAAGTGAATTCCTCAGAAAGCTTTTGAATTTTATGCAGCAATAAAGCATTTTCTTTCAACAAACTTTCCAAATTTTCAGCAGATGCATAAGAACTTGGTGTCGAACTAGTATCGGAGCTAGTATCCGAATAAGAATCATCTGACTGATCATGAGTAACAATCAAAGCTGATGAATCATACCCAAAACGTTGACCCCAATCATAAACACCATCATGTTGAACTGTTAAAGCTGTTGTCTTATCTGTGTTACTAGTAGATGGCTGAGTAAAACCAGGCTTGCTTGATAGAGGAAAACCAGACTTCTGTTGACATTCTTTGGCAAAATGTCCAAGCTTTGAACATTTGTAACACTTCAACTTTGACTTATCAAAACCTAATTTCTCACTAAAATCAGAAGTAGATTTCCCATGCTTCTTGAAAAATCTTTTTGATCTGTGACTCAGCATAGCATACTGCCAAGATAGATCCAATTCAGTCAATTCATCATCATCAAGAGCATCAAGATCATCTCTTGTTAATTGTGCATCAGCAACATTCTTGATAATCAAACCAAATGATGATGAGATTAAAGCAGCAATCATTTTGGCACAATCATCCGTTGAATCAGCAGAAAAAGCATTCTGACTTGAAGAATTTGGAATTGTAAAACTACAACCTCGTGATGAATTACTATCAGAATTACCTGAAACTCCAGCCATAAAAGCAATATTCGGTGCCGAACTTAAAGTTGGCTTAGATTTAGCACTCATGCTTGCACTATTCTCACCATGATACAATTCAGGATTTTGTAAAGTAGCAGTTGACTTCTTTGAATTTTACATTTCCATTTCCCGAGCATGAAGTTTTCCAGTAAGCTCGTGAAAAGTTAAAGCAGAATAATCCTTATCATGAGTAAGAAGCAAAACATAATTTTCCCATTTTTCAGGCAAAGCTTCCATAATCTTTTCCTTCAAATCAGCATCAGTCTTCTCAATTCCAACAACCATTAATTCACTAATCAGATGTGAAAATCGAGAAACAAGAGCAGTAATATTCTCATTGTCATAAAACTGAAAGTTATCAAATTCTTTGTGCACTTTCTTCCGACTTTTCTTATAATCATCATTACCCTCACATCTTGCTGATAAAGCATCCCACAATTGTTTTAATTTCTTGCACGTGCTGAATTGATGTAACAATTCAGTGGGTAATGCCATCGTAAGATAACCGAAAGCTTTTTGTTCAAGCTCATAGGCTTTTCTTTCAGCAATGTCGAAAGTATGAACTTCCTTGAAATCTCCCGCATCAGTCGGATGTTGATAAAGTTTCTTGATTGGAATCCACAAATCGATGTCATTCGTACTTATATAAGCCGAAAATCATTGCTTCCAATTCTGATAATCTTCAAGTTACAACATATGGGAACTTTCTGACTTGTTCCGATTTCATTGTCAAAATTCAGCATTGTTTGCATTGCGTTTTGCATAGCGGCAAAAGCTTGAAATTCCGTCATCTTTGAAGAATTTGAAATCTGTTAGCCGAACTAGTTCCGACCCAATATCTGATCTCCGAACTTCGTCCGAACCTAACTCAACAAACCGAACTTCCACCGAACCTAAGTATCTCCAAACGACCTCCGAACCAAAATGAACTCCGAACTTTGACCGATCGAAAACCGAACTCTCACAGAACTTGGACTTCGGAGCAGTTACGCTGAACTCGATCAGATACCTCCGAACATCGACATAATTTTTCAAAAAACGCGCGAAACTTGACTGATTTTGAGGAAACTTACAACTGTGGATCGAGAAAAATGATAAGGAATGATTTAGAAGCAATTTTGACACTAAAGACTCGATAGAATTGATAAAAAAAAACACACACACAAACTCGAAAAACACCAAAAACGCTTCAAAGATCCAGAAATAGCAACCACAGATCAGTAGAGTGAACCAGAAAGCTCTGGTACCACTTGAAAATGCGTGAGCATAGGATCGTCTACTCGATTTAGCTATTCAGACATCGAAACGTAATTAACCGATTGTTTTATTGATCACAAATGAAAAATTACAATCAGTAAACACTTAGAAATAGACACAGAGAAACACACTCAGAAACACACACTTAACAGTATACTCACACGCTCAGAACTACAGATTACAAAGAGAATCTCGCTATTTATACAGCGTGGCCGATCTCTGTCCGAACCTCAGGTTCGACCAGTCCGAACTCCTGGTTCGGACCAGGTTCAGCCGGTGAGACTTTGACTTGATCTTGTACTTTGCTTGATACTTCACAAGACGCACATATCAGGTATCAACACAAACACTTGATATGACTTGAAATATGTGCTAACAATAACAATATGGTTTTGATATGAATCTAGCCAACACGCGATAAATATATATTAACCGTAAAAATTGTTATTTATGTGACGCATGCGTATGAACTTGTAATTGCTTGGCTACTTGTCTGTGTGCCTTAGGTAAAATTAATTATGCGTTATACGCATGTACAAGTCCTAAGTCTCCTACCTTAGTGGGAATGACAAGACCTTGTAAAAACCCCATCGATCTTACATCGTACGTGCGGGATAACTTGTAGCAAAATTGTGATGCATGATTATTTGTCTCTATGTAACATGTTATATGTAACATGTTACAAGAAGTGCCTAAAATTAGAGCTTAAACGAGCTCTTATACACGGCTAACAACCATTAACAAACTAGTTACAATACTGGTCCCTAGAGTTTACAGTGTGGCACTAAGAGTCCTCAAACTTTTAGTAAGTTGCTGAAATGAACCCAGACGATGTTAACCGATATATCAACTAGAAGTTGACATATCTACCCGTTGACTTTTCACTATAATTCTCACAAGTGTAAAGTTAACACTAAAAATGAAGATGTAAACAAGATATGAACATCCTATACCTTTATCAAGCAACAAACATCTGTGAATACTAGTGATTCCATGGAATTTGTATGTTCAGAGTGAATGTCAACTGAGATACAAGAGTTGATACCTGTTCTTTAGAATTTTAATCAAAATCCAGCAGCCTCAAACACTCTTCAAACTTGGTACCATTAAGAGGTTTGGTCATCATATCAGCAGGATTAGCAGTGGTATCAATCTCTTCTACTATAACTTCCTTAGATTGAATAACATCCCTGATAAAATGAAGCTTCACATTAATATGCTTGGTCCTCTCATGAAAATTTTGATTTTTAGAGAGCTGAACTGCTCCTTGGTTATCACAATACACTCCTCATGTTATATCATCACCAAGTAGTTCAGAAACAAAACCTTTTAACCAAATGGCTTCCTTAATAGCTTCTGTAAGAGCTATATACTTAGATTTTGTTGTAGACAATGCTACAACATGTTGTAAGGATGCTTTCCAACTTACCACATTACCTTTTACCTTAAATAGGTAACCTGCTATAGACCTGCCCCTATCTAAGTCTTTTGCAAAATCATATTCAACATAGCCAACTATTCCTGCCATTTCAGTACCTGCATTTCCAAATTTTAGACCCAAATCTCTGGTCCCACTGAGATACTTTAAGATCCATTTAGCAGCCTCCCAATGATCTTTTCCTGGGTTTGAAATGTACCTACTTACTAAGTTGACAGCATAGCTTATGTCAGGCCTTGTACACACCATTAGGTACATAAGGCTACCAACTAGGTTGGCATAAGGCTGCTCTTTCATATAAGCAATATCCTTTTCACTAGTAGGACAATTCATACTAGATAATTTGAAGTGTTGTGCAATAGGAGTAACCACATCTATACAATTCTGCATATTGAACTTTGATAATATTTATTATCAAATAAGACTTTTGTGATAAAAATAATACCTTCTCAGCTCTGTTTCTTCTCTATCTCCATCCCCAATATTTTCTTTACACTTCCAAGTTCTTTCATTGCAAATTCACTCATCAGCATCTCTTTGACCAGCTTTATTTGATTCTTGGATTCGCAGGCAACCAACATGTCATCTACATATAATAAGAGATAAACAAATTAATCTTGTTCATACTCTTTATAACAAACACAATGATCATATTGACTCCTGTTAAAGCCACATTGTAGCATGTGAACATCAAATCTTTTATACCACTGTCTTGGACTTTGTTTAAGTCTATACAGAGATTTTTTTAAGCAAATAAACTTTATCTTCTTGACTTTTGACCTCAAATCCCATAGGCTGTCTCATGTAAATCATTCTCATCCAGAATACCATGTAAAAACACTCTTATTGATGTATGTTTTACCACAGGGCTGAAGATTTCTGTGTAATCAATCCCTGCTCTTTGTGTATATCCCTTTGTTACCAACCTTGCCTTGAACCTTGGTTCTTCAACCCTGGAATACCTTCCTTCAACTTGAACAACCATTTACAATCTACAAGCCTTTGACCTGTATGTTTGTCAACCACAACCCAAGTGTTATTTTCAATTAGAGAATTCTTCTCTTCCTCCCTAGCACTTATCCATTTCTGTTTGTTTGCTGAAGTGACAGTATCATCAAATGATTTAGGACTATTCAGTTCTTGAAAATCTTCAATACTGAAAACATATGTTGATTCGTCACTGGCTTTAATGTTACAATTATACCTAGCAGGTTGCCTGATTTGCCTCATTAACCTATCTCTGGAAAGACTATAGGTTGGCTGTGAACTTGAACTACTGGATCCTTGATCATGAGTGATGTTATGTTCATCATCACCTTTGATCATTTTGCTTCAATTCCCCAACCTTCTCCATGTCAATCTGAACTCTATCACTTGACTCCAAATCAGTGTCATTAGCCTCTTTACCAAGAATGTCTTTATACATAACATCTTCTCTGAATACTACATTCCTGCTAACTATGATCTTTGGTTTAGCATTTTCTATTCTCCATAAGCTATATCCCCTTTACTTCCTCCGGATATCCCAATACTATGCATTTCATAGCTATTGGCTCAAGTTTTCCTGCACTTACATGTGCATAGGCAAGTGAACCAAAGACTCTAAGATCATCATAGTTTGCAGCCCTTACTAGTCCACATTTCATATGGAGTTTTCATATCAATAGCACTAGAAGGGGTCTATTTATTAAGTATACTGCAGTAGTTGCAGCCTCTGCCCAAGATGCCTTGGGCATACCGGAATTCACAAGCATACACCTTACTTTATTTATAAAATGGTTCTATTCATCCTTTCTACCAAACCATTTTGTTGTGGTGTACCTGGTATAGTCAGATGCCTACCAATACCTTTGTGACTTACAGAACTCATTAAATTCCTTGTGACAAAACTCCATACCATTATCTGATCTTACCTTCTTGATCTTCCTATTTTGTTTGATTTTCCACCATTGTCTTCCAGTCTTTAAACTTCTGGAATGCTTCATCTTTGTTTTTTAACACAAACAGGCACACCTTTCTGGAATAAGCATCCACCATAGTCAAGAAGGATCTTGCCCCCCCCCCCCTAGTGACACATGCTTTGATGGCCCCCATAGGTCTGTGTGAATGTAGTCAAGAATCCCTTTAGTAGAATGTACTCCCCTGCTAAATTTTTACACTGTGTGCCTTTCCCATCACACATTGTTCACAAAACTCAGTATCTAATTGCTTTAAGCCCTTGAATAGCTGCCTTTTATGCAACTCATTCAATCCTAGATCACTGATATGCCCCATCCTATTATGCCATAGCATGGCCTGACTACCTTCTCTATTCACAGCAGTATCAACTACTCTCTGTACATGAATACCATCTAACACATAGATGTTGTTATCCCTTCTTGTACCAGACATAAGAATCATTGGACCCTTTACCACCCTTGCCTTACCATTCTTTAAACTAACATGACACCTATTATTTTTAAACATGCCAAGGGATATTAAATTTCTAGAAAGTTTGGGTATATACCTCACTTCTTGAAAGTTGATATCTGCTCCACCTTTCATCTTCAATAAAATGGTTCCTTGACCTTGAATGCTACAAATCCGGTCATCACCTAATTTGACAGTTCTAAGATCTTTAAACTTCAAATCATTGAAAAATTGTTTGTGAAGGCACACATGGAAAGAACAGCCAGAATCCATTATCCACTCATTCTTGGCAATATCACTTGACACCATAAGCACATCTGAACTCTCATATCCTTCAAACAAACTTTCAGGAGATGAATGTGTTGATTGGCTTCTAGAGTGATTATCCTATTTTTTTCTTCTTTCTTTTTGGGCATTCCCTTTTGAAATGCTTTTCAGAACCACATATGTAGCATTTCCTTGAGAACTTTGGCTTGATCTTGTTATTTAACTTTGATTTGCCACTTGAATTCTTCTGATCATATTTGCCTTTCACAAATAGACCTTCACTTGTGTAACATCCCAAAAATTTATATAATTAAATTCCCGCTAACGTCACGTAAAAATAATTTCGTAGCTATGATGACCCCTAATTTTATTTGTAATATTGAACATAGTAAATTATAAGGTGCATTAGTGAAAATAAGAGTTTATTACAAATAAAAAGAAAGAACCAAACTTAAGGGGGTAAAACTGTCAATTGGTGATAGTTTAATAAACAAAAAAGGGAAAAGAAGGAGGGGAGGTCGTATTCACGACCTGGAGGTCGAACTCCTCCCCCTCCACTCTACTCTTCTCAAATTTCTTCAATCCAAGAGGTATAGGCTGCGATTTTGGCATGCAACTTTGGTTTTGGAGTAGTTAATCATCCCTCATCTCCATTATTGAGTCAAGTAAGTAAAACCCTTTGAACCTTGCATGGGTGGTCACGAAAATTTGACCTAAAAATCTGCAATTGATGCTTAAATTATGTGTTATATGATGTTAGGAACATTATTTGTAGCATGACTTGTTATCTTGATAAGTAATTGGTGTAGTAGGCATCACTTTCTTACACTTAAACATCCATGGTAGATGACTACTTATGATGGTCATGAAATTGGTTCCAATGATGGATTTCTAGCTTGTAATTGATGTCACTTGTATAATTGATGATGGGTTGGAAGGGATTCCACCTAATTTGTGTTAAATGGTAGATAGAAAGGTTCAAAAGATTGAATTTCATGTATGTATGGAATTATGCACACTAGGTGTTTGTTGAAATGCCTCACTTAGATGGAATGCTTGAATTCATGACTAAATGTAGGTATGTACACTACTAAGGATCATGAAGTAGGAATGTGCATGAAATGTGAAATCCATGCTTGTTAGATGTGTTAAATGGAATGATGTAAAAACATAAAAATGATAAAAATCTAGTTGAGGGGCTGTTTTGAAAGTGTTGTATAAGATCACTCGTATGCCCGTTGGGGATGTACGATATACGGTTGAAAAGCTTGTGTTGAATACTATGTTTCGTGTTTGAACACTAGAAGCTGAATCTGATGTATAATGGGTCAAAATGACCCGTTAATATGGTCACTCAATTTTCCAGCATGCTGTTTGGTTAAGATTATGGTTGCTGTCCTGTTTTTAGAAAAATTGTATAAAATAAACCGTAACTCCGAAAAATGTGTATCTTATATGCTCGGAAAGCCCTATGAGTCTACTACAATTCATATTTGAACATGAAAGGCTGAATAAAATTATTCAGTGGTCAAAAATGTCGATTTCAGCAGCAACGCAGTAAAATGCTGCACAAAAATAAGAAGTTTTTATAACCCGTTAAAGTTGGATATGTTAACGTAGATGATTAGAACTTAAATGGTCGATTATAATCGATTATGTGCATGTAGTTGGGTGTATTAGAAGCATGTGAGGTGCATGGAAATGACTTATACAAATATTATGCACATGTATATTAAGCATGGTGGACTTTTAGAAAGTCAAAACAAAACCATGAATTTAACATGAATTATGTATAGGGCAAATTGTATTGAAACGGATCAAGAAGCATGATGGAAGTTATAAATGCCAAGATGCTTTGAGGTAAATGAAGTAAAGGTTAAGCTACCCAAGGATCATAAACTCAAGCTCACGAGGTAACATCTATGCTATGTTACACATTTTGTTAATGACTCATATTTGCATTAATGATATAGAATGCATGATTTTTATGAAATGTGATAAACTTTCCCTACGAGGCAAGTTGTTGAAATGCGTATAATTACAAAGTAACATACTTAGAGTTAAGCTCTAAGTAGGAAAAGAGTCAAAGAACAATACATAATTAAATGGTTCATAGGGACCATGGCCATAAGAATGTATGACTTTAGCGGTAAATGAATCGTAGGATTCATGCTAATGGGTTAAACGGGTTGAACGATTCTAAAGGATTCATCATAGTGAATCACAGAATAAAACTTACTAATCGATTCATAGGGGTCATAAAAGTGGCCAAATGAGTAATTGATTGATAATGGTTGTAGGAACCAAATGCATGTGTAGCATTATTTATGTTACATGAAGTAGATAAGTAAATGTGTATTTACAATTTAATAGAATAAACTATGAATTGTGTAAATGGGTGACGAATGGTTCTAGGAACCGTGAAGCCCAAAGCCAAGAGGTTCTCCAATGATAAACTTGACCATAGAAAAGATTCGGATGGATCAAAGAAAGAATGAAAGTTACAATGGCGGAAATGGGCTTATAGAGTCTATGCCAAGTAACAAGAGAAAAGGGAATCATAAAATGGTTACAGAACCATAGATTCCAAGGCTTATATGTGGTCGAGTTAGGCATTGGGGTAAACCAAGGGCAAGGACCCGTCTTAACGGGTCAAATAAGAAACAAAGGTAGTTTTGTTATTAACTAAAACGATTAGATGAACTAATGGCAAGTAGAGTGAAATTTGTATGAACTTTGTCAAAAAAAACTTAGCGTGTGGGTAATGTGAAAAGCTAGACTCATAACGGAAGCGTGAAACTAACTATGGGTATACATACAAATGCTTTGATGTTATATTGCTTGCATTATGTTTCTAGTAGTAAACCACATGTGATGGGTAAACCTTGGAAGGTAACCTTGATAGTTGCCACAAAGAACCTCTAAGTGGGTCAAACGGGTCGGGAGAATCCGGGATGTGTTATCAAAATGTAACCCATGGCCAAGGTATGTAAATGTATAGTCTTTATGCTTAAAAATGTGTTTTGGGACATTTTAAGAGTAGATATAAAGTCCCAACAGGTCTGGTGCAAAACTGGTAAAAACAGGGGAAGTAGCCAAAATATTGGCTAAGTATAGAATAGGCCAGATTTCGGCCAAATCCCTGGAAAGTTGGCTCCAAGCGTATCGCTTGGAGCAACCGGAGCAGAAGGCGATACGCCTAGAAAATCAAGCGTATCGCTTGTAAGTAATAGAGATCTAGGCGATACGCCTAGGAATCCTTTTCTGAATTTTGTTGTTATTATCATTGTTAATGATGTTTATACATGATTTATGCAATAGAAACTCACTATTGAAAGTGAGTAAATTGCAGGTAAAAAGGAGAGGCTTGAAGGATGCTCATCAAGACGATTGAAGAACCGATCACCCAAAGGACGAACGACCCATCGTGTGTTGCGGTAAAAAGAATTCATGTACAAGTTAATGATCACTTTTAAATGTCAAACTCAAAGTGGGTATATTTTGTAAATTTAATCCCAAGTGTTGGGGTTTATGGATGTCAAACTATGTATTTTGAACAAAAAATTTTCTGGGACCGATTTTTAACGTTATAATGTGTAAGTTTGGCATCAAATTGTATACGGGTGTTACAACTTGGTTCTTCCTTCACATCATGCCTCTTTTTTAAT
>JBCNJP010000007.1:97166613-97186520 GCA_039602395.1 Deinandra increscens subsp. villosa | reverse complement strand
TTGAAAGTGAGTAAATTGCAGGTAAAAAGGAGAGGCTTGAAGGATGCTCATCAAGACGATTAAAAAACCGATCACCCAAAGGACGAACGACCCATCGTGTGTTGCGGTAAAAAGAATTCATGTACAAGTTAATGATCACTTTTAAATGTCAAACTTAAAGTGGGTATATTTTGTAAATTTAATCCCAAGTGTTGGGGTTTATGGATGTCAAACTATGTATTTTGAACAAAAAAATTTCTGGGACCGATTTTTAACGTTATAATGTGTAAGTTTGGCATCAAATTGTATACGGGTGTTACAACTTGGTTCTTCCTTCACATCATGCCTCTTTTTTAATTTCCTTGAGTTTAATGCAGACAAGACTTCCTCCATAGAGAAGAAGGCAAAGAGGTCAAGAACAGGATAGCCTGATCTTCATCTTTAAATTTTGATATCAATGTTCTCAAGTCCAATAACCAATTTATAGAACTCATCAGAATGTTCTTCAATTGACCTTCCATTTTGCATCTGGAATGTACACAATTTCTTCTTCAAATACAGTCGATTAGCCAGGGATTTGGTCATGTACAGGCTTTCAAGTTTCAACCAAATCCTTGAGGCTGTTGTTTCTTTTGCAACTTCTCGCAACACACGATCTCCCAGACTCAATACAATGGCACTATGTGCCTTCGCCAACAGTTCCTTCCAGTCCTTCTCTTCTACACCATCTGGTTTTTTAGTTTCACCGGCAAGAGTAGCATCAATACCCTGATGCATTAGTAAGGCACGCATCTTGAGTCTCCATAAACCGAAATCATTCTTTCCATCAAACTTTTCCAACTTAAATTTTGTAGACACCATCGTTAGGTTGCAATTCGAGGTCAAATCTCTGATTTCCTTCAATCGAGCCGCGAAACGCAAGTTCTGATACCAATTGTTGAGAAATCAATACCGAATGAAATCAAGAACAAAATTGAACAAGAAATTATGAAATGAATGAAATGATTTCAACGGAGTTCACTAATCGATTGATTATTAGAACTGAATACAAAAGGAATTGAAGAAAGAAACTGATTACAAGAAGTGCCTAAAATTAGAGCTTAAACGAGTTCTTATACACGGCTAACAACCATTAACAAACTAGTTACAATACTGGTCCCTGGAGTTTACAGAATGTCACTAACAGTCCCTAAACTTTCAGTAAGTTGTTGAATATGAACCCAGAAGTTGTTAACCGATATACCAACTAGAAGTTGACACCTCTAACCGTTGACTAACAGAAACTCGTTGACTTTTCACTATAATTCTCACAATATGTGATATACATGTTAGGGTAAATATTAGAAAACCTAAATTGATCATCAATGTGTTGTCGAGTCAACGTGTCTATTGCTCGCGCGTTGTCGAGACGGTTGGTCAACACGGTCAAACACTCATACTATTATGTGTCTTAGGTGAAGTCTAGAGGGATTCACCATCTTTTGTCAGCTTTGACTATTCGGATTACTATTACGCATCGAAGGTGAGTTCACGACCCCACTTTTAACTTGTATTGTTTGAGGTGGAGAAGAAATGTGATAATGATTTCTTTTGAGAAATGCAAACGTTTATTTTATATACTATTTTGTAAACCATAGACAAAAACATACCAAGGGAGTCCGTCCACTAATAACGTATACCATTAGTATCGATAAGATAACGGGAAAACTCTGAAACAGATAAGTTGGGCTTGACAAACCCTACCATGTTGGTCGCTCTAGCCCCACTGCCTTCGGGAGTGAAGAAGGGGTAATATTGATAACGGTTGTCGTGGCCGTTACAAATACCTAAACTTAAACCTATAGCTGGGGTAAGTAGGGTGTCAATCCATGGGAGTTAGTGGTTACTAGTGATTTAGATTTAGACCTATTTCATGCATTGTTTTGTGGTTAACTTTAATTTGTGGTTGTGCCCGGTTACAAGAATCAATTAGGTATTGTAAAATCTTTGAAGAGCGTTTTGTTGAATGTGGTTTACTCTTCTTGTAACGAAAACATATATATTCTTCGAGGAAATGAGAGTGAAAAATGAATTGGTAGTGGTATACTTGAAACACAGAACTGCGTTAAGCCAAGAGTTGTCTTTTATGTGTCCTCAAGAAACAAGATGAAAATCACATTACAAAACACTTGTACATTTGGTCGATATGTTTCTATCTACCATTAGAGTGCTTAAGTATGCGAAAAAGGATACAATTAGGGCATGTGGTATACCTTGGTGTTATGTGTGGTGTTATCATGTCACGTGGCAGCTGACTGGACAACACCACTCGATAACACCAAGTGTGGTATATATGGTGTGATGTTGTGTGTGGTGTTGAGTTGTTTAAACAAAAAAAAACATGTAATGCTTTGATTGGAAGAAACCCACACAACACCACCAAAACGCCGTGGATTTCTTCACGCAAATTCAAAACGCCAACGCAAAACGCCTAAGGGGGGCGGTGTTCCACGCCGTTATCCCCCAAAACGCCCCCTATAATGAGGTATACCGCATAACCTTAGAGTGCTTAAGTATGCGAAAAAGGAAATGCTATAATAATTGCTCTGCCCAGAATCAAGCATTTAATATGTTAAATTGTATGGGACTCGTTTGATTTTATGTTTATTTCCATTTGATTTGATGTTACAGATTTTATGACTTATAAAAGTATAATATCACAATCTCTTTACAGAAAATCTCTTTAAAGAAAAGATGATCTAAGACATTTTCAATAGCCATTTTATTGGTTGATATGGCTAAAAAAAGCCCATTTTAGTGGTTGATACGGGAAAAAAAGACCGCAAAAGTTTTGGAAAAGTGAATTTATGAGAAAATGGGTTACTATTGAGTAAAACATGATATTCGATCCTTGACATGACCAAAAACTTTTCAATGAAATAGCAGATAAATAAATAAATAAATAATACAAATACAAATATCAAAAACAAACTGTCTAATATCATCAATCAACACTATTTAAGTTAAAATGTTTTAACATCTCGTCAATATGAAAATTCTAAGAGTTTGACGGTCATTTTAATGAGATCGTTACGTAATTACTTTAAAACATGACGACTTCAACTTATATGACTCATTTTCTAAATTTGACGCATCAAAGTTAATTGAGATTCTATAAGGTTTATCCATATAATTTTGTAATGGGGAAAATTGTTATTATGCATCAACTTGAGGTGTAGATTGATATCGTATGAAAAGATCAAATATATGCCTAACTTGAATGACATTACCAATTTACCGATTTTGAAAGAGTGGTGACAAAAATAAAAAAATAATAGATAAATAAAAAAAGTTAACTTGTTATTAAAACTAACATTAATTTTTTTTTCTTATAACGCAAAGGTTAAGAGATGTTTTCAACGATGAAGGATATATATGAAATTATCTCTAGATTTAACTAATCGAATTGGTAAAGGATTTTTGAATGTTTGTCTAAGTTGTAATATTACGAATGAAGTTCTAATTAGTCGTTTTCAAAAATAATAAAAAATAGTAAAAAATAATTGTAATATTTACTTTTTTGCTATATTAATCTAACAAAAGTTACTAGCTTTATTGGTGCAGTTTCTACCTTCATTGAGTAAAAATATTAAATAAAACCTTTATTTTTACCACTTAAACTGTATATAAGCTGGTATTATCATCTAAAAATACAAGATATCTCTAGACTTTATTCATCTATACGTAAAACATGAAACGAATTTCTGACACGTCCCGTTAATCTTTTGCAATAAGTGTTTTGCCACTTATATTTTTTATTATTTAACATGCTAAAATGAAATGAAATTTATAAATAAATTATAATTAATCAAACAGTCACCTCTAATGGTGATCAATGGTTCACCACTTCGCATGATAAAGAAAAGATAAGGCAGAACTACTATATAAACCAAACCAAAAGCTTCCCATTATACACCACAAATTCTTCCCCAATATTCTAACTTTAAAACATACTTTCCAAGTGATACATATGGATCATCTTGAAAAAGGTCAAGTCGCAATTGACGAACAACAATGGGTTTATGATTCTTCGTTTGATCATAGAGGTCGAACACCTCTTCGTGCTTCAACCGGTGCATGGAAAGCATCCTTGTTCATTATCGGTAACGGTCTTCATTTTGTTCTTCATTCTCACCTATCACACACACAAAATCTTGTCGTGTGAGGTATAATGTTGAATTGGTAAGTTTTGAGGACTTATGTTAACTTTATGTAGGAAGTGAGTTGTTTTGGGACGTTCACTAGTGTTTTAACGTTTTACTTATCGTGTTTATTAGTGATGTGTTATGATTTTGAAAGACTCATATCACTTTAAGCTTACTCTTACTCTTAAAAGTGTAACTTGTTTTTAGTTTTGAAGTTTCAAGAATTAAAGTTTTCTTTTATTTGGTATAAATAGTGTAATTATATTCCTAAAGAAAAATTTACATCGAAATATAAGATAGACGAGCAAGCTATGCCGTTAAACCTTTTTGGATTCTTGAAAATTAAACGAGCAGATCTCAAGCTCAAGCTCAGTTTCATCATGTAGCTCAAGTCATTTGCATCTCTAACAATATTGTTAAAACCATAATCTCTAAACACATTCAAGCCATTTGATGTCAAATGAACAACTTTTATTTTTATTTTTAAAAATTATAAATATGAATTTATTATTAAACAATGCAAATAAATCCAAAGTCAAAAGGTAAAGGAGTGTCAAGTTGGATTTTGAATGGTTAGAAATGGTTGTCCAAAAAGTCAAAAACCCAAAACAATACAACCAAAAGTCACTATTGATGTTGATATCTTTTCTACTTGTGGTTTTGGTTTAAAATTTTAGAATTATAAAACGACAAATTACAATGTCTTTTCTAATGCCAAACTTTTTGCAGCAATCGAGTTCGCGGAGAGGTTAAGTTACTTTGGAATAGCCACGAGTTTAGTCATATATCTTACTAAAGTTCTCCATCAAGATGTGAAGACATCGGCTAAGAGCGCGAATCAATGGGTCGGTGTAACAACTCTAATGCCTCTTTTTGGAGGCGTTCTAGCCGATGCTTACTTGGGGCGTTTCTTTACTGTTATTCTATCGTCAGTTATCTATCTAATGGTACGTTCATGTTTACAGTTTATTAAAATACGCTATCTTTTTGTTTCGTCTTTTTGAAAAAGTCTAAACCATTTTAGTAGATTTTACTAAAGTAAAATTGACTTTATTTATGATGATTTGGGCTGGATTATTGATTGTATGGATTATTTATTTGTAACGCTCGAGTTACAATCAAATAATCCAGCTAAAATTATAAAGAATGTAAAAAAAAAAACGAGTCCTATCAAAGAAGATGTAGCTTATTCAATTACTGAATATTGAATACATGGTATGGTTTGACTCTTTTAACAATGTAATGTCTAGTATGATTTGGAGTTTTAAATTTTATTAAAGTTTAATTAACTTTATTTATGATGACTTGGGCTGGATTATTTGTTTTTATCGCTCGAGTTACAATCAAATAATCCAGCTAAAATTATAAAGAATGTAAATAAAGAACACGAGTCCTATCGAAGGAGAAGTAACTTACTATATTCAGTTGTTAAATACAGGGTTTGATTCTCTTAACGATGTCTAGTATGATTTCGAGTTTAAAACCTTGTGCGAGTGACGGGCCATGTTTACAACCAAGGAAGGTCCACGAGATCGTGTTCTTCGCTGCAATATATCTGGTATCCGTGGGCACGGGAGGGCACAAACCCTCTTTGGAAAGTTTTGGAGCCGATCAATTCGATGATGATCACTCGGAAGAACGCAAGCAGAAGATGTCGTTCTTCAACTTATGGAACGCGGCCCTTTGCGCTGGAGTATTGCTTGGCGTAACTCTTATCGTCTATGTGCAGGATCAAGTAGGTTGGGGTGAGGCGGATATCATTCTCGCCGTGGCAATGGCTTGTTCGATCGTGATCTTCGTCATCGGTAGGCCGTTTTACCGATATCGAAAGCCTGGAAGCCCATTAAAGCCTATGGTACAAGTGTGTGCTGCAGCCTTTTCTAAGAGACATCTACCTCACCCCTCTAACCCCAATGAGTTGCATGAGGTCTCCAAATCAGCAAAAGTGCAAGAAAGGCTACTTTGCCACACAGAAACTTTCAAGTAAGCAACTTTCTTGTGGTATTTGACTATTTGTTACGTTTAAGATCTCAAATACTTTGAGCCGCCCCTTTTTATATAAACTAAGTTTCTTCACGCTTTTCTTGTTTTAAAGGTTTCTTGATAAAGCCGCAATAATAGTAGGACAAGATTCCGCGGACCAGAAACAACAAGATCCATGGAGACTATCAACCGTAACGCGGGTGGAAGAAATGAAGCTACTTTTAAACATGATCCCGATTTGGCTAACTTCGCTACCATTCGGTATATGCGTAGCGCAATCGACAACATTCTTCATCAAACAAGGCGTGTTACTAGACCGCAGAATCTCCCATCGGTTCGTCCTCCCACCGGCCTCGATCTTTGCCCTGGCGGCCTGCGGGATGATCCTTTCGGTAACAGTTTACGACAGAATACTAGTCCCCGTTTTAAGAAGGATAACGAGGACCGAAAGAGGGATCACCATCCTTCAAAGGATAGGAATCGGGATGGTGTTTTCCGTCACAACCATGATCATTTCCGCTATTGTTGAAAAGAAACGCCTTTCGTTACATGGGTCGGGGACCATGAGCGTGTTCTGGCTCGCACCACAGTTGATCATTGTGGGAATCGCGGACGGGTTTACTTTGGTTGGACTTCAGGAATACTTCTACGATCAAGTCCCCGATTCGATGAGAAGCTTAGGGATTGCGTTGTACCTAAGCGTGATCGGGGCGGGGAACTTCTTGAGTAGTTTCTTGATCACGATTGTTGATCGCGTGACTGAAAAGGTATCGGGGACGAGTTGGTTTGGGAAGGATTTGAACAGTAGTCGTCTCGACTACTTCTATATGTTACTGGCTGTGATTGCTGCGTTGAATCTGGGCGTTTACGTGTTGGTTACGAGTCGGTACTCGTATAAGAGTGTGCAGAAGAAGGCTGGGGTGGTTGTGGCTGATTGCTATGAAGGTGAAGGCCATAGGACAGGAGCTTGAAGCTTGATGATACAAATGAATCTGTAGTCATGTGTGGCATATGTATGTATACACTAAAAGTCTCTCTATATGACTATATATATATAGTTTGGTTGGTATGTTATCATGGAGTAAGGCTACTAGCTTTTACAACTATGTTCAATGTATTAATGAATTATCTATTTCTGTTTATGAAAGTTGAAATGGTTATAAACATGTTCACCTCCAAATGATTATCTAAATGATTATGGGTGTTTTAATGTTTTAAACTTCTAGTCTTATGATAAGTATTAACTAATAACTAGATTTGTAATTCGCACATTGTTGTGGAGATAGTTACATGCTAAGTAAAAAACGAAAATAAAAATTTGAGTACTGATCCAAACGCTTAATGAAACAAAAAAATCTATTTTACACGACTATATCTATTACACCAATAACTCAACAGTTTGACACAACACTTACTCATTTCCTAAGCTTATACAACTATATATATTAGACAACTAAATTAAGTGTTTAGTTTGTTGCATGTAGATAAGAAACATATATATATTGAAAAGTTCATTGTAGACACCCCTTTAAGTGTAGACGGGTAGACACCTCTAATCACCGTTAGATCATTTTAATTTAAGGGTCCTGATTGATTTATTTAACTTAATAGAGTTTAAGTGAAACTATACGGAGGGGCAGTCACGTCATTTGACATTTTAAGTTTATCTCATCCTTTTCTTATCACCATCAGCACTCAGCAGCATCAGGGATTGAGCCTCACCAATTTCAGAAGAATGGACTTCACCACCAGCGATTGATCGATCGATTTCAGAAGAATGTAATCGACTTCACCATCTGCGATTTCATCTTCTTTCATCAGCGAATTCACCATCAGTGATTTCACCTACGTTCGATTCTTCTTCAGAGGATCTCTTCCTCCAATTGTTCATCATTAACTAAGTTGGTGATCTTCATCAGTGATTTTCGATGTTCTTCATTGATGTAAGTTCCTCTTTGGTTTTCATTTTTAGGGTTTTAGATTAACAAATCATCCACAGTCAATTGGCCCAAAGGGTTCTGTTTTCTCTTCCAATCAGATCACAGATCATAGATTCTTAATCCCTTTGGTAAAATTGCGACTGGGCTGTTCGTGTTTCGTGTCAATTTATAACTTTGAATCTTAAATTCGCAAAAACACTCTTTCTTGTTGTAGGATTTCTGCTTGATCAACTATCGATTTGTCGGAGTTCCGATGCTTTTGGATTGAATCTAAGAATACCCGTTTCATAGTTACTCTGTCAGTTACAAGCAATCCACCTGAATTTCTGGTAAAAAATGATGTTTGTAGAAATTGGCAACTTTTTCTTTGTTTTTTTAGTTATTTTACGTTGTGATGTTTATGTAGATAAGGTGTTTGATGAAAGTACAAAAAGATTGATTATGGTAAAAAAGGGTTTTAATGAGAAGGTGGATTCAGAAGTGTGTACAAGGGCTGGTTAGAATCAGGAAAGTAAGTAAGTTGTATTCTTTTTAACTCCTAATATTCTTTTATTATCTTAGGAGGATTATATGTATTTTACGGTTAACTTATGTTCTTGTGATGCTTTGAACTCTTAGATTATGGCATTAATAATGGAATTTTATGAACTCATAGTTTTTATAAAGAAGCCAAGTCTTAATGGTCTTGAAGTAAACCTGAAATTGGTAGTTTAGATTCTATCCTATGCTATTCAAACTGGGCCACTTTGATAGCAAAATTAAAGCTCATTAACGACTGATTGAACTTATAACAATATTATTCCAGTCAAAGCTTATTTTCAGTTCTAAGAACTCAAACTCAAACAACCATCATCATCAGTATTAGACTTTCTAAAAGGTGTAATTAGCCATAGGAAAAGAGGGAAACAAGATTCACAAAAAATCATCTATTAGTTTTCGATATAATTTTATAATCTAAACTTATTGTTAAAAAACTTTATTTCACATGTGAAAGAACTCTCTTTCGCATGCGAAATAACTATATTGATGTATTGATGTTGACTTGCCATGATTGACATGCAAGATAAATCTGTTGGTGTAAATAGCCATGACAAAAGAGGGAAACAAGATTCACAAAAAAATGAGCAAATTGTAAAGAAAACAGAATCGGCTGAACTTGTGCGTGCCCCTTGTGGGCTTTTGACAACAGAGCTTTGTTTCTAAGAAGCCCTTTTTCTTGTGTAACGCGAAGTTGTTAAATTTGAAGAGAAAAAACAGTGCCTGGAGGTAGGAAAGGGTTGGCCTTGCGTCTACATGAGACACATTTGCTCGCCTAGGGGCCTAGGTGTGACCTTTTAAATACTGTGCGTGTGAGGTATTTTTAAGAAAATTTATTTGTGATAAGGTTTACCTATCCAGTTATGCAACTACGCATTTGCGAGGTTTGGTAGTATTATTGTTGTGGATAAATTGCATATTGTGCCTGAGAGAAGTTTAAAAGGCCTGAAGGCGTTGTGATCATGTATGCATCAGGTGTAGATGGTTTCAAAGGGCCAAAGAAACATCGCACTGTTTCATTTTAATGCCTCTATTTGTTGACCTACTCCCTTGTTTTTTTATTTGTTTGTTTCATTAGGTTATTCGTCCTACAGTTGCATTTGGAAGATTGAACCCAAATTGAAGGTAGCAACGGGGCAGGGATTAAAGGATCGAGTTTCGGTCATGAGAGAAACTTGATATGTAGGATTGTGTTTGGGTTTGATATGGAGAGTGTGGTGATGGGTGGTTTGTGGTGGTGGAAGTTGAGAGATGAGGTGGAGTCGTTGGTGGTGGTGGTGGAGATGAAGCGAGAGACAAAGATAGACGGTGTTGTTGACTTGACGGGTTGATGGTTGTATTATTTGGTAGTGACAATTGGGATTGTTAAGGTGGTCTAGTGTCTTGTTTGGTTTGGTGTCGTTTTGCTTTACCAGAAGGTGTAACAAGTTGGAGATAATGATGATGACTCCCTTGGTGTTCAAGAAAAAGTCTAACCTCTGAAATGGTCATATGTTGTGTAACTAATGTTTAAATTCATTCATGTGGGGACTCATATGATTTAATACTTTTATATTGTATATTCAAATGAGCTTAATTATATATAACTGTTAACGAAGAAGGTGGATCATATTTAATGTCACTTAATTAGTGAGAAATGTATTGTATAAATATTGTTGATTTTCCAGTGAAAAGAATCAAACATTATGTGTAATATTTTATGGCATTGCTCGCTCTATACCCTAATAGCTTTAGATAACTGTGACTATAGACTTACCGTCCACCCCTAATATTTTATATGTGATTACTATGTTTCATACAATAATTTCACATGTGAAATACTGTGATTTCGAATGTGAAATCACAATTTTTATACTTTTTAATAAATTTATTTGTGAAATATGAATATAATGAAAAGTTTCATAGCAAAAACCCAAAAAACTAACTGAATATGAATATAAAATACAATAATTTCACATGAGAAATTACTCTTATTTCACATGTGAAATTACTATATTTCACATGTGAAATCACAAGTTTTTACACTTTTAATAAATTTATTTGGGAAATATGAATATAATGCAAAGTTTCATAGCAAAAACCCCAAAAAGTAATCGAATATGAATAGAAAACACAATAATTTCACATGCGACATTACTCTTATTTTACATGTGAAATTATGTGAAATTACTGTATTTCACATGTGAAATCACAAGTTTTTACACTTTTAATAATTTTATTTGTGAAATATGAATATAATGAAAAGTTCCATAGCAAAAACCCTAAAAAGTAATCGAATATGAATATAAAATACAATAATTTCACATGTTAAATTACTGTAACTTCAAATGCGAAATTATTGTATTTCACATGTGAAATTACTGTATTTCACATGTGAAGTCACAAGTTCTTACACTTTTAATAAATTTATTTGTGAAATATGAATATAATGAAAAGTTCCATAGCAAAAACCCTAAAAGTAATCGAATATGAATATAAATTACAATAATTTCACATGCGAAATTACTGTATTTTCATATGTGAAATTACTGTATTTCACATGTGAAATTACTGTATTACACATGTAGGGTTTTGGGTTTACACCTATAATAAATTTATTTGTGAAATAAAATGTATGAAAATTTTCATAGTAAAAACCCTATAAAGTAATCGAATATGAATATAAAATACAATAATTTCTGTGAAATACAGTAATTTTACATGTGAAATCACACGTTTTTACACTTCTAATAAATTTATTTGTGAAATATGAATATAATGAAAAGCTTCATAGTAAAAATCCTAAAAAGTAATCGAATATGTATATAAAATACAATAATTTCACATGTGAAATTACTGTATTTCATATGCGAAATTACTCTTATTTCACATGTGAAATTATTGTATTTCACATGTGAAATCACAAGTTTTTACACTTTTAATAAATTTATTTGTGAAATATGAATAATAAAAAAATTAACAAAATATACAAATTTACAAGTTAGCCGTAAGTATTTTAAAGTATTTTATGATGTTTTATTTATGTTTCATATATGTTTTCTGAATTGTTATGTTTAATATAAAATATATTTTCGATTTCATAAAACTAATTTAGAAGTTTACTTATTGTCAGTATTAGAAATATTTGAGTAATATAAACACTATTTGTTGACCATTGTCTAGACTTCCATTCAAACTAGGGCCTAATTAGAAATGAAGACATTTGCTTTTTTTACAATCCAAACATTGCAAACTCTAAAAGCTTTACACAATGAATCATCATCGTCCAAATTAAATTGTGGTTTGAGTGTCACGGGCACTCCAATGGGTGTGAAATGTGTAATATTAGTCGTGAAAACACAGATTCCATTAAGCTTGATTTGGGGTTATCTTGTGCAGTAGGAATGGTAGGATCAGGATCAACATCAGCTGACTTTGGGGCTAATCGAAATAGAGTTGAACTAGAAGAGAACGATGAATTTCATGATGCTGATTAGAGTGATCTTACAAAATCTCAGTTGGAAGAACTTGTTTTGGTTAACCTGGACACAATGTTTAAGAGCGCCAATAAGAAAATTGTTTCTTGTGGTTACACAGAAGAAGTTGCTGTGAAGGGTATTCTAAGGTCTGATCTTTGTTGTGGTTGTCAAGACATTGTGTCAAGTATAGTGGAAAACACTTTGGCTTTTCTTAAAAATGGGCAAGAGGTTGATCCATGGAAGGAGCATCAGTTTGAAAATATACAGCAAATGGAGAAGTATTTATTGGCGGAACTGGTTTGTGTTCTTCATGAAATCAGGCCTTTTTTCAGCACCGGGGATGCAATGTGGTGCTTGTTGATATCTGACATGAATGTGTCCCAAGCTTGTGCAATGGATGGTGAGGAGTTGGGTACTTTAGCCAATGATGGGTCTTCAAATGGTTGTTCCTCTAATTCGGCTGAAACCCGTCTGGGAAAAGAAGGCAAGAGTTCAGCAAGTCTTCCAAATCCATGTAAACTGAATCATTCTTTGCCCTGCGCTCACAACTTACCTTTAGAAGCACCTGGGATGGCTTTAATACCAAGTGTGCATAATTGTATGTCTGACCCACCAGCAAAGACAGAAGTTCTTATTTCAAAACCAAAGTCTGCTTCTCTTTTAGATGGATTTGCATCACAGAAAGGGAACCAAAGCTCTAATCCTCGAACAATCGGTAGATCGTTCAGCCTTTCATCCCAAGATTATGAAGAAAAGCCTGTAGGGAGTCGAAAAAAATTAATGGCATTAGTAAGAGAGATTATATACTAAGACAAAAATCAGTTCAATTGGAGAAAAGCTACCGTACACATGGATTGAAAGGGGCTTCTAGAGGTGGAAAACATGGTAACATTGGTGGTTTAGTTTTGGATAAGAAACTGAAATCAGTGTCAGAATCTACATCTATCAGCCTTAAAAATGCCTCCTTGAAGATTAGTGATATAAACAATAATAACATGATCACGCCTATATTGCTGTTCAAAAAAATAAAAATAACATGATCACGCCTATATTGGCTACAACAGACAGCCCTCCGGCATTATCAGTAGCAGAAACCGAGTTCTCTTCACTTCGTGTAAAAAGAAAAGATCCTCCAATACCCGAGGTTCCTGGCCTTAGTTTTTCTGCCATGCCCCTGCCCTCTGACAAATCTTTTGGGTGGTGGATCCCTCAAGATACAAAAGACGAAACAATTTCGAAGCTTATAAAACACAACCCAAAAGCTCGTTTGATGGGTCAACAAAAGCACAACACATTTTAACTAAAAAGGTCAAGCCAAACACAGGCAAGTTTAATCAAACAAGTTAAAATGGTCAACTAACAGAGTCTGTTTAAGAAACAGCTTATAAAACACAACCCAAAAGCTCGTTTTATTACATGGAATCGTTTATGTCTCTTAGCAATAACAAAAACAGTCAACAACTAAAGAAATATAGATCGCACAAATCATTTTTAAAGGCATGAAACCAGACTTTGGAAATAATGCACAGGGTGCATTAGGCATCCCAATTGATAAATGTTTATGTCAACTCAAAAGCTCAAATAATCATGCAATAACAACACACTCTCAATGTCATAACCCACAGCTCTACCCTTGATTCAAGAATGACTACAATCTCCTAAAGTAATTTATCAAATTCAGGGTTTAGAATCAAAAGTCATGCTAACATTCATCAATGTTGTTAGAAGAAATAGTCAAATTCAACCCATACAAAGAATCTACAGATCATATACGCAAAGTATCTGCTTCTTGGTTTTTGAGATAATCAATTTAAGCAACTCCAATCTGCTAATTGATAAAAAAAAACTAAATCCACTCGCATAAGCAGATAATCAATTCTAATAAGCACTCCCAAACATCCCCTAATTGGTCAGCATTCTAGCCCCTTCAAATTCATTCTTATCCACTCAATTTTAGAACAATTAGAAATTAGTAACTTTTCCTATTCTAATTCCAAAACCACAAGATATTAGAAACTCAATATACAGATAAGCAAAGCAATTTCACGAAATCAAAACTGAAATAAGGGGAATCAGAACAACATACGACGGAAGAATGTCCGGCAGCTCTAAGAGTACAATCAATAAAGATGTGAAGCGTGCGAGAAACGAAAACCTAGAACACCTCGCCTAGCATCAGCGGAATATGACTCTCAGTGTCGCCAAATTGACGAGAGTTATTCTTGTCGAACTTTTTATCGCCAAACACAATCGCCAATTTTTCCTTCAACGCCATTTTAGATCTGGATTTGACGGATGTTGAAGGAAATTGGGCAGTCAATTTGAATCGAGAGAGGAGGTCAGGAAAGGATGTTAGATTGAAACCATTTAATGAAATTTCAAATTGACGATCCTACCCTTGATGCATGTTTTATGATCTTATGGTAATTAAGGGTGTCTACATGTCTACACTTTCATGTCTACACTTTCTGAGGCGTCTACAATGAACCTAACCCTATATATATATATATATATATATATATATATATATATATAGGGAATGGAATAGATAATAACCTTAGTTAAAAGGAATAACCAATTAACTCAATCTCTATGGTTTGTTGATAATTGAAGAATCTAATCCTACGGTTGAGGGAAACCAAGAATAAAATAAGAGTTCTTTTTGTACTGATTTGGTATCCAAGGGTATTATAGTAACTTTGGCTCCTCCTGATATCTATCACATCCCTTTCTTGTCCCTGGAAAAGATAAAAGCAACAGTCATATAACATTTCCCCAAACATAATCTCTTTAGTTTTCAAGAACATTTAAAGGTGAAATTCAAAGAGTTTTCTCTCGGATGAATCGTGATTTTCATATGCCGTTCATGGAATCGCAAAAAGGTTAGTCACCTCTCTAGTGAAACTAGTATGTTATCGACATGGTGAGTGAAGTTGGATCTGCTTCATCTTTTCAATCGTAGTTCAGGAGGGTAGCTATCGGGCTCAAGTTTCGTGTCGGTTTCTTCGATGCATAGGGTGGAAGAGTTTTCTGATCTCCTTTTACGGTTTTCCGGTGGGCGATGGAGTGGTGGTTGGTAGCGGCGAACTTGGTTGGTTATCGGAGGGGGTGGCTTATCCACCTGCGGTGGCCGGATTGGTGGTGGTAGTCGCTGATCAGGGGAAGGATGTTTATGGTTTGCGGTTGAGATGATATGATGGGCTGGACCAAGTTTTCTGTTGATTTATTTTTTGATTTTTTGATAATACGATTATTGATTGGGTTTGAATCAATTATATAATTGTTTGATTACTGGTAGAAAATGGATTATGCTTGAAAACTAAAGATGGCACATTATTATCTTTGGAAACTATAAGTGCACTTTCTTTATAATATTTATAATATTTTGCTATTTTTTTTAGAGCAATTATAAAATTTGGCATGAGAAAGAGATTAAATCAGTGTTACTTACATCAGTGTTATTACTCTGAAGACTACTGTTAACTCCTATAGCATCAGTGTTGCAAAAATATTTGCTTAGAACTATTATATCAATGTTTTCAACAGAAATCCAAGATGGAATGGAATGTCATAGAGGTACTTCAGAAATTTATCAAAATAATTAAAGTACTACATGGTTTAAAGATCATAACGTAAAAACTTTTAGCACTAGTGTTACACCCAGAGGACCTTAATGTTAACGCATCGAACACCAGGGTAAAATATATAGTGCACAAATGAATAAGGTTTCTCAGTGTTAAAATTTATGAATAAGGTATCTCATGTATAGTGCACTAATAAATAAGGTATCTCAGTGTTAAAATTTATGAATAAGGTATTTCAAGGAACATACATATATTGGACACTACCTTGAGCATTAATAGTGATAAAGATAAAAAAGTAGTAGAGATAAAATTGTCTAAAATGTGCTTCAAATTAAAAATAAATATCACTCGTAAACTAGAAAAAAATAAATTATTAATAGAAGTATTATTGTATGATAAATTGTAGCATACGTATTAATGTTAAATTATTATTAGTGTTACAAATTATGAATAAGGCACATCGGCTACAATTATTTTTTAGTAATCAAAAGTTATTTATTTTTCTACGTATTTTTTATATAGGCTAGTTAATTTACTTTTGATACTACATTAGTGTTCAAACTTGAATATTACATTTTATTTGAAAAACAATTGTATTAGGCTATCCGTAATGGGGCGTTATGGGGCAAAAAAAGAGCCTATAACGCCCTTGATAACGCCCCGCCCCACTACGCAGGGGCGTTATGGGGCGTTATCAGGGAAAAAAAAGGGGGAGGGCGTTAGCCAGGTAACGCCGAGAAGGGGGATAAAAGCAATGATTATGGGGCGTTATGGGGGCTTTATCCACTACGCCATAAAGCCCCATAAAGCCCCTTGCCCAGTCAGCGTCCACATGGCGCATAATGCCCCTTGTGGGGCTTTATGGGGCTTTAACCATTACACATAGCCTTAAGATGACAAAAGAAAAGATGTCAGATGACAAAAGAAAAGATCTCAGAGTTGTGGAAAATACCGAAATGCCCTTTTGTGTAAATATGGGACCTGTACACTTGTAATAATTTTAGTGGTGGATTAGAGTTATTTGGTTAATGCTATAAGGATGGGTTAATATTTGTTCCCATCCCTATATATATATATATATATATATATATATATATATATATATATATATATAGGGTAAGGATCATGTAAAAACCACATATTTTTGCGAAAACCTAAAAACTAATACTAAAACCTTCATAACTTTTTCATACGATCATATTTTTTAAAAAAATTTGCACCAAAAACCTTAGAATTATGAGTTCTTTAATTCTGAAAAAAAATTTAGAAAAACTTTAACGTTTCGTCGTTTTTTTATTAGTGCACATGTGCACTAATAATAAAACTCATACATATAGTATGCGTTAATGTTTTTTTTAGAAAAATCGCATCAAATACGTTATAATTTTGTTAGTTTTTCGTGGTTTTTTATTAGTGCACACGTGCACTAATAAAAAAGCACTTTATATGTGTCGTATACATTAATATTTTAAAAGAGAAATTGCACCATTAGTAAGCAAATGAAAGACTGTTGGAATTCAAGAATGAAGATCAAGTTATACAAGTGTAGATAAATGTTCGACGTATACAAAGGGCGAGAATGGAGCATTAGAAGACTCACGAAGACACGTTCTGTCACACCCCCTCCTCCGCACCCTGCCAGGTGCGGGGGAGGGCGTGGGACCGGCTGTCCGTATCATTACTCGAGGTACCAACGCTTCTATCATCACACCCATACACACACAACGGACATCCAGTCCACACATATGAAACTCTTAGACCGATTCATGAGCGAGGATGCATTGCACCTCTTATTCGGTCTAACAGAATCGATAGCCACCGGATATGGCTTGGAACTGAATAACAAGGATATAGGATACCAAAGGAAACATAGTCATTATCATGTCTTCATTTACATTCATAATTCATAATTCATAATTCATAATTCATAATTCATAATTCATACAAAGTCCAAGTTCATAGTAACAACAACCAAGTAGCATTCCAAGTTCATATTAGGTTCATTCCTACACTTGCTTACCTGCAACATAAGTCAATCACACAAAGTCAACAACTAACGTTGTTGGTGAGTCTTAACTACTATCATTATGTTAACAGTTTTCAAACATATGCTGGTTATGAAATTATCAAGTCACACCAAAGGTCAAACTTCATGTACTCTACGGGCACGTCGCAATCAGCCGTAATCCCTCTTACGAGTAGAAATTTAGTTTCAACATATAAGGACATATTCCCCCTAGTTACCTAATACTAGAGGATCCGGATGAACATGGATAATTCAACTATAATGGCCGCTATAATCCCTCATATGCCTAGTGGCTCAACCTTAATGACCTGAAAGTATATGATAACCCACGCAGGGCATCTCCGAACTAACAGTGTTTGACAGGATAAGTTCATAACAGATATAACAAATACATCAAACAGGATAGTGATCTTAAACAGTTAATTCAATGAGAGAAGTCAGAGGACTCACACAAAGAAGTCAGAAACGGTGGCTAGACAGATTATCTGAGAATTAAAATATCCTCCCTTTGATTTCTAGCAACCTATCATCGTTATCATGTACATATTCGTCATATACGAGGCTAACATGTCCCTTAGCATTCTCAGGTTGAAATTATCATGAAATACAGTTACTGGATCAGTCTCGATAAGTTTTGGTTCATCCAAAAATTGACCAAACATTCTGTCATTTTCCTTCATAGGCGTACCGCCTGGAAGTTTACATTTCTGGGCGGTACGCTTCAAATGGTCGACTGATTTCCAGATTCAATTTTCGGGCGTACCGCTCTGATCTATATATTTCTGGGCGGTACGCTGTAATCTGGTATTCTGGTTACTGTTTTTGGTTTTCAGGGCGTACCGCTCTGCATGTACTCATCTGGGGCGGTACGCCCCAATTTGCATTTCAGGGCCCGACTATTTTGTCTTTTAGTGCCATTTTTACGTTCCGACGTCTTATAGCCAGATTTATTACCAGATCAGTTGCATACCATATTGGGGGGTTAATTAGGGGTTCATTTGGGGTCTAAATCTTTAACCAAAGCATATTCCCATTCCCCGAGCTTTCCATTTAAAGTAAGTTTCATTGTTTCGAACCCCGTTTTACCCAAGTATAATTAGTAACAGGTTCCTTATGGTTAGATGACCCATTTTCTTCTTAGAAACACTGATCAACTCTGGGTTCATGTGATCTTAACTTATAAACTTTCCATTTATGGGAAGTAATCAACATGCATGCATAGAAGGGTTGTACCTTGTGAAGGGATCTTTGTACAACCGAGCTTTTCTGATTTACTTGCCTTCTCCAGTCCCCAATCTGATTCCCAAGAGCCAATCTCTGATTGCATGCATGATCCATAACCAATTTATGAATACATGATCTTAAAGAAATCCAAAAATGGCATATTAGTCCATAATTCAAGAGACTCTTACCTTGATTGCTCTTGAAATCAGTTCTTGAACCCTTTGATCCTCTTTGATTGCTCTTGCACAGCTGTATTCATGAGGGTTAGGTTTTAGAATGAGGTTTGCCTCATGTAGTCATGTGGTTAATGATGGAAATGATTCAAAGAATGCTTACCCTTGATGATGGCTCCTTCCTTCAGCCCCAATTACTTGAATTTGGTGAGAGCAGAGGTCTGGAGTAGCAACTCAGAGTTCTTGGCCGGATGTGTGAAGGAAATCACAAGTGTGTAAGGCTATAAAGGCCAAATTCCTTGTTTCTATCGACCTGGACCGGAGGCGTACCGCCCCAAAATGTCCTATCTGGGGCGTACCGCCCGGATTTTCAGATTCGGGTAACCGAGGATCCGGTGGGTGCCGCAACCCGACCCGCTTATCAAATGGGGCGCGTACCGCCTAGGATATCCCAATCCTAGGCGTACCGCCTCAAATCGTAATTCAGAAACTTTTAATTGTTTCTCATTGGGGAAATTTCCAACTCGGATAATCGTTTTAGACACAGAGCCTTAGAAACTTTATTTAACATATTTTATAATAGTTCGGTACATAAAATATCAGTTTCGTAGAAATCTGGGGCTTAAAATGTAAATATAAACTAGAAGGACCATTTCTGTCATTTACCCATTCTCGGGCCGCGGTACGCGAGGGAACCCCCTCCTCCGGCGCGATACGCGGCGGCTGTGCAGTCGTAAAAACGCCACGAGGACAACTTGGGGGCTACGTTTGGTCTGAATACGTGCTGATTCAATCGACTTATCACCTGGAGTACGTGTC